>CAWUFW010019049.1:0-200222 GCA_963921515.1 Calotriton arnoldi | reverse complement strand
CATCAAATTATCACATGGATGATGTCATCAGTGATGTCATCAGTGATGTCACTGACCATGTCATGAGTGATGTAATATGTGACGTCATCAGCAGTGCATTGCGGGGCGCGAGTTATAGTTAGCTGAACTAACTATAACGGGGAATTTCTCTGGTTTTGTACGAGTGAAATGTCCAACTAACTATAACTTTCCCTAAAACCTATGGTTTTTCCAATGAATTTCTAAGGTTTTTAAATGTTAATTTCTAACTATAACGTGCCTGAAACCTATGGTTTTTTAAGTGAATTTCAAAGGTTTTTTAAATGCTAGTTTCTAACTATGCCTACAGAGGTAAGACATGTGAAGAAAGAAGAAAAAACGCACAGAAAGAAGCAAAAGAAATGCAGAAAGAAGCAACAGAAGTCCACAAAGACGAACAAAAGTGCAGGAAGAAGCAAGACATGTGCAGAAAGAACCAACAGAGGAACAGAAAGAGGCCTTGTTGCAAAATCATCCTGTGCCCACAATTTTTTCAGACGGGTACTGGTGGTAACTGACTCTGACTAACCAGGCGTAGAGCCAGTGATATGCTAAAAGACACTTAGAATACAGTGAAAACACCTACATACACTAGGGAACACTATGCGTTGGGGTACCCCGTGATTAGCATGACCTCCTCTGTAAGGCCCTAGTACATAATAGGGCAGGGGGATTAAAACTACCTCTAAGTCAGAGGTGCAGAAATATGCTACTTTAACTAGTAGTCACTTTTGCAGAGTGGTGGAGAAAGGGTGCTGGGCGTCCAACCAACGCTCAGGAATTCCGCTGCGTAGGACTTACAGGAGGTACCAGGAGGGATTCTTGGCCCCCAAACTCCCTCAGGACTAAATTGGGCTTCATCCCCCATCCCGTAGTTTGCCAAGAGGCACGTTTGCAGAGTGGTAGAGAAAGGGGGCCATGGCCTCCGAAGACGTCTTAGCAATCCCACTGTGTGGGACTTACTGCAGGTAACAAGAGGGGTAGTTGGCCCCCAAGGACATCCTTGGGGGCCAACTTCCCAAACTATTACCTCCAGTCAGTCCCACACAGCAGCACTGGTAAGTACTCGTACCAGGCCACGCCCACTTTGCCCACCACTCTACAAACGCGCTCCCAGGCACGCTCTTGGATGGGGATTGAAGTCCCCTTCACTGCTGGGGGTCCTTTAGGGGCAAACTAGCCTACCTTTTACCTCCAGTAAGCCCCACACAGTGGGATTGGTGAGAGGTTGACAAAGGCCATGCCCCCTTTCTCCACCACTCTGCAAACACGCCCCCTGGTGCGTTGTAAGTTGGGGGATTAAGTCCCCTTGAATCCTGAGGGTCCCTGGGGTCCAACTAGCCCACCAGGTACCTCCAGTAAGCGCCACAGAGCTGTGTTGCAGAGAGGTGTAAAAAGGGGCGTGGCCTGGACCACCTCTCTGCAACACAGGCCTGTGGTGCTTACTGGAGGTACCTGGTGGGCTAGTTGTCCCCCAGGGGCCCTCAGGATTGAAGAGGAATTAATTCCCCAACTTAAAACGTGCCACAGGGCCTGTTTGCACACATGTCACCTCAGGCCCCGCCCCCTCCCTTCACCACTGTGCAAATGCGCCCCGTGGCGCGTTTTAAGTTGGGGGATAAAGTCCCCTTGAATCCTGAGGGTCCCTGGGGTCCAACTAGCCCACCAGGTACCTCCAGTAAGCGCCGCAGAGCTGCGTTGCAGAGAGGTGTAAAAAGGGGCGTGGCTTGGACCACCTCTCTGCAACGCAGCCCTGTGGTGCTTACTGGAGGTACCTGGTGGGCTAGTTGGCCCCCAGGGACCCCCAGTATTGAAGGGGAATTCATTTCCCAACTTAAAACACGCCACAGGGTGCGTTTGCAGAGTGTTGCTGGGAGGGGGCGGGGCCTCGGCGCGATGCCGGCTTTTTTTTTTTATTATTATTTTTTTAGAAGGGGGCTGTGTGGCCCCCTTCCTTTTCTATTTTATGGGCCCTGGGGACCCCATCCCCAGGGCCTGACCCCTATTTTTTCAAAAATGGAAGGGGGCAGCGTGGCCCCCTCCCGAGGCCATATTCGGCCCCGGGACCCCATCCCCGGGCATGGCCAGTGTTTATTTTTTCTATATATATTTGGAGGGGGGCTGCGTGGCCCCTCCTCAGGCCATTTATGGCCCCGGGACCCCATCCCCGGGGCCGGCCTTTGCGTGTTTTTTTAATTTTTTTATTTCATTATTATGGGGGAGGGGGGCCGCATGGCCCCCCTCCTGGGCCACTTCTAGCCCCGGGGACCCCATCCCCGGGGCCTGGCTTCTCTGTTAGGGACCGTGGGGGGAGCCCCAATGCCCCCATGGTCCCACCGGCTCCCCGCGTCCTGCAGGAGCCGGCATTGCTTTTCCACATGGGGAGCTGCTGACATGCAGCTCCCCGTGTGGAAAGCAATCTGCTTGCATTTTGGAAGCGAGAGCAAGTTTCCTGCTCTCGCCTCAAAATCTAAAGCAAGTTTGCTATGACAGGGCGGGAGCCGCGAGGCTCCCGTCCTGCCATAGCAAACAGCAGTGTCCCGGGGGTGGGCACCCTTGGACACTGCCGGAGCCGGCCCTGGGGGGTGGCGGTCCCCAGGGCCATCACAAGCTCCAGGAGGGGGGCCGCGCGACCCCCCTCCCTTCAATTACAAAGCCCCGGGGAGGTGGTGGTCCCCGGGGCTCGGGGGTCCATAACGGACCCCCAAATTTGCATTTTAGTGCCCCGGGGAGGTGGTGGTCCCCGGGGCATGTGGGGTGGCACGAGCCCCCCCACACAGGTTTATTTTTTTTTTTAAAACAAGCCCCGGGGTGGCGGTCCCCGGGGCTGCGGGGGGCCGTGTGCCCCCTGCAAATAATTAATGAATGCCCCGGGGGTGGCGGTCCCAGGGGGCTTGGGGGGCCACACATTTAAAAATTAGCCCTGGGGGTGGCGGTCCCCTGGGCTGCGTGCTCCCCCGCAACTCATAAATCAAGCCCCGGGAGGTGGCGGTCCCCGGGGCAGTGTGGGGGGGATTGGGGCCCCCCACACATTTTTTCAGTGCCCCCGGGACCTGGCCCACCCGGGGGCTTCCATACAACGAAGCGCGGGAGCCCGCGCTTCGTTTTTTTTTAATTTTCTCGGCTGGATTCGCGTGTTTCTACCCTGCCCCCTTTTCTTGTTTTTCGCGTTTGTTTTTCTCTTTTCTTGTGACTCGGTTCTACCGAGTCACAAGATGGCTGCCAACACTTCCTGGTTTGGAGTGTTGACAGCCAATTAGAATAAAGCTCATGGTCGGGAGGGTCCGCGGATCCTCCGTGCCTCTAAATATCGAAACTTTTATTTTTTGATTTTCTCAGCAACTACTGAACGGATTTACACCATTTAACAAAAAGAGTTCTTTCTGAAACAAGGGCTACCTCTTTGCCAAATTTGGTGTAATTCCATTCAGCAGTTCGAGCTGTAGCCGTGTCTAAAGTTTCCTATGGGAAATTCATTTTTCGCCCTCTTTTTTTTAAATTTCTCAGGAACTACTGAACAGATTTACACCATTTAACACAAGCATTGGCATAGCCAATAGGTCTCGCCTTTGGGACCTTATAAGTGTTTAGTTATCCAGCACAATATCAAGTGCAAGAAATTCACAAGGATATTTTAGATCTGCTTAGGAGCCGAACCTCCACATCCAGCCAGGAACATAAAATAGGAATCTAAAGGCAGGATGGTTGAGCGAAGGTAAAATGAAAGGACATGAAAAAAAGATGGCATGTCTATTGGGGCACAGGCCTGCTCTTGGCTTGGAACAACTGCACTACCCTGTCTGCTTTTTCTCGCTTGCCCTTCTTTTTCTACAGTGAACTTGACAGTCTGCGAATCCACAGGAAGTGCTACATGGGTTTGTTTTCGACTTTATTGGCAGAGCTAGCTTCTGTTGCCTGGGGCTCACCTAAGAATATCCACTATTGTGCTTACATTTAGCTACTGCCCTTTCATCCTAGGCTATGAGATAACTGTCAGTGGTTGTGGCATGCTTCTAGTCTAAGAGCATAGCCCACCTTACATGTACCCTGTGAGGAGACTGCTTACATGCTCTCCCCTGTAAAGTTCTATCAAGCCTCTGTCATGGGGCCCCCGACCTACTCCAGCCAAAATGTGAAGGACGTGTGTTGACTGCAAGTGTGTGCTGTGCATGTTGAGTGTGTGTCTATGTTTTACAGCAACGTGGATAATTGCTGGCTTCCAGTGTGACACTGCGTGCAAAGCTGCAGAAGATGGTAGTTTTCCTATACACTGCCTTTTCCAGGGATGACCTGGCCACCTACTCGCCTTTTTTGTTCACAGTCATCTTCTTGAAACTGGTCTACCTGTTGAGTGGGGGAGTTTGACATCTTCCTCACTTCATTCAGAGTGTGTCCCCTTTCTATTGTGAATCATACCCCTCCTCTCCCTGGGTGGCTTGTTGTCATCTTACAATGGTGATCTTCTGTTGGACATTGTGTTTGGCAAAAGATTCCCATCTATGCTCACAAAATAGCATAACTACTCCTGGTTCAAGTTACTTGTAGATCACCAAAGACCCTACACACTAGTCCGGGACTGACGTTTTACCAGGTGCTGTATTTTTTCTGTATTCGAATATCCTGAGGCCGATTGAATTCTTGGAACACTGCTGTTGTGACCTGTAGGAGCCAAGGAGTGGTTGCTCTGGCTGCTGGAAGATCAGCTCAAAGGCCTGAATGACCCAAGCCATTGAAAGAACCTAGGTTCCAAAGCATCACTGCAGCACTTTTGATCTGGAAGAAGCAGGGCCACAAAAATAAACCCCCCGAGGTTCGGAGCAGCTGAGCCACTTTCCTCTTTTCATACTTACATGGTCACCTTACTGACTTGTGCCGTTGCCGTGCCAGTATCTGCCTGCAACAGTGCCAGAGTGTGCTGGAGTTTCTATACCTTCACTACCTCAGCTTGGAAACTGGTCTCCTAGACTGGAGCTGGTCATCCAGACTGAGGAACTATTTGAACCACCTCTCTAGCCTTTACTGTTCCAGTCATATCATGTTTTTAGTAGGAGATATACCCAAAACAGTAGAGAAACACAGTGAAGCCTTGAGGTAAAGTGGACAACCCTTCACTGAAACATTTTAAATGACTGCTTGTTTTCAAGTTATGGGGCTCTAAACCTACATAGTCACATGGGACTTCATCGTGGGGTGCAGAACCACTAAAAAATCAACCTCTCCTTCAAAATATTACAAAAGAAACTAACATTAACTGCTTATAAAAGTAGTAAACCTGTATCCTGCCTGTAAAACAGTAACTGGACCCCTAGTCACCACTGATTGTGATATCAAGACTCCAAGCCCTGATCTGCTTCAATTACTAAATTGTGTGGGGGCATTAGGATTTGGATTGGTGAACTTTTGGGGAAAGGTTTTTGTTTTTACTTTTGTCAGGGTAAACTCAGCAGCTGGGTATTGAGCCCACTGAGGTTGCTAGTTTTACACCCAGAGCTAGAGCCATTAAACAGAAGGAGAGACATATCTAGCATTGTTTCATTTTTTGTGGGACAAAAGCTGTTTCTAAACATTTTAGTACAAAACCCGATGACTCCCAAAGCTGGCACAAGCACAGCCCCATTGAGAACACTGGACGTATGGCCATCCTTGTAGAAAATCAGCAACTAACGTGTAAATGTTGGAAAACAATTTGAGACAATATCGCGAGCCCCAAAGAGGTTGTTTACTTTGTGTGGAGTTCATTGAGAGTTATCTACTGAGCCGTGCTGGGTCAGAGTTTCTAGAATCTATAACCTCCAACAGTAGGCATTAAATGACCGGCTTCATTTTCCCTGGAGAGTCTGCACTAGATTTGCAATTAACATGAGCGAGGGTGACAGAAAAGTGCATGTCTACAGCATACTTGTTTTACCTCATTGAGATTAATACTGAGTTCCAACCAGGGAATTGGTTTCTTGGGGTGCTCTCATTTGTTCTCTATAGGGATCACTAGTCCTTTGTAAGAGGGAGATTTTTTTCAAGGACGTGTAGCTGTAATAGTTATTGGCGTTCTAAAACAGAAATAAGGCCAGGGCACACGCATCCACAAAATTCATCTACAATATGAGGCACAAACTATCAAACCTCCTTTACAATTGGCTTTGAAGCTGCTGCTCAGGTGGGCCATTTAATATTTGATAAATATGTAATTTTGCTGACATCTTTCTACATCTAATGTGAGATTCTTCTGATAGTTGGGAGGCTTTCACAGAGAATATCTAACTGTTACCTCTCAAGGAAAATATCTAACCACAACTCAGTCTCAAGCCCAAGCAACCCTATAAGAAGGCGCTGTGGCTCCAGAGCTCTGCAACCTACAGAGGTCATTATAGAAAACACTGCATGGCTAGGAGCAGTCGCTGCAAAACACTGATGGACAATATGTGAAGGCCAGGCATGTAGTGAAACGTGGAGACTTCTCAACAGATTGGTGCCTTGGATAGGCTAGTAGGGTTGGAAAGAGTCAGCCACAAGTCAAGGATCTAACACTGGAGATGGGGCCATACAGAGTTAGGAGCGTCCTGCAAGACATGTTTTCAAACTTCCCAAAGAAGTGCTGTACAAGGAAGGGCGCCAGGGGCTTTAATTTAGGAAAGTTAAGTGACAACCTGTCCTTCGATTGTGAGATTAAAAAAAACCACCAACATTCGGGTGAAGTGGGCTACTCAATCGCCCGAGCTCCGGTGCCACTGCACCTGTTGCACTAATGCGAGATGCGCCCCTTGAGCTGCATCTGCGGGCGAGTTATCGATCTCCCATTGCCTTCAAATCAGTGACTGACTGAAGAGAGCCACTTACCTCCACAGACTGCTCCTTTCTGAAGCGGCTCTTGGTGTCCTTCTCGCCCTGCTTGGGCGCCGCCTCCTGCCTGGAGGCCGCCGCCTTGTCTGCTTCGTTCCTCTGCCGGAGCCCCATGGCCAGCCTCGAGTCCGGCTCGCCGTTGTCCAGCTCCTTCTCCAGCTCCTCCATCTCCTCAGGAGACAGGGTGGACAGCAGGCTGTCGATGTCAGGGTCTTCGCTCACCTGCCTGCGGTACTTTGCCACCCGGGACATATTTACTGACAGGCGAGTGGACAGGTGCAAGAGAAGGGTGCTTAGCAAAGAGCGACGATGGAGCAGTGAAGAAAGCTCAGGATCTCCCGCCTGGGACGCAGAACAAGTACAGCCACCAACCCAGGATCACACACAATCCCACTAGCATGGGGAGCAACGAAAACAATGCCACCAGCCTCCGCTGCAAAGAAAACAATGCCAATCCGCCGTGCACGAAAACAGAAGTACCAGTTTGAGATGCACAGAGAACAAAACCACTTGCCTGTGCTGCTCACAGAAAATTAAGAGCTGCCCGGATATCCAACCCTCGGTGTCTGGCGCGTCCGCTCTGTCCCGCGCATCAGGTGCTGAAGTGTTAAATGCAAGCGAGTAGGTCTTGTGTACATTAGTTCTAAACAGAAGACATCGGTTGCCAGTGAAGTTTGCAGGCTGCACATCCTCGAGCGCCGCAGCCAATCAGAGTCGCCTGAAACATGAAGACATTCCAGGGAATCTTGCACAGCTGCATGACCAAATTTAGTGCCGCACATTTAGCCTTTTAAAGGCAATGGGAAGACGTAGCGAAGCGAAACACAAACCAGTGGTGCGCGCGCACCACAGAGGAGCGGGGGGGCGAGGGAGCCTGTCGTCTGTGCCGCGCGCTGATGCGCGTCCTAGACACGGACGGGAATGGGCGGAGCAAAGGCGGGACATGCACCCGCCTTTGCCCAAATGCGTGCCGTTTTTTTTAAAAAAAAGCACGCTACAGCCAATGCCAAGCTTCAGAAAGCTAACCACACGCACGAGCGTGTGGTTAGCTTTCTGAAGCCCATACAAGAGGTCTCGCGCTGCGTGAGCAGTGCTGTGCACTGCAACGCTAGGCGCGAGACCTAAAAAAGAGTTCTTTCTGAAACAAGGGCTACCTTTTTGCCAAATTTGGTGTAATTCCGTTCAGCAGTTCGGGCTGTAGCTGTGTCTAAAGTTTCCTATGGAAATTAACATGGAGAAAACACGTTTTGGGACCCCCTTTTTCTCGGCTCTCGCTTGGCGAATCACCCCGAAACTTTCAAGACAGGAGCTGACCGGAGCGCCCCACTAGTTTTGAAAATTTCGCGAAGATTCGTCAAACGACGCTAAAGTTATTGGGAAAACAAAAAGTGCTTTTCCTATGGAAAATAGGTTCTAACTATAACTACCTACTGGCGACCTCCAGTAGGTAATATACATGCATATATATATTCACTGAAAACCCCAAAGGTTACAGGGACGTTATAGTTAGGAAAAACCTTTGAAATTCACTGAAAAAACCAAAAGTTACAGAGACGTTATAGTTAGGCTCAGGTTTCACTTGTACAAAATCAGTGACATTTAGCAGTTATAGTTAGCTGAGCTAACTATAACTCACATCCCCGCAATGCATTCCTTATGGCCTCACATATTATATCACTCATGACATGATCAGTGATCTCTGAGGTTTTTTTAATTCTATTTCCTGACTACAACATCCCTGTAACCTTTGTTTTTTTCAGTGAATTTCTATGTTTTTGTAAATGCTCATTCCTAAGTATAGCTATAATGGTTTTTAAGTAGTAGTCACGTTTGCAGAGTGGTGGAGAAAGGGGGCTGGGCCTCTGACCAGCTCTCAGGAATCCTGCTGTGTAGAACTTACAGGAGGTACCAGGAGGGCTTCTTGGCCCCCAAGGTCCCTCAGGAGTAAAGTGGACTTCATCCCCCAACCAGTATTGTGCCAGGAGGTGAGTTTGCAGAGTGATGGAGAAAGGGGGTCATGGCCTCCGAAGACCACTTAGCAATCCGGCTGTCTGGGACTTACTGGAGATAACAGGAGGGATAGTTGGTGCAAAAAGTTGTATAACTTGAGGTAGGTAGAAGAATGATGAATGAGGTTTGAACAAAGCTTACTGGGAAAACTAGACAGAGGGCCAGATTTACTAACCTTTCATGCAACGTAGTGCAGCAAGGCAACTTGCTGTGCGGTGGCGCATGAAAGGGAGAGAGCAGAAATGTGCCAGGATATGGAGCACTTCTGCTCTCTCACAGCGCTGGGGCACTTCAGGCAGCCTAGCACTGATGCAGGCACCCTTCCACCACGGTGCAAGGGTGCCTGCGTTACAAGGAGAATTGTTTTGTGCAGGAAGGGACACCTTACTGCACAAAAACTATCTCTCAAGGCATTTTCTCTTTTTATGAATGCTGCAGATTGCAGCACATATAGAAATAGGAAACAATAAGGACAAAAAAAAGATTGTTCCCCTCGTTAGGTCATCCTCCGGGAGGCATAGCAATTTCATGCAATCCCAGCTTTACAAACCTTTGCAAATTTGGGATTGTGTGAAATACATGTGTGGATGCATGAGAAAGCCCATGTTCCACCCATGGAACTCCCCTCTGAATGAAATGTAACACAATGCATCGCAAGCCGCTGCATTGCATCTCATTTTATTTTTACAAAGCCATGCAAGGCCGCTCAAATCGCCTAGAATTTTGCATCATGGATGTGTCAAAAAAGTTGTGCAACCATGATGCAAAATCTGACTCAGAGTGTTTACAGACGTGGGGCCATATTACCGGAGTGCCCTGGGGGTATTTATGCCCATGAGCATGCCCCGGGGCACTTTGGTATTACAGAAGGGGCCACAGATGCTTGTGTTTCCCCTTCTGTAATACCTATAGAGCTGGTGCACATAAAGCACCTGTGCTATCATCAGAGGTGTTCCCTCATTTGCATGGCAGCGTGGCCCCATGCGATTGAGGGAATCCCTTTGCCTCTGCGCCCGTGCCGTATTACAGATGTGGGCTCAGAGGAAAAGAAGCTGTCAGGAGGCACACTAATAGTGTGCCAACTAAAGGGCGGCGCATTGTCAGTGCGCCCCCTGATGGAGCCCTGGAAGGGGTAAAAAAGGGGTCCTATGGACCCCCCCAGACTTCTCCTTGCAGGCAGGTGCAGTCACTCGCTGCACCTGCATGCAAGGGGATCTCTAATCCCCCTTCAAAGTTCAGGCGGGTTGCTGCCTGCACTGGGAAACACAGAGTGGCTTCAAAGCCTCTCCGTTTTTCACCTGAATGTGCTGCTCCTAGGGCAGCGCAAGTTCGCGGCTGCCCTAGGGGCAGCACATTCACTATAATGAAGTGCATTTTTCTGTTTAGTGCTGGTCCAAATTTCAGCAGAGGTACGAGAGGTGGGTGGTTTGATTAAAAAGACGGCTTAGAACTGCAGCTTGTTTTGAGAAATACTATCACATTGGATTTATAGGTTTAGTGTAAACACCCCAGACTTTTAACAATGACCTTCTCCTGTCATATCCTGTTAAAACCTGAGACCCCACGACTAGCCTTACTTTGCTAACAACATGCAAAAATTCAGGTAGATTCATTAAGTGGTAAAGTAATTAGTTACTGAGCACTTTTTTGACCCAGTCCCCTCCTTGACAGATGTCAAAATATCAAGATTAACTAAACATGCTAAGTGTTCGTCACATGTTGGGAACCTCCTTGAAACTAAATGTATTTGAAATTCAAAGATTTTCTCAAAACCCCTTCTGCTTTGCTCCCTCTAGCCCATCTTATTGAATCTGATTGAATCCTCAGATCTCTGCACTTGGCTTAAATCACTTACAGCCTGCCCACCTTGATGGATGTGTACAAAACCTGACATATTAACTCAACACAGAAGGGCAGATATCAGCACTTTGTGCTGCTGAAATGTCACAAAAAGTAATGCAAACCAGTGCAAAGTATTGATAATATATTTAGCACCATATTTATGACCCGGATTTCATCACACTTTGTACCACGCAATGTGGTGCAAGAGCGACGCAAACCTTAAATCATATTTTTGAAGCCACACAAAGCCACTTTGCTTGGCTTTGTATGAAATCTGGAGTAATGCAACGCAGTGCAAATCACTGCATTGCTTTACTCTGCCTTGGGAAGGCATTCCATGGGCATTGTGTGGGTGTTCCCATGCAACTCCCATGGTTTTTGACACATTCCCGGATTTATAAGACTTTGTAAACCTGGGAATGCGCCAAAAAGATACACCTCCCCAGGAGAGACGTAACAAGGAGAAATATCATTAGTTCTCCTCTTGTTTTCCTTTTTCCTCTTTCTATATGTGCTGCAGCACACATAGAAAGAGGAATATGCCTCCCAGGATTGTTTTTGTGCAGGAAGGTGCCCCTTCCTGCACAAAAACAATCCTGCCTACAAAAGGGCACCCTTGCAAGGGTGCCTGCATTGGCGCTAGGCTGCCAAAACGGCACCAGCGGAAGGGAAAAGTACAGGAATGCATTGTATTGGATAAATAAAGATAATTCCTGCCCTTTCCCTGTGAGACAGTGCAGCAAGTTGACTTGCAGCGCTGCCCTGCTCCACAAAACTCATAAATATGGCCCTTACTCTCCTGTGCAGTACTAGAAAATAGCCATCAAAGTAATGCAACTAGCGCTTTGCATTACTTTTAATTACTTTGCGTCAAGGGGGCTACCCATGGGTGGTAAATGGGCTTTCCAAGCTATCATCCATGGTTTTTGATGCAAAGGCATATTTACTAGCAATAGTAGACAGGGGTGTAGGACACAAAATAAAGCCTCCTCCAGGCAGGTGTTAAGTAAGAGGAATGATTATATGTCTAATGACTTTTCACACTTTGCATGTGTGCAGCACTGTGCAGCACATACAATCTGGGAAAGGTTTCAAGGTATGTATAGCATAGTATGTTGTACTAGAAAATACCCTTCTCTTACAAACCCTATGCTATACATAACCCTGCCCCTTCATCTGTGCGCCCATTGATGTCTCTGCATAAATTTGAAAATAGCAAAAGTAAACAAAACATGCTAAGAGTCAGTCAAATTTCATGCAAATAGAAGACATCTTTATAAATTCAAGATATCGCTACATTTGGTTTGCACTATTTGCAGTAGCAAAGAGCAAAATCTCCTACAGGAGTTAAAATGGGAAAAGCATCTTTTATGCCCTGAACAGATCTGCACAAAAGATGGTATGCTAAAATGTACCCATTTTTACCGGAGGTGTATGAAAATTCCTCGAAGATCAAGCGGTGCAAAAGTTAAAAGCAAGCAAAAACGAATCTCAGATGGAAAGTGCAGTCAATCTTTCCGACTCTGTGGTAAATCTCAACGCAAGTCTCCTGGTGTAATCGAAGACCACTTAAATAATTATTGAACAGTTTCTATTTTGCTGGCTTTAAAAAGGCCAGACAGATTGATGTTGAGCCCTTGTGAATGTAGTGGAAGTTGAGAAATACGAGGTTAATGAGTTGTTTCTTGTTATCCTTGAAGACTTTTGCTTCAAATGATAAGACATTAACTGGATTGGAAGCTTTTGATGTCACTGTGACACCGAAGTGATGCAGATATAGCAGTCGGAGAATCGATGAACCTTGTCCTTTGTCATATATTACTTGCTGGCTGCAGGAGGGAAAGGGCAGAAGTCAGTCACTTTATGTATATTAGACGGTGCACACAGTAAGTGCGTCAGTTGTATAAATTCCATGGTTTACAAGCAGTTGCAAAATCAAAATGTATGGCTCTGTTATGGGAACACTTGCAAGCGGAAAATCATTTGATGGTGTTAGGATTGTTGGGGTGGTATTTTTTGTGGGGGTAATGGTGATAGCAATGATGGTGGTGGTCCTATTGGTGATATTGGAGGTGGTGAGGTATAGGCAATGGTGGTGGCATTGGTAGCATAGTGGTGTTTGAAAGCTGGTATTTGTATTGCTATTGGTGGTATTGCAGTGGTGATGTTGGTGGTGATACTGGCGATGGTGTTAGTTTTTCTACTGGTGTTAGTGATGGTGGTATTGGTGGTGATGTTATGGGTGCTGGTAGTGAGATTGGTTGTGGTGGATTTGGAGCAGATGTATGTATGTATATAGCTCGAAGCTAGCCAAAAGGCAGCGGAGAAGATGGAATTGGTGGTGAGGTTATTAGTTTTGGTGGAGGTAGAATTGTTGGTGTTGGTAGTTGTATTGATGGTGATATTGGTGCTGTTATCAGTGGTGGTGGTAATAATGGTGGTAAGGTGTTTGTGGTTGTGTTTTTGGTTGTATCGCATTGGTGGTGGTATTGGTGGTGCAGGTGGTGGTATTCATGGTGTTGATGCGGTATTGTTGGAGGTTTTGGAGGTAGTGATGGTACTGGTTGTGTGGTGAAGATACTTATGGCACAGTCAATAGTAGAAACAGAATGGAGTAGACGAGAGGCTAGCACAGATAATCTATCAAATATGTTGGGAAAATCTGTTTATTCTACAACCAATGATGGGTGCCTGGTGAAAACAGATATGCGTCCCAAATGCTGAATGCTGTCTTGGTTATAACAGGCAAACACAATTCTTCGGGAGTCTTCTGGAATCAATTATTAGATAGATATATCACTTGTTGACTCAAAAAACAGAAGTCATTATTGCTCATTCAGAGCCATTCAATTTCCTACTTAGACAAGTTGTGACAATCCATGCCAATGTCTAAAGTAACACAAGCATTCCTCACTTTTTCCACTATAAAACCTACTCTGAATGTAAGACGTATCTCCCAGGATCAAAATGCATAGGTATAGCTTGGTAAAACAATTAATCACCCTACCATGACTCATGTCCGAGTGTATCATTTTAATTAATTAGTAGAGGGGGCTAAATTTGGTACAGTAAATGCTAACCAAGAAGAAAAGCTGTCTTTAAAATTATGAAAAGTAATATTAACTCCATTGAAAAAAGTCCACGAGTGGCAAGCAGGAGATAAGAGGAGTAGCACTGTCAGTAAGGCAAGCTTCAAAAATGTAACAATATGTTATATCCATAGTGCAGGCAAGAAGAGATAAGGGCCTGTATAATGAGCTTGTGACTTATCTGAGACAGCAACAGAAGAATTATACAGGGAGTTTTGAAAACGAGGAAGAAGCAAGTTTCACAAGTTGTGATATAAAAGAAAGATGGTGATCAAACATGCCTCAGAGATTGTGAGCCTGCTATCCTGGAATCAAATGAGCCCTCACTGACGGAGGCCACCAGTTGTAGGACAAATGCGAGCTAGCTGCACGGAAGAGAAGAATTTCCATATTCATGGCATTCAGCTTTAAGTGGTTGTTTTGTATACAAAGGACCATGCTCATATGACACTTTTGGAATTGTAGCTTGAGGTTGAAAAATGCACACCAGTTGTTAAGTCATGGAACAAGCTGTGTATTATTTGATCAGCAAAAATAAAAAACTGGAAGGAGAGATTTTTGATAAGGCGAGCTAATGAAGTCATATAAAGAGAGAAAAGTCTCAGGCTTAGGGAAGAGCTTCAAAGGACTCCACAGTCAACTGATTGAAAAGAAGGGCCAAGGCAGGTAAAGCTACAAACTATTGAACCAAGAACACCCTTTCTCACCGAAATCTCCAACAGATGTAATAGAAAAATGGGATGATAGAAAGTATTGAAGGACTGCAATAGGTGAACGAGGATCAAGGAGAATCACAGCTGCAGGTCTCCCAGTATCCAAATTTTAATGAAGATCATAATAAGCACTGTGAATTGTGCCAGAGAAGGGTAGAATTACAAATAGCAATAAGTTGGAAAACAGTAGTGTTGGTTGACAGTGTAATTATGTTTCCGGGGCAGGGGTCCAGAGATGAACCAGAAGTGCCAGATGAAAGTTAAATTGAGTAAATCCAATGGTCAGTGCTAAAAAAAAGTGACAAGAGAAGTCCTGAGAATGGGAGTTAAGGTTAGCAATAGAAGCAAGAGGGTGGCGAGAACTGAAAGTGGTAAAGGTAAAAGATTAACTCAGTGTAGAAGAGAAGGATTGAAAAAAGAGGCTCAAAAGCAAATATGTGTGTATTACAGTATTATGACTGGAAAATGGAGACTCTTCTCAAAGCCTCTTTGGAAGATTTAGATACCACAATTATTCTGTCATGGTAATAGCAGGCTCAGGCCTTGCACATGGCTATTTTCTACGTCTTCATAGCAGTAATGTACACGGTTCTCAAAGAGATGCAAAAAGGTTTTCTGTCAAATGCTTTCGGCTTGAATCCAGACATGTTTGAGATTTGGAAAATAATCATTGAACGAAGGTGGAATGGAGTGAAAGGGATTAGGTTTGGACTTTTTAATAGAGGTGATATGATACAAATCAGAAGTAAGCCATCCTGAAAACAACAAAAATGCCAGCCACCGGTTAGCCTTAAGAGAAGGAATATGACATGGATAACTGTCAGATTAGCGAAATAGACTTTAGACAAATGACTGGTAGAAACCGAGGAAGAGAGAAGTGTCTTGGCATAGTTTTCCCCCTAACTTGTCACCTTCAGAGGTCCTGTTTTGCTGACTTTGTTTTTGCTGGCCATAGGACTCTGCGCACTTTACCACTGCTAACCAGTGCTAAAGTGATTGTGCTCTCTCCTCTAAGCATGATAAAATTGGCATATACCTACTTGGCACCTTTAATTGACTTATAAGTCCCTAGCAAAATGGTAAAATGTGTATTCAGGGCCTATAAATTGAATGCTACAAGTGGGCCAGCACCACTTGTTTTGCCACTCCCATAGCCTTGCAAACTTGTCTCAGGCGTGGCATTGCAGCCTGTGTGTGCAGTTTTCAACTGCCATTTCAACCTGGCAAAAATAAACCTTTTGCCAGGCCCAACCCTTCCTTTTTAATACATAAGGTCACCCCTAGGGTAGGCCCGGACGGCCCAGAGGGCAGGGTGCAGTGTATTTAAAAAGTAAGATAAGTGATTTTAAGTTTCACATGTCCTGGTAGTGAAAAACTCTTAAAATGTTTTTTGATTACTGCAAGGCCTATCTCTCCCATAGGATAACATTGGTGTTATCTTACTACATCTAATAAGTGATAATTTCCAAATGGGAGCAGTTAACCAGTACATGTTTGGTGCCTATGAAATTGCAATGAAAAATCCTCGCATATGGTGAAGTCAGATTTTAGGTCAAGAATATTTATTGATTTTAAAGTGATTACAAAGTTACTATCATACCAAAAATATTACTGAAAAGGTAAGTAATAAAAATTAAAGAATTAAATTCAAAGTATGTAATTGATAACTTACATCTGCTTAAGTAAACAGTCAGAATGTTAAATAACTAAAAAGTTAAAACACAAAAAGGGCTACTATACAAATTTAAACCAAACAGTATATGTTTTATAATTAATTACAGTTGGTAATATATAAGTCAAGAGTATGCCACATATTAGATATAAGTAAAGTACATTCTTTATGACTACAAATTAATGAGGAATGTCTAAATAAAATAAAATAATCTATTCCCACCAAGCATTAACCAATAATAATTTTGCATCTTTCCAGAGTGAAGTTATTGACTTAACAGCAGAAGAGATAAGGAAATCAAAAAGTTTGCAATCAGCATGAGACAATACAATTTTAAAAGCATGCGATTTGTAGGTTAGTACATGAAATGATAAAGGAACTTGAATTTTAAAAAGCTGAATAATAATATTCCAAACATCACACCAAAATTTAAAAACCATAGGTACATGTTGTTAACTGTCTGGACTAGTTTTACAATGCCAACAATTTAGTCTATACAACAAATTAGCTTTGAACAATTTAATTGGGGACTAAAAGCATTGGTATAAAAGATAAATATTAGTTTGAATGAGAGTAGCCTGGAGAGAACTAACAGTATTAGATGACCAAATATTTTTCCAGTCCACAGGATATGATTGTGTATTGAGGTCTATAGACCATTTTTGAGTCAAGACTGTAAAAGGGGAAGGAGTAAACTTGAGTTTTTTATACAATTTAGATGATATTTGTCTGAACGTTTAAAAAGGCTGAGACAGAACTCCATATTAGATATTTGAGCAGACAGTAGTGAATTAGAATAAGTGTTAAGAATGGTATTACACAATAATTCATAGAAAATTCAGAATGAGGAAGGTGACACTTGGTAGTGAGCTCATCAAATGAATGGAATATATTCTCTGGACAAATATCATTAATGTAGAAAATACCAGCATTAATCCATGAGTTCCATGATGTAATATATTTAGTAAGTTTGAGGTTCGGGTTCAACCAAAGTAAAACTTATTGAGATGATTTAATATTAATAGTGAGAGATAAAGGAGCAACTTTAGAGGTGGCAAGAATGGGTGGGATTTTACCAATCAGGGCGTTAGTCATTGTCAAATAGGCAGGCAAAGGCAATGGTTATAACAGATTTCCTTCTAATAAAAGCCATTTGGGAGAATTGGAAAGGGTCCAGACTCTGGAACCATAACAAACTTTGTGCCACAAGAAAAGGCATATGATATTTCTTAAAATCAGGTACGCCGGCACCACCTTCTTTTTCGGAATTTGTAAGGTTCTAATACTAATGCGTGGAGGTTTATTGTTCCAAATAAACGTACTAATTAATTAATATAATTTGGCAAAAAATGTAGAAGGTATGGCTAATGATAACATGGATAAGTTGTAAAGAATTTGCAGGGCGATAACAGTTTTAAGCACTTCAATACGACCCCACCAGTTTAGATGAATCGTTGACCATTTATATAATTCATCCCTGGTGGCACTCAGCATTCTGGAGCAGTTTATTTTAATTGTGGTTTTAATAGATTTAGCAAATGTAATCCCTAGCTACTTTAGCGTCATCGGAGACCATAAAATGTTTGTATTCGCTAGCCTTGTAGAATTGCATAAAATATTTAACTGAAAAAAATATGTTTTATTAACGTTTAAAGAGTAGCCAGAGACATCTGCATATTTACAAATAATACTAAGAATAATAGGTAGAGAAATAACAGGGTCATTTACATATAATTAAACATCATCAGCATAAACAGAAACTTGTACCCCAGTATACAATTCCAGTATAATGTTGATCTGTCCAGAAAGAGCATAAGAGAGGTTCAATGGCAATAAGAAATGAAAGGGGGGATAAAGGGCATCCTTGTTGAGTACCTCTATATAAGTTAAAGAAGTAGAGAGGGTGCCATTAATATAAAGGGAAGCAGAGGGTGCTGAATATAATGCTTTAACCATTTTCAAAAAAGTGGGTTCAAAGTAAAAGGTTTGAAGTGTTGTAAACAAAAATTGCCAATTCACTTTATTGAACACTCTCTCTGTGTCTAAAGCTAATAAACCCACTAGTCATAAGCAGAAGAAATAGCATGGCATACAAGGCGAGTGTTATAAGCAGCTAATCTACCCTTCATAAATCTTGTCTCGTCTGGCTGTATGATTGAAGTAAGTAGGAGAATTAGTCTATTAGATAAAGTTTTGTCATGAATTTTGCAATCTTGGTTCATGAGGGAGATTGAACGGTAATTAGAAAGTAAAGTAAGGTCTTTATCAGGTTTTGGAAGAACAATGATAGTAGCTTCATTAAAAGACCCACCCATCATAGAAGTTTTGTGAAGTCAGATTTTAAATTACAATTTTGAAAATGCCCCTTTTAGAAAGTTGGCATTTTTGTACCTTAGCCTTTTATTAACTGCAGCATGTCTTTGGGTCACATGACTGGGTGTAGCTGACAGTTAGGCTTTGTGTATTCCTCCTAGACAGCCACACACAATAGAGAGCTTAGGTGTGCCTGGATGGGCCATCAGTGGCAGGATGGGAGGGTGGAGCTGGCCAGAGCCCTACTTAAACTTGAATAGGCTGAGTCCTGCCTCCACACCAAGGGCCACCTGGACCCCCTGTAGTTAGTCTGGAGCCAGGACAGGGAAGGCAGTATGGCTGAGGACTTCAAAGAGAAACTTCTAGAAGCTTCTCCCACCTTCCAGAGGGAGGTCACTAGATATACATATTGCAAAATCAAGATGACATCTTGATGAAACTTTGCTAAGTCTGCATTTGTGAACGATTTAGGTAATGGAAAGATAAACATGTTCAATTTTCTTTGTGCAATAAATATACATATATTACTAAAGCTCCGGTATACTGAAAGGCATCTACTAAAGAATCATATCCTTCTAGGTGATGCATAGGGAATGTAAAAACTTCTTGATGACATTAATTGTATAATTAAGCAGTAAGTAAAATAAAAATAACATGACAAAAATGTATATTTATTCAAGATAGACTCTGGTCTATAGATACTACATACATCAAGACTCTAACATCCTAATCAAATAATTGGTTATAACAAATGATCCATGGTCCAGAAAGCGACTTAAGAGAAATGAAATATCAAAAAAATGTGGTGATGATATTTATGTGTAAGATCAAAGTAATTTAAAACTGTAGAAGTTACTGGCATATGAGATATGCAAAAAACAAAAACATCACATAGAGACATTGATTCATATCCTTGTTCAACCCACCTTATGTGAAACTGACAAGAAAAGTTCTTATTTGGAAAATTTGGACTAGTTAGACATTGATTAGAAGGCAAACCCTGAACATGTTTGGCAACAGATAGTCAAAATCCTGAAACTTTAATGAAATTGTTTAATAAACGGGTTTTGTAAAACCTGTATATTTGGATTTATTTAGCAATCACAAAAAATATGAGGATGGAGCCCCCATAATGTGTGACAGCTGTTGCTTTCTGGAACAACAACATGTGTATGCATTCACATGTTCATAAACCACACTTACACATGTGCTAATGTCTAGACAAATGGTATTTGCATTTGATAATCGTTGGACCTGGTCTTTTCTGCAGGGTGATTGCAAAAATTTGTATTGCGTTGGTGAACCCATATTTGTTGGCCTTTAGGACTCTGGGCACTTTACTCCTGCTAACCAGTGCTCTCCCTTCTAACCCTGGTAAAATTGGTATACACATGATTGGTAAGTTTAATTTACTTATAAGTCCCTAGTAAATGGTCCAACATGTACCCAGGGCTGATAAATTAAATGCTACTAGTGGGCTAGTGAAATATATACAAAAAAGTGATTGTTGGAATATTCTCAGCCACTGTAATTACTCAGGAAACATCCCTGTCCATCTTTATTTTGCACACCATGCCACCTCACCTGTAAACTGTCCAGCCCGAACTGCTAGACCAGGCCCTCCCTGAACTGGAATACAAGCAGCCCATAACCGGTTTTGCCCTAGTTAGGGCTCATCAGCCAGGTGTAGCTTGGTTCCATTGACACAGTGTGCACAGGACCCACACCTGGACATAACCATCTAACTTAGGGTGAGACACTAAAGAATACAAAGAAGTGATGGATGGAATGCCTGAATTAATCTCTGACATTTATAAATACTCAGGACCACATCCACGTCCACGTCCTCAAATAATAATCACAATTCTTGTCAGGGTGAACTACAGAACTCATTAAATAAATCTGCGCTCAATCCTCTGGTAGCTTAGCACAAAGAAGTCAGGCCTAACCTAGAGACAATGTGTAAAGTGTTTATGCAGCACTCAAAAACAGTAATAAAGGGAAAACACAACACAATCAACATCCCAAACCAATTGAGAGAAATGGAGAATTTTTTAATACGACGAACGACAAAAGTTCAATAAGTAACCCCAATGTTATGAATTTTTAATTTTGTTCAGTAAAAATAGTGCCAAGAAGCACAAAGCTCCAATCACAGTTATCTGGTCAGGCTAGACTAGGCCAAAGTCAAAGGTTAAGGCTGGCTGCAATGGAGCTCGGGTCAAATAAAGGGACCAGGTTCCTGGTGGAAAAGTTACCTTCTAACTTAGTTCAATTTCATGCGTGATGCACTCGTCATCGAAGTCGGCGGCGGTCAGACTGCAGGCTGGATCCGTAGAGGGGCTTGTCAATGGCAGGTTGCTGGGGTCCCAGATCTTGATCAGAACTATGCATTGGGGGTACAGTCATTGTCAGCGCAAAGAGCTGGTTGATGATCGGAACTTCATGTTTGCGGGAAATGCCAGATGGTTGTTGGCAACACGAAGAGCTCCAGGTGGTGAATTCTGGGGTCTGTGTCTTGCAAGGTCACATTGGCAGTCGGATGCAGGTACTGTGTTGGCCTCAGTGAAGTCCAGTTCTTGCAGTTTTAGAGTTGGAGCAGTGCACTCTAACACAGCCAAGGGACCATGACCTGTGGTCACTTCTTGGGGGCTAGGACGCACTCCAGCAGGAGCCAACAGCAGGGTTCAGGCAGGTCCAGTTGGTACTAGCCAGGTAGCCACTTGCAGGGAAGGCCTCTGGAAGCTTGTTGTGTCCCTGCAGCTCAACCAGTAGGGCTGCCAACTGACCCTTGGAGTCAATTTTGGAATCCTGGGATCAAGACAAGCAGGTCCAATATTCCTTCAGGCTTCAGAAAGCAGGGCAGTACTTCTTCTTATTCATGTGTGTTTTGATTAGCGGTTCTGAGGGTTCCACTTTTATACCTACTGCCAGCCTGTGTGTGTGGAACACCTCCTAAATTTGTTTTTAGTCCGTCCTTCCCTTTCCCTGAGTCTGGCACCAATATGTCTCAAGAAACAAAGGGCAAACTGGCCCAGGTGTGGGCTGCATTTGCCAGTGAAAGGGCAGGCATCTTCAGCAGTCATGAAGAGGCTGGGTACAGCCCACAGTCTACCCTCTGAAGTTCAGGAATGGCTGACAACAACCCTCAGGCTATACTATTCATGAGAGGAACACCCTTCTCAGTATTCAAGGCCCTTTGTCCCCTGTATCTAAGGAATACTCATCACACCCCAGGACAGTCAATAGTAGTCATTTGACCCTGCACACTGGCAGAAAGGCACTTTTGGTTTAGGCAGAAAAATGCCAACTTTATAAAAGTGCCATTATCAGAATAGTAATTGAAAATCTGACTTTACCATTAAAGTGGGTTTTAAACTACAATTCAAAGAGGTAGGGGATATAGTTCTCTATCTGTTCCCAAACTGAAGTTATCACTTCTTAAGTGTAATAAGGTAACCCACTGTTAGACTATGGGAGTGCCAGCCTTACAATAACAAAAAACTACTTTGGGCACTTTTCTCTGCCATGGCACGTAAAACCTAAGCACACATGTCCTACTTTTTAAATACCACGCACCCTGCCCTGTGAGCCTTTATGGACAATCTTAGGGGTGACTCATTGGAACTAATCTATATCTGGCTGATGAGTCCTAACTAGGGCAAAAGCAGTCCTGGGTTGCTCCGGCTCAGGGAGGACCGGGCCAGGCAATGCGGGCTGGACTGTTCTCATTGGAGAAGGATCAAGACTGATTTGCATATGGCTGGGTTCAAACTGAGGTGGCACCCCTCTCAACTAATAGCACAATTGATTAGGAATATTATCTCTCCCTCACCTTACTTGGGGCTATTCCCTTACCATTTCACCGCTATTTGAAAATATACATATTTAATCCATCAATGATAGTAACTGAGTAATTACATTTCTGACATTGTACACTATGGGGCCATGCCTGGAAAAAGTTTATGATTGTGGAAATTCACCAGGTTGTAAAGGAATCTCAGCCCTACAATGCCTCTCCCTGCTCCTGGACCCACACATAATTTTACACCCTGCTGGTGTAAAATTACAATTGAGTAAAGCCAGGGGCACTGAAGTTATGCGGCAGGGTTGTGTAAATTATGCAGCATAATGTAGCACATTTTGTAACATTATTTAGTCATTTTTACACTTGTTAATCACTTCCAGGGCATTGATTGCACCTCATTAATACCAACTTAATATCCAAATACAGCAATAAGCAACAGAAAGGTGACCATTCAACTTTTACAAAGGGCCTTCCGCTGCACGGCAGCATGTGTTCTTGCGCGGCAGCATGTGTCGCTGCATGAATGTGATGTATCTTGTGGGTATGGTGTATCCTCTGTATGGTTGTGGCAGCCAAGATGTTTATTTAGCCTGCACTAAATAGATCCCATCGATATCAGTGAATTAGGGTATCTACTTCCACTTCCTGCTCTGTCCAGGATATCTGCAAACAACATCACTTGAACATCCTTCCCCCATGTGCATCTTGCTAGTACCTAACAACACAGGCACCCTCTTAGGGGTGCCTTGCCAATCTCTCCTAGAATTCCCAACTGCTAATCAGTAGATGCTTACCTCTTCTCTACCATGGCAGTAATCCAGAGACACAGTCTGTGAATGTGAATGTATGCTCTGCCATGAGTGGCTGGGAAATTAAAATCTAATGGAATCTTGACATTTTGTTTACCATGACATTGCTATGCAGTCATGAAATTGACATATACATTATAGCCTTGGATCTAATAGTTTGTGTCTGCACCTCTGTAGAAAATATGCAACATCAACTCAGAGGAATATCCAGCCAAGTTGCCCCTCTCCTTTGCCAGGGAGGGAAGCCTGCCTAGCACTCAGGCAGAAGCTCTCTTTCTGTCACCTGAGTTGGATGAAGAGCAGGCTCTAATGCATGTTTGTAGAGATCAAGTGGGCAAGATCAAGGTGCAGTGGACTGAACTCTGTGTGAAGTCATCTAAAGGATGATATCAACTCAGGAGCCACGAGAACCTTGCAGCCAAGACGGCCAGACCCAACCAAAGTCATTGCTTCAGATGCGAGATGAGGACCTGCTGCAGAAACTTGGGTATTGTGAGAGTGTTTACTTTCCATCACCCTGACCCACCTTGAAGAATCCCTGATTTTGTATGAGCCTTTATCACAATATTTTGAGCCTGAGAGGAATAGTTTTTTCCCTTTCTTCCTAGGATTTAGGACAATGTCTTGTTATCCAAGTCTAGCCACATTGGATGTTTATCATTTGAACAGTCTTGTTACCCTTTATAGCACAGAGATATAGCTGTTTTTTAAGCACATCTGAACCTCAACCCTTATTTTCAGTTCAGGACCTCTAATAGCAATAAGTGGCGCCAGTCAGCGCCCCAGGTAATTTGATGCACATCAGCCAATCATTAGGACCAAGGCCAGTGGTTCGCAGAATAAGGACCAAGAAATTGTACCCTTCAGAGTCAAAGTTGGGTGTTAGCACGTTCTAAGCACCAGTAGTTGCTTCCTATTGGAAGATTTGAATTTAAAGTTCAAATGGAGATGTAACTGGTTATCCCAGAACTGCGTGCCTTCTCAATGTCACCAACCCCCAAATACCCAGTGGTCCCATTAAATCGACTTTGTGTTTTTTATATCTATCATTTGGCACCATATTTTTTGTTGTGATGAAATACAAGGCTAGTTTTGACCTGTCTTTTTATGTGCGAAGTCTCCACACTCATAAAGATACTACTCTTAAATCCCTTTAAAAATATCAAACAATCGTAAACATACACAAAAGTGCAAGCTTACCTTTGTGAGTCAGGTTCTCAGTGTTTTCCCGGGAGTCCACTCTAGATGATGTAAAGTGAATGACACACAAAAGAGTAATACAAAACATAAAAACATCTCTGACTGTCAAAATCCGCTGTCAGACAACGCACCCCTTGTAGGGTTTCTTTTTTGTCTGATAGGGGGCGAGAAAGAGCCATCCTTATAGTCATACCCTATATTGCAAAAAGGGATATCATATATTAGTATTGTAGTACTAATTCCTAAGAGGAGGTGCAGAGGGTAGAAGGTACTAACCTGTAACATGGGTAAAAAATGCACTTACTGTGTCAGAGAAAGCGGCTTGTGGATAGCACCTTTCTTGTCTGTCATCCTTGGTTATGATGAGAGTGAGGAGGTACGTTCATTTGAAGGCCTCCTTTATGTGAAGTCATTAGGCTGTGCAACGTTAGGCCCCTGCGTGAGGGGCATGTTAGGTCCTCAAGTTAAGTGTGTCCTGAATGACTTCTGTATTAATTGTGGCCCTAAGCTGACCTATTAGTCGCCTTGCTGAGGGGCCAGTGACAAAATTAGACTTTGTCTGTATTTTTTAGTCTCTCCACAATGTTATGGAGATGGTGTGATTGTGTATAATGTGGAAAATACCATCCCTCATTCAGTGATGCAGTCAATAGTCTTGTATTTGTGGAATAAACTCACGGTATATTAAGCAAGATAATTCCTATCAAAATCTGTTATTCATTTCAGCTTATTTTATAGGGTCAAACATGAGGTGTATCTTAAGTGATGTTCCTAATAGAATTTTCAAAGGTTTTGCAATCTCACAACATATATTGAACACATTATGTAGGGTCAGAAAGTAATGTATGTAGCAAAAAAAGACAGCAGTTTATGTGTGAGCCATAAGGTTGTGTTGAGTCTTGTTCTTCATGAAGTAGTCAAAAATGTGTGTTCTAGTGAATGATAGTCCTTCCCTTGTGGGGTGTCCGTGCCCTCTTATTCTTGCCTACAGTTAACTGTTCCTTACACCTATCCTACCTCTTTGTTAAGTCTTATGTAGTGTTGAGGTATGCCCATGGAATGCCATCGTTAAGGCCCGATTGGTAAGACTTAAGTCCATAAATCCATCTCTGATCCTTTTCAAGGAGTATTCTAGACATCTTAGTAGGAAACCACGGTTCTTTGCTTGTTCTATGATCACTCATCTTCAGTCTTTTTGTGTGTGTCCTGTCTCAATGTAATGATTTGTCCTGCATGTAGTGTTTCTTTTACCTCTTATATTGCTCGTCATTTGTGAATGTGTTTCTTCATTTTGCTCAACGTCATCGCTATATGTAGCAAATTTCAGGGGCATAATATCTTGTATTTGATTTGAAATGAATTGCAGTTGGTGTGAATCTTTAATATTCAGTCATGGTTTAAACCTAGATTCAAGTTTTTGACATGCCTAGTCAGGAAGCATGCACAATAGCCATTGCATGGTAGTGGCCAGCGGTTGGCGTCATCCCCCATGTGTTGTTTGAATGTTCTCCAGATTAATGTTTAGTACTTTTTCAACCCCATCGTGGCTCCCAGAAGGAATTAAAAAAAAATCCTAAGTATCCGATTACTTTCTGTTTTGTAAGTACGCTTTATCTTCATTCATATGAATAGACTCCTTCACTAAGCAGGGTGCTATTTTGTTTTTTCACCATTTTACCTGCTAAGCATTTTTTATGTAAATATGTGCCTACTCCTTTGGAAAGATATCACTGTGCAGACATAGAGTTCATTATGTTTTCAAAGATACTGTCCCCTCCTGTGCTAAGAAACCCTAGCAGAGTAAAGTGAAAAAAAGAGCGTACATTGGTGAGCCAATAGCTGTGTGATTGAATCTCAGGTCTTGAGGCTCACATTGCAAAAGACTATCCACAGCAGGAACATTATCCAGGAATGGTTGACTGTCTCGGGACTAGAAGAAAATTCCTCATTAATTCAAAAGATCATAATGCACAGTTCTGCTGAACTTTCTCGTAGGTGTTGTCTGCCAACATAGCACGTTAGAGTGACAAGTAGAACTTATGAAATACTTCTGGCACAGATCTATGACTATGCCTGTGACAGCTGCCAATTAAATCATTGACTCACAGGAAATTCAGCCCCACTGTAGGTATTGTGTCTTATATTAATGCCCCTATTGCACAGTCAATACAGGAATCCTTTGACTGTCTGTGTACCTTTAAGGAAGCCTTTTCTTGCAGCCACGGATTAGATACCAAGGAAATTCACAACCTAATGGGAAGAAAACAATTTTCAAAGGTTATCTCTGATAGTGTGAGAGGTGGACTGCCCTGGATGGGTTATGAAGACCTCACTGTGCTCTCTTTAGCTCGGAAAGGCTTTCTTGTTTGTCAGTGCAATGTGAAATGTGCACTCCATGGGTGCGTGCGTGTGTGACGCACAGTGTGACTCGTTCTGACGTGCGCGGTGGCCTGTCCATTTACTCTGCAGGTGTTACAGCTGATTAGCAAGGGGAGATGAAAAAATGTTGTCTCTTAGAAGTGCTCTGGAGTGGCAAAGGTTTTTAAGCTGTGAATTGGTCTCATGCTCGTAGTCTGTCCTAACTAGAGCTTCTGCCAGGCAGGCCACTGGCAGGATAGTGGCACCTATTGGCACCTTGATATCCTCGTGGGTGATTAGCCGCGCTTTATAAATCCTGTTTAATTGATTGATTGGCAAAGACATGATCCTATTCAGATGGGCACTTTAGGTTAGCTGCTTCAAAAAGCAAGGTGTTCAACAACCTATGAAATGTTGATTTTGCCCAAGCATTAAGCCTCTGCTAGTGTCTTTTATAGTGTTGGAAGTGCACAATTGTTAGCAATGTCTGTGATCTTCTTGATTGCAGGGGGGGCCCACATTCACTCATTTTTAGGAGTGGGCACTTACTTTTCCTCCTCACACTTTGACAAAGAGCAAGAAAGAAAAACACAAAAGGAGGTAAGGAGAAGGTAGAGAAAAAGGAAAACATTGACATGGGGAGAAAGCAGGGATGAAAAAGAACCTACAATAGTGAGGAAAAGCAGCAGGGAGTGTAGGGTGGTGGAAGAGACAGGCATGCGGTGGAATCAGGATTACAAAGCTTTGGTATTCGCCAATCCTAACATATGTCAAGCGCCTGCTGCAGTCTTCTGAGGAAAACTTTGGGCACCTGTACCTATTTTTTTTACAAATTAAGCACTGGTACTCTTTTAGATGTGCCGTGCTCTAGAGACAAGCTCACTGGCTCCTTGAAAAAAAACAATGGCCCTCATTTACTATATTTTGACGCACTGCAGTGCAGCAAGCCTCCCTGCTGCGCTGGTGTGCATCAAAATAAAAGTGCAGAAATGTGCCCTATCTACAAGATACAGTGCATTCCTGTCCTTCCCTGTGCCAGCGCACAAACAGCAGCTGTGTGCCAATGCAGACACCCTTGCGTCATGGTGCAAGGGTGCTTGCATTGCGGGAGGATTGTTTTTGTGCAGAAGGGATACCTTAATGCACAAAAACAATCATTGATGGCATTTTCCACTTTCTATGCACGCTGCAGAATGCAGCACATATCGAAAGAGGGCAAAATTAGGAGAAACAAAAGTATTTCTCCTTGTTGCACCACTCCTACGCCTCCCCATGGGAAGCGTAGGATTCTGACACATTCCCAAAATGTTGTAAATCTACGAATGTGTCAGGTTTCATGGATGTTGTGTGGGAACACCCACAGCAACACCCATGGAACGCCCCTTTCACGCAGAGTAATGCATGAAAGGGGTCCATATTTACAAGGCCATGGAAAGTCAAGCAAGGTAACTTTAGGTGGCCTTGTAAATATGGGCAAGCCCATTGCGCTGCCGGATCGTCAAAAAAAGTGACAAACAGGCAGCGCAATAGGCTTGTAAATGAGGCCCAGTATGTTCTTGTCTAAATCCCTGATTTAGTTTGCATTATGATTTCAAACCCTACACTTTCTTTTTAGTACCAGAAACCCTCTCAAAAACTTGTGTTAAACTACCTCCTGCTTCATATTGCTCTCTCTCTCTCTCTCTCTGATGAAGGTTGAAGTGGTATTGTAAATTTCATGATTAATCTTGACCTTAGCCAACCTAAGATGCTGCAGGATTGCATATATAATATTTTTATTGTAGTTAAAATTAAGGGTGGGCGGAATTTGCGTAGTCGCGTTCCGCAATTCTCAGCGAAATTGCTAAAAAATTCCGCGAGCACGCGGAAAGTCCGCGAAATCGCGGAATTGCTGGTCCCGCCTGTTCGCGGTGTTTTTGCGTGCTCGTGGGGAAATATATCGCTAACTTGCCCATGCGGTCGCTAATGGGCGCGGCCATCTTGTTTTCACTTTTCCCGCCCGCTCGCGATGTTATTTCCTGTTCCGGGTCGCGTATTGCATGCTCCCACCCGCTCGCGATGCTTATTTCCAGTTCCGGGTCGCGTATTGCATGCTCCCGCCCGTTCGCGATAAGGGTTTCCTGTTCGGGAACGCGCAATACGTGTTTGCGACGCTTTTTGCGTGCTCGGGGGGGGAAATATCGCGCGAACTTGCCCATGCGGTCGCAATGGGCGCGGCCATCTTGTTTTTCACTCTATTGCTATGGTTCTGGGCCTGCTTTTCAATCCTCCCTCTATCTTTTCAATCCTTTGTTTCTGTAAACTTTTTTTGGTCTTTTTATTTATTATCTATCTCTCTATTTTCCTGATTCTATATTTAGAGTTTTTTTCTACTTTTTGTGTGTTTTTAACTACTTTTTCACACTTTTTCTATTACCTGCTTTTTCATTTCTTTTACTTACTTTTTTAAATTCCTACCTTTTCTTTTCCGCCCCCGCCTACCCAGAACCATGGCAAAGGGCCACAGCCACAGGGCTCGTAGTCAGAGCCGCGACTGCCTTCCTTGCGGAAGGCGGCGCCAAAGAGGGGTGCAGGCACGGGCCTTATTCAGTGAGGAGGAGGTGGCCGCACAGTTTTTTTTTGTTCAGTGCCACCTCCCCTTAACCCTGGCAGCAGGCGGCAGGCCTGGGTCCGGGTACCGCTCCGGGAGCATCGGCAGCGGTGGGGCAAGGTGCGTCGGGCAGTGTTTCGCTGCTCTGGTGTCCGGCGCACCAAGAATCAGCTGACGCACCGGTGGTCCGATATTCTGGACCGGGAGCAGGACCTGCTGGACCTGCTAGGAGTGGAGGTCCCGGGGCTTGGTGAGTAGCTATTTAATATTACTACTTTGTGTTCTTCTGCTCTGTGTTATATATTGCGAATATTATTTTTTTTCCGACCAGCAAGAATGCTGCTGCTTACATTGCAGGTAAATTACGTTTAAAAATCTGTGATTGTTATGACACAGGCGCTCGGCGCTACTAATCTTACTTGTTTGCAACTTTGCGCTCGCTTGGCCTGATGATTATGTAAGAGTTTACTTTAGAGAACTTAAGTGACGTAATGCTAGAGAGAGTAGTCCTTCCTTTGTCCTCCTGCCACTAAGAAGGGATAGTGGTGGATTGATAGGTTTAGTTACTTATTAGTTGGTAATTTCTAAGTGGTGTGCGTGACGCATCCTCTGTCACGTCACGTGCTGCTGAGTGCTGCTTACCCCAGTCCTTAGTAGAACCTTTTGTAGTTTGTTTACTGAGTGTTAATAGGCTTATATCATCACTAGCAGAACATCAGCAGCAACCAGCCAACAATTTGGTGTATGCAAAAATGAATGCATGTGTCCTCCATCTATGCATTATTGAGGACTAAAATAAATGGAAATTCAGACTTACTGAACAATTGGCCCGTCTGGATTGGAATAGGTGGGCTAGGTCAGGTGGTAGTTAGGCTTGCTAGACGGTCCGTGAATCTCACAATACTACCAGTCGATCAGATAGGTCAATTTTATTGCAATTGTTGTTACCAAAAATGTTTTTGGTGCGTATTTGAAAATATTTTATTTATTTCACACCAAACTTTAATTTTTGTCTCTTTCTTTATGAAATCTTACATGATCAGCAGCACCCAGGGGCAAGAAGACGGGGTCACAGGCGGCGGGCCAAGAAGATCTACAAGATGCCTCCCAGGGACAGAACCGCTCCTCTATCGAGGGCTCTGCTGCTGGCCCCAGTAAGTCCTCCAGTGGTTAATATTAATAATTATATTTCCCAAACTTTTCCTGCACCTTATTTTTTCCGAACTATTATTTCGGTATCCTAATTCTAATTTTTACAAATTCTTCTTTGATCTATACTATCTGTTTCTAAATTCTTGTTATCCCTGCCTCTAACTGCGTCTGCTATGACTCTCTGTACTACTACTATTAGTCTGTCTGTAGCTAAGCTTGCCCAGTTGCCCACTCTTTATTTAAAATATTTTAAATAAAACTCAGGTTCACCAATAGCTATAGCCATTGAGTACAGTCCTTTGGGTTGTCCTCTTCTACTACTTCTAGTCTTCTTATTCTTGAGGCTTTTCGACAATTCCCACCAAGAAAATGCCCAACCACATTTTACAATTTTTGATAGGATAGGACATACTACTACTGTTGTAGGGATTCTGCACATTCAGAACTTTGCACAAGAAAATAGGACGTTGGTGATGGGAGGTTGGACCTTCCTCACACCTCAATCAGAAGCCACCACAATCCCCTGACCGACTAGTTATAGTGTCTCATTAGGTCTCCGAAACGCCCCCACCCAAAATACCCAATGAGTAGCCAACCCAGAACATAACACTCCCGACCTCTGTCGCGGAAGCAATGCACACCCTTTGCTCACTCTCTCGTGTAAGTCCACACCAAATACCACCGAGTCTATGTAAGTTCAAAAGGTTTATTTTTATTTCCAACTGACAAGCTCTGTACGTTGTTCTATAATGCAGCAGCAACAGCAAAATGCATAAGATTAAAACAATAAACATTGTTACACTTAGTTACACTTACAAGTTACTTACAACTACAAGTCCATAGAAGCCAAAAGGCGAGATCATGATAACTGAACAGTTATGTTATGTTATGTTAAAGCCACTTCTATAGCGCACGACCACCCGGGGGCATCTCGGCGCTTGTGTTGAGACATACCTGAGGGACTGCCTAATGTCCTAGAACAGAAAGGCTTTCAGTTTTTTTCTGAAGGTGCTGTAAGAAGGGGTCTCACGGAGAGCCAGGGGCAACTTGTTCCAATATTTAGGAGCAAGGTGGGAAAAGGCTTTCCCCCCAGTACGCTTAAGGCATATTCGGGGCACCTGTAAGAGGCCAAGTGAGCTAGATCTAAGATTTCGGCATGGAACGTATTTTAAAAGTTTCCTCTGCAAGTACCGGGGCCCTTTGCCTCTGAGAGCGTTGTACGTGAGGCAACAGATTTTAAAAAAGGATCGCTTCTTTACGGGTGGAAGAACCAACCTCCCCTTGGTAGGAATCTAGTTTATATAAAATTATAAATGGAGATGTGAGAATTCTGGGGACCCCTCACCTTAGAACAGTGGTTCCCAAACTTTTTTGACCCGTGGCTCCCTTGACCTAATTGGCAGTTGGCCGTGGCTCCCCACCATTTTTTAGCGGTGGGCGGGATGGGGGGATGTAAGCCCGACCTCGGGAGTACTTCCTGTTGCCTGGTGCTTAGCCTTTCAGTTAAGTACAGTATCATCATCTTATTTACTTAGTTCTAAGCCAGGGATATATTATTGCACAAAAAAGGACCTTTGAACTGCTAACGTTTTTAAAGTTATAAGTGCTTTCATTGGTTTTATTAATTTAAGTGCTTTACACTAACAAACATGAGCTATCACTGCGTAAAGTACGCAGGCTCCAGCTGGGAGTTGCACTTGCACAACAGCCCATTAAAATGCCAACGTTCTAAGGAGGACAAGTACCATTCTACTGTTCTCGAAGATGTTCGGCTCTTTCCAGCCTATATCTAATGTGCCAGTTATTAAGTACACATCCCATTGCTATTCATGCATTATTACGCCTTAGAACACACACACACAATATATATATATATATATTTATATATATACACACACACACACATGCATCTCCCTGCACACATTTTCCTGACAACTGAAAAATAGCAGTTTCGTAAGAACACTCACATTGTCCCCTTCGGCTGGTTCAGAAGAGAAACCCCCCGGAAAGTGTACAACACAGAAGACCTGCTTCTGCAAAAGGGACCAGCAGAAGATCAGGCAAGGCTTATTTCAGAGCGTAAGGAACAAGCTTATCTTTGATAAATGGGGAGCATTAACCTAATAAATCTTCCATGATGTCGATGTAAACTGGGAACATGGTGGCTGGCGGCTGAGTGGGCCGGGAGCTCCGCTACCTTCCGTGAGTAAAGCGTCGGTGTGCAGTGGTGTACTTTACCGATTTGTTTGTGAAGAGGGTCCCACGAGGCACGGCACGGCACAACACGGCGGGCAGCTAACACGGCGGGCAGCAACAACAACAACGCGCCTCAAACGCTCCGAGCTGCCTGCAATTTCCCACATCGTGCGCGGTGGCGCGGCGCCCCTGGCTTCTCATCACGGCGCACCGGGGTGCCGCGGCGCACAGTTTGGGAACCACTGCCTTAGAAGAACCTAGTACTGGTTACATCATAAGCTCTGCAAAGCTCTGGTTCTTCGTATAAGGGAATCTTCCATCTGTTATGAGAAAAATGGTGCGCGTTAGTATAGTGCAAGCATTTCTCAGTCGTGCCAAAAAGTGCAGTATTTTTATGGATAAGCAATATGGACTAACACCAGAACTCCATAACAAAGTGGCTTGTTTTTTGACCTTGTACGCAGCGCTCAGACAGTAGCAGTATGAGCTCATGTGGGCTCAAAGGCGTCTTTCACAACAAGCTGCGAGGTAACTTGCGCAAAAATAAAAGACAGAGCTAAAATGGTTGCATGGCTCGGGGTAACTTAGCAAAGACTAGAATGACCCTAGGGACCATATAACACTACTAATGTCTACTCTACTACCTGATTTGTACTAGTGATGTATGTTGTATATGTATTATGTATGTATTAACTTTTTTTTCATTCTTGCTAGTGAAAAATAGGGGGAGGTGTATATGGCATCTGAAAAGTGTGTAATGTTTTTTCTAGGCGTACTACCGACCACCAGTACCGGGGCCAGCGGCGAAGGTGACGCGGCCGCTGAGGGTGCAGGCGATGCAGCAGTTGTAGGAGGGACTGCAGGGGGTGAGCCAGCAGCAGTGGCGGGCGGTGGTAAGTTATATTCCTAATCCTTACTTATTGACATTACACTCGCTGCAAGGGTGTAATGTATACTGTACTGTTGAGACTTAAGTAAGAAGTTGTTGTGAACGGTTGAAGAAGACACCCTTTACTTAGCATTAGCAATAGCATTAGCGACGGGAGTGTACTGAGTAACCAATGGCCTCTTCTATCGGACTTCAACTCAGCTGTGAAAGTTTTATGGAGAAGACTAAAAGTCAGATCAGATGACCTTGATGGATGGGTTGAACAAAAAGGGAAAGAAGGGTGGAAGGAGGAAGGACGGGCGAGATTTTATATTTATGACTGGCAGAGAAGGATACGTGGGATGCATGCATAGGTGTGTGATAGGAATCAGATGCATGGGTGGTGGAATGCCTGAAACTCCCACAAATGTTCGAGGCCGAGGTAGTGGGAGGATAGATACATACCACAAATGTTACGTACTGTGCTTGCTAGTGCTACTGTGCCACTATGTGTAGAATGAATTTGTCTGACTGCTTTGCTAAGAGTATATTTTACAATAGTCTTGTTTTTTCTTCTTGATATAGCTACTCCTTCCAAAGGTAAAGTCGACAGGAAGGAGTTGTCAGCCAAGGCCCGGCGCCGGAAGCTGGAGGCCATACAGGCGGAATACCAGCGGCTGGTTGTTCTAGAGGAGGAGGAGGTGGCAGCAGCTGCAGCCTCCTCCAATGCCCCGGGCCCCAGCCACCCCCCTCCAGTGTTACGGCGCCACCGCCTGGCAGCCGCCCGCCGCCACACTGCAAGAAGCACTGCTGCCCCCCCCCTGTGGATGCAACTGCCGCGCGCTGAAGCACCGCGTGGCCCGCCTAGAGGAGCGCATCCGTGTCCTGGAGAGGCGAGCCCGCTGAGACCCCGTTTATTTATTGCCCCTTTTTTATAGCTTATTTTGGTGGGTGGGAATCGGGCATTGGGTTTTGGACTATTGGACATTTGTTGGACTTTTTCGTTCCGGGACATGGACATTGGTTGGGGTTAGGGAGAGGGGTGGGTCAGGTGTTGTGGGATTTTTTTACATAGTTTATTTTTGTTAGGGTATTAAATTACATATTTAGACTTTATATACGATGTTGTTAATGTTTTGTGGGTGGGGTTACTGTTTTACGTCACACTGTTTCCTTGCTGGTGCAGTGCCACAGCCAGTGTTTGATTTAAATAATTGGCTGAGTTACTAAGACACAAACAGACAGATGCGGTACCCCTCACTGAGGGACTTGTCCTACTAGTACTGTCAGTCTCTCCTCCTAATCTATGCATTCTGCAACTGGACTCAAAGGGGTATGTGAAATAGAATTAATGAAAAAAATTCCGTTATTAATTATGCCTCCCAAACTTCTTCTCTTACCTGTGCTTGATGTTTAACTTGGGCACGGCGATGGCTGCATGGTGATGATGGTTTTCTTTCCCAACATGCCATGGTTGTGGTGGTAGTAGTAGTAGACCCTGGCAGTAGCACTTGCAAATAAAAGAAAATGAGACAGTCAGTCGCCTGAGAGAGACTGTGGGAGGAGTAGTAGAACGAAGTACAGTACAGAACTTACTGCCAAACAATAATATGCCAAAATACAAGGAAACATAATGGTTGCGGGGGTAGCCTAGTACATAGAGTTACAAACTCTAGCTGTGTCGAGTCACTCGACTAGGCCTACAGTACACCGTGACTCGACACAAGCGTAACCGTTAGTGCTGTTTCGGAGGATGACAACAAATCCAATCTATGCCGGCAATTAATGCAGATGGATTAGGTTCCTTTGGTAAAAAAATCACAAATATACTGCTCATAGGACGGTGGGCAAGCAGAAGAAGATCCTCGCCCTGCTTTGAAAATGCATTTTTGTTGCTTTAGCCACATCCGCCCCAGCAAGCGTGTGATAAATTATTGGTGTACATTTAATTTAGTCACACCTCAATAAGTCACACAGCCCGGCGGAAGAGGGTTAGGGTTTGATGAATGGTTGGGAAGGGGGTTTTGGGAAAGGTTTGACAAAGAAAAACAGTACGCATGGACAACAACAAAACACAATCTTGGCAGACAACCATATCCATAAATCTGTTAAGGGAGAAAAAGGAAATGCATGCATGATGATGATAACTTGATGGTTAATGATAGTACTTACTAACTACTACTACTAGACAATTAGACAGTACAGGGCAGCAGTATATTATGCAATTTGCCTTGCCTGTCTGCCCTCAGAGAGACCCGAATTACATACAGTTTCTGTTCTGTTGTACCGGCCCGGGCTTAAAGATAGCAAAGAAAAGTCAAAAATTGCTGTAGGGATGAATTCAATTATAAGCAGAGAGCAAACATAACAACAACAACACACAGTAGTAATGATTGAAGACAAAAAATGAATCAAATTTAAAAGATGATGAAAGTTGATACTGTTACTGTATGTTATCCTGGTCAAAATGGGGAGTTGCATCTCGGCATTGGTCTTGGTCCTCCCTTCCATGGACGCTCCGGCCATCAATCTTGGGTGACGCCACTGCCTGCCTGGCAGATGTAGATTCATTGGTAAGGTAAGTGAGAGTTGTTTTTCCCAGTGTAGCACAGGGTAAGGGACGGCCTGTAATTGCAGATGGGAAAACAAAAGGGATATTGAAAAATCAAGTCGAAAACAAATGCCAAAATTACGGTGGAGTGCAACAAGAACACTTTCAGAGGCGGCATGGATTTGGATACATCATGTCTACTCTAGTCTGTTTCCAGCATTAACCTCCAACAACAACAGGACAGAGCAGGCCCACGGCACCCGTGACACATCCTCCATTTAGCGTACCTTTTTTGACAGAGGCAGACAAAGCAGATATACAGCAACATAGCATTTTACAAATTAAGTGACTAAATCAATGCCCCGCTGTCAGTCATACCACCACACTCGACTCCACCACTACACAGACATGTAGGTCTGCAGTGGTTGTTGTTGACTTGGTTACCTTTTAATGCACTCATGAAACGCACTGAGTTATTCCATCAATCATCTCGGATTGTACTGAGTGACTGCGAAGAGATAATGTCACTGTGGTCATCATCATGGTGTGTTGTCCAACTCAGTGTGCAGTAGTGTGCAGATTGAGTCCCCTTTCCATATTCAAAATGCAATGGATCGGCCTGCAGTAGAAGTAGAAAATTGTTATTGAAAAACAAGAATGGAAACAAACATTGCATTGAGTTACTTTTAGTGTGTAGATTAGATAATAGTACACAATGAATTACCTTCATGCACTACAAACAACAACAACACAAATCACTCAGTCAGCGTCCAATGCATGTCATCATTCATTACCTGTTCCTTCTCATCTTCAGTTAATGGGCAGTCTGTATCGGCTCGGAAAGGAGGATAGCTATAGTAGTCATCATCATGTTCCACTTCTTTTGGAGAGACTCAGCGAGGCAAGATTTTAGTTTTTCTTCGATTATGCTACATCCAATCATCATCTGGCTTGAGGGCAATAGATTTAGGTCAATTCAGGAGGATGGAGGAGCAGGACTCGGAGGAGTGGACTGAAATGCAGACAGCTGAAACTCATATAAGGCAATAAAATACGAAGACGGTGGTGATGGATTTGTTGTGATTTGAAGTTTCCAAACAGAAAGACAGACACACAAATAGAAGTAAATAAGGGAGAACCACAGTAAGAAGTGGAAGCCTAGTTGTCAGGGAAGTATAGCTCGTCCTCAAACTCTGGGGGTTCAACCAGAAGTAGGTAATCAGCATCCAACACGCTACTTCCGTCACCTGAGCTGCTGTCCTCATCTTCCTGCGTTGATTCATGTATTGTGTAATTTGGTGGTATAAATTGCTGATTCATTTTGATCATGGTTAACCTCTCCACGTTTTTGGGTGAGAGACTGGTCCTTTTCACTGTTACAATGGAACCAGCAGCACTGAAAACACGTTCAGAAGAGACACTTGCGACAGGGCAAGCCAGATAGTTTATCGCCAGCCTGCTGAGCACTGGCCATTGGCCCCTTTTGCCATACCAATACCGCAATGGGTTTTGATCAATGTAGACCTCTGTTGGGTCATCCAGGTAGGCCTGGACCATTCGGTCAATGTTCAGCGGTGCTACACTTTGTGCGGCCTCTTTTGTCTTTGCATCAGCACTGGACCTAGCAAGTCCTTGCTGTAAATACCAATCCTGTGCCGTTTGTACTGGGGCTGATGATCTGGTTCTTGCTGTTGTCGATAGTGTTGGTGACAGCTGTGAACCAAATGCACTGCCCACAGGCTCTGAAGTTGAACTTGACGCCGGATGCCCTGCTGCAGTACTTGACGCGGGTTTGAGGCCTTTAATTACCAGCCGTTCATTTTCCAATGTAATGGCTGCCTCAGCTATCCAAGTTTTGTACCGGGCAACATCCACTTCTGAAAAAGGGAGTAATGTCTTACTGTGCAGTGCCGATTTATACCGTGGATCCAGAATTGTGGCACAAATGTAATGTTTTTGTGACAGAATCCTATTTTGCACCCTTGCATTTTCACTTAAGCGACATGTTAAGCTCGCCACCAACTCATATGCTTCTTTTTTTTCCTCCACACCTATGTACGCTTCACACACCTCCTTCAGCTGTTGCTCTAGCATGTGCAACAATGGGATAGCTTGGCCCATAGTACAGTCCTCCTTGATGACTTCACGTGTGAAGACCTCGAAAGGAAGAAGCATCTCTGTAAGAGATTTAACTAGGCACCATTGGTCCATCTGAAGGGTCATGCCTTTCACAGTAGCATCCGCCCTTCGCATGACATATTCATTGATTGGTCTGTACTGCTCAAACAGACGGTCAAGCATGTAATACGTTGAGTTCCAACGTGTTGCCATCTCCTGGATGAGTGCTTTGACTGTCATTCTATAGTCACGTTGAATGATCCTCAGCTGCTTCCGGGCTTTAAAAGAATGGCTGAAATGCGTGCATATTCTGCGGCAGGTGGTCAGTAAGTTGCTGACTATGGGTTCTTTTTCAGAAAGTCTTGAACTATAATGTTAATGCAGTGCGCCAAACACGGGACCCTGAAATACTCACCAAGCGCCATGGCCTTAAGTATATTACTGCCATTATCCATGGCAACAAAACCAATGTGAAGCCCTCTGGGGCGCAGCCATTCAAAGACCTTGCTGTTAAACTCTTCCAAAATGTTTTCAGCAGTATGAGATTTCTCCATGGCGAACATGGCTACAGTTGCATGTTTCCGAGAAGCATTAAAAATCTCAGCTGTGTCAACAGCACCTACTTCAGATAGCTTTTCTCTAACCCCCACAAAGAGACCCAGTGTGCAGTGATGCACATGTAATCAGTGGCTTGGCAACTGGTCCACATGTCTGTTGTCAGGTGGATTTTGTGAACAGCACTCTGCTGCAAAGCTTGTCCAACCAATTCCAGCACATCGTGATGTAGTGCTGGAACAGCAACTCGGGCGAAATAGGACCGGCTGGGAACCTTCCATTTAGGGCAGATGGCTGACACAAATTCAAGGAAACCCACCCCTTCCACAAATGAAAAAGGGAGAAGGTCCAGCGCTAACATTTTAGCCAGCTTCGCATTGTACAACCGTGCCGTTGGGTGGTTGCATTGGTACTGCCCCTCCAACCTAAGCATGCTGTCAATGATAGGCTGGAATATTTTCCTTTGTGGTGCACCTTTCTTCTTGAACCCAGCTAGGCTCAACGACGCTGCACTTTTGCTCATTGCAGTGCCCGGTTGCCTTGGTGTCTCATGTTGACTCTTACTACGGTGCCACTCAGATGTTGCTGAGGATGTGGGCGTTACCACTACACTGCTGGGGGTAGGGCTAGAAATGTCTCCCTCTTGTTGACCTTCCACCGCGATCATATCTTCCCCTACTTCTTCATCCCCAACAACAGCAATGCGTCCAGTTTTACTTTTTCTAAGTGAAGTAGGTGAGCCTCCCACTTGATACTGTGGTGTTTTTTGAGATGACTTGTTTGTCCTCCGGTACCATAGTTTGTACCAAGCTTACCCCGCCTAACAGCCTGCCGACAAATTGAGCATATAGCAATGTTCTCCTCCTTACTGCTAACCGAAAAGAAGTCCCAAACTGGGGAGGAGAACTTTCTGGCGCTGCTGGAGGTGCCACTTTCAATACCAGATGAAATGGAGGGTGTGCCTGGAATTTGACTCTGTGCACTTACATTACCACCACCTACTGATGTGGTGGTTGAGCTGGATGTAGGTCCCTGCCGGGCCTTTGCAAAGGCAAATATGAAAGCTGAAGGTCGTGTTGGCGTTACCTGTGTTGGTGGTATCCGTGCTACATCCCTCGCAGCGATTTGGGATAGTCTAATAATGTTGGTCTCCATCTCCGCAGGCCCAGGAGTGATGTTCATGATGACTGCTCTTCATCATCATCACCCCCCTCGTCTACATCTACCTCCATAACTGTAAGGCTTTCTGGAACCTTCCTTTTCACTAGCCTTGTCTTGTGGCGTGCATCATTCTCAGGCTGAGCTGGTGGCTTCCAAGTGGCATCTAGATCATCAGAAGCGGGGCTTGAAGAAGAAGTTGATGGACTAACCCTCCTTTTCCTTGCTGGGGGTATGGAAGACAATGGATCTTCTGGAACAGTGGCTTGCTCCTCTTCATCTGCAAAAAGCTCGATTTCCTGAACTGCCCCTACTTCAGGTGGAACAACTACTATTGTGGGCTGTGGTTCCGGCTGTGGTTCCGGCTGAGGCTGTGGTTGCGGTTGCAGCTGTGGTTGCGGCTGTGGTTGCGGCTGTGGTTGCGGTTCCAGCTGCGGTTCCGGCTGCGGCTGGGGCTGCGGCTGGGGTTGCGGCTGGGGTTGCGGCTGGGGTTGCGGCTGGGGTTGCGGCTGCGGTTGCCCACTTATCTGCTGAGTTTCCGCCTGCGAGTGCGTGGATTGGGTACTACTTTGCGATAATGACATTTCAACATCACTGGTCGTTAGTAGACTGGCTACCTCTGCCACAGTCATGGGCTTGGGCCTAGGTTGCTGGGGTGGGCCCACTGATGCAGAGGTGCTGCTCCCAGCTTGGTCCCCACTGGACACCGCTGCTGCAGGCGTAAGTTTTTTACCAAAAACACATCGGCCGGCACACCAGTCTTGGCAAGTGCCACTTCCTTCTTCTGTCCCTTCTTCTCACTGGCAACTTTCTTGGTACTGGAGGACCTGGTACCTTTCTTTGGGGCCATCTTCTTCAGATGTCAGCAGGACGCAGGTGCACAAGTTGCAGAGATGTCTGTGGTCACACGTGGACGTGACGCGCAGCAGGACTTCTGCCTGGCAGTACAACGGGTGATGATGATGATGATGCCACCTCCTCCTCTGTCTTTTTGTGCACCTAAAAGCAAAGAAGCCAGGAGAAGAACATCAGTGAAATGTTGCATTTGTTGTTGTGGTTCAATTACTAGTAGTACAAACAAACAAATAAAATATATAAATTAGTGTAGCCATTTGTGAGACTGTCAACAAGGGCTTTCATGGTATACTGTGTACACTGTCAGGAAGGATAGGAAAGAAGAGGAACAACAACAAAAATACAAATGTAATAGTAGTGGACCCTGTTTGGCATTAAATTATTTGCTCATCACATCATTCAGGGAGCTGCAGCTGGCTAAGGGGATGGATGCAAGCAGTAAGCCAAGAGGAAAACCATGCAGGCCTAAATGGCAAAAGCAGCACACTTATAACTCCCACCAGAAATGGCCACCAGCCACATGGACACTCACAAATCACAAGCAACAAGCATGAGGCCTGGAAAACAATGTACTGAAAACAGGCCTACGATAGCCAGGCAAAGGCTGCATGGTAAACCACACTGCTTTGCCTGTAATGCAATAACATGCAAAAACGAAAATCCACAGGGCTAAACAAGGCCTGCAACACACCACACACAACTAAGGCATGTATTTAACACACAGGCCAAAAAAGTGAAATACACCCAAAAATACACATTTTGCAATTCACTCCAATGCCATCCATGTGCCCTCAATGATGTTTAAAAATTCAACAGAACACACAGAAACAGTTGTTTCATGCACCCCTGACTACCCTTGCGCCTACTGGATGAAAGGCCTGTTGGCAGACTAGGCCACAAGCTTGCAGGACTATGGATAAAAGCACACTACCGGGCTTCACAATGGCCAGGCACACAGCAAGAAACTGAAGTCAGACAATGCAGGCCTATGGCAAAAGCACACTGCCTGGCTTCAAAATGGCCGCCAGCCTCATGGCCAGGCCCACAACAACAAGAAACTGAAGACAGACAATGCAGGCCTATGGCAAAAGCACACTGCCTGGCTTCAAAATGGCCGCCAGCCTCATGGCCAGGCCCACAACACCAAGAAACTGAAGACAGACAATGCAGGCCTATGGCAAAAGCACACTGCCTGGCTTCAAAATGGCCGCCAGCCTCATGGCCAGGCCCACAACAAGAAGCCTAGGCCACAAAGGAAACACATGCAGGCCTTAGTATATGGCAAAAGCAGCACACTTGTAACTCCCACCAGAAATGGCTACCAGCCACATGGACACTCACAAATCACAAGCAACAAGCAGGAGGCCTGGAAAACAATGTACTGAAAACAGGCCTATAATAGCCAGGCAAAGGCTGCATGGTAAACCACACTGCTTTGCCTGTAATGCAATAAAATGCAAAAACGAAAATACACAGGGCTAAACAAGGCCTGCAGCACACCACACACAACTAAGGCATGTATTTAACACACAGCCCAAAAACTGAAATACACCCAAAAAAACACATTTTGCAATTCAATCCAATGCCATCCATGCCCCCTAAATGATGTTTGAAATTAATAAATACATCACACAGCAATCCATGACTAGCTCTGGACCTACTGGCTACCCACAACGATTTATTTTTAAAAATTATGAAAAGTACCAAAAATGAAGTTGCAGCAACTGCAATGCCCCAATCAAACAACACCAACTTACTTGTAAAATCTCAAATCCCAAAATCCTCAAATCCAATGACAATGATGCAGCAGACACAAAGAGTGATCCTTCCAGCTCAAATCCAAGTGAAAAATGAACAGGAGATGGACAAAGCACTGGGAGGAGCCTGCTGGACAGGAACAGGAAGTAGGAGACTCTGTGGCACTTCCTCCCTCTCCCCCAAAAAATTTGACCAAAAGGACAGCCAAATATCAATCTGAGTTTTTTTTTCATCCAAATCATCAATTTATAGAAGGTTTTATGCTGCTTGCGATGTTATTGTTCTCCAGATTGAAAATTTTGCGTGTTCGGGATCGCGAGCTGTACCAAAATATCGCCGGATGTCCGATGGCGCGCCCGAATGACGTGTTCGCGGTCGCAATCTCTCTCGCGTTGTCCGATGGCGCGGCGAATGACAAGGTTCGCGATCGCAAACTCTCGTGGGATAACGCGGCCGGCTACCAAAATCTCGTGGCGCATGCGAACGGATAGGAAAACCCATCGGCGAACGCAGGAATCCCGGTAAATCGCTATCGCGCGCGCTAGAACGCATTTTAAAGCGCGAACAAGAAAATAATTCCGCTACGCCGCGGATCGCGGAATTGTTGGCAAGTCCACGTTCTACGCGAAATTGCCTAAATTCCGCAAATTCCGCGAGCGGAGCGGAATTGGATGCCCAGGCCTAGTTAAGATCATTTCTGTTGAACGGTGGGGGTACACCTCTGGCTTGTCAGCTTGTCTTGTTCACTTAGTCAGATTATTGTAACTTTGACTTGTTGTAACCACTCTGCCACTGTCACAAGGATTTGTGTCATAAAGTTATGCAGCCTTCAGGCACAGCTTGCACGGTTTGGTGATCACTTTGTTTTTGATATGGCTTCACCTCATTTTGGCACTCTGTGGCATTCTGCATGTATACAACATAACGACACCTCTTACTGCTATGAGCATAAAAAAAACACTTTCTAGACCCTTCCCTCTTCTATCCCTCCACTATCCTTTTCAATCCAACTAACAGACTAACATGTCCACCACTCAAATTAATTTCATATCTCCCTATTCTAATTCACCACTAATCTGTTGTATTCCGCTTTAGGTGTCCGTATATAGGTTTTCCTGAATCATGTCCTTATATAGGCACAATTCGCATTGCCCTTATATAGACATAGAATCCCTGTCCTTATTTAGGCATTAACCGTGCACTCCAAATACATGCATGGTCACCGACATCCGTCCACCCTAACGTCACAACGATTTCTTAGAAACCAGACCCTTAAGCTTCGGGAGTTCCCGTAGCACAGGACTCTTGATTTCTCCAAGAACTCATTTATTATGCATGAACCGCTATACCTTAAGGGTTCATTCCTGACGTCTTCCTCTGTCCGTCTTCATGTCAATGCTAACATTCCAAGACACCTACCAGGTATAAATATACCTTCCCTTGCCCAAGCAAGTTAGGAGGAGACCTCGACTTTAGAGGAGCCCGTATCCCGGCCTGACGCACTGAGAAGACGCTGTCATCCCTGCTCACAGAGAATCCAGCTTCCAGTGATCTGACTCCCTTTGCGGGGTGTTAGAGTTCCAGATCCGGAAAGAGATTCCCACCTCTCTCATTCTCAAGGTATGGAGCTGACTAGAACCTAGAGGGACTCTTGGCATACAGGACTCTTGGCATGCAAGACTCTTGGCATACTAGACTTAACATACCCTTAGTATACTATACTAGAGAATACTTCGCCTACTTCTTACCTTTCCCTACACCTAGATTAGGTTAGGTACATTGGGGTAGAACTAGCTTAGAGACGCATCGTATGAGTACTCGCATTTTTAGCTCATGTTATTTATGTACGTGAATATATGCTAAAAGATAATGCTAGCGCAGTATTATTTATTTCTACTGCTTACGCTGTACATTATTTATCTTGCATACTGTCTTGTGATCGTAACAGCCCATATCTCTTACACGAGAAACAAGACTGTTCAATAAAACCTTTTTATTGAAACGCCCGTCTTTCCTTTCTGTGTAACTCTGTAGAAACTAAGCATGCACGATTGACTGAGTGAAACTGTTATCTATTGTTTCCACGATTCTGAGACGTGTTCCGATTCTAAAGGGAAACAAAAGTTGTCATGTTTTTCGGTTGCCAGAAACTACTCCCTTCTTGTTCTCAAGGAGTTTCTAGTGGCCTCTGAGCTAGCTGGCACAAGTAATTAAGTTTAATATACTCGATAGGGACATACCGACCTTAGTCCTATGTCAAGCCTATAGGTTATATTATTCCAATGCGCAGAGCCTATTAGGGAAATAGGAACTACACTACATGGTGCCCAACGGTTTGGTAAGGCAGTAATTAAACGCTAGATACTGAGTAACTCAGTCGTGCTTTTCTCTCAGAGACCCCTACTCACATACTCCATAAGACGTCTGGAGTGGGTAGGGTTAAATATCCGCCAAAGCTAAATAGGACAGAAACCCTATATATTAGCTATTTTGGTTTGTTCAACGTTGAAGGATACAGTGTTCCAAAATATTGTGCACCTTATCTTTTGTTTCCTTGAAACTTGTTCTACATTTTTCAAAAAACAAATGTCCATACACGGGGACGAAAACACCAGGAACGGTGTAGCTGCGGCTGAACAAGTCGTAACAGCTTTTAATTTTACCGGTTTAAATGAAACCGAGGAGGGTGTTATAGACATCGCTCCAAACTTAAGAAGAGCCATCACTCTAAAACTTATAAAACATGGCCTACCACCGAGAGGAGGTAGAGCAGTTTTCGTGATAGAGGCACACGAATCCTTTCAGACAGAGGTATTCTATTCATGGATAGTATTCCCAGAATCAAATCCAGTAACAAAAGTGTTTCACTTCTACAAAGAAGATGAACCACCAGAGGAATATATTCCTTTCAAGGATATTGAAATTCCACTAACATACCAGGAGCATCAGCTCTGGTTTAAAGGCGCCCTAAAACATCACAAAAACATTACCAGGCTCGGTCCACTAGGTAGACCAGGAGCAACATGGCCGATTCTAGTCGGCTACACACCTCATCCTGACATTGAAGAGATGTCAGACGAGGAATTACTTACTCAACTCACAGAGTTAATAAAAATGTACAGACAATTAGTCCAATATGTCATGAGGACTCTCACAGTCCAACCACCATTGACCATTCCAAATCAAACGCTTCAACAGGGGAATACACTAAAAATTACTCCACAGACTTTACAAGCAGTCATGGGTAAAATGCCCACAAAACGTGAGCAAATTCCATTCTGGATAGCTCAAAAAATGACTCAAATAGAAGCAGTATTTCCTAATACTAGCCCTTATGAAAAACACAGAATATTAACAATCTGTTTACCAATGGGGATCACACCACAACTGGAAGATTGCACCACTTGGGGCGCAGTCTTTGCTGCCATCTATACTAAAACACATGGTGTTCCGTCAATTGCAGTAATACCAGATGTCCTGAAACAAATTCAAAACGAATACGGGGCAGAGCCTGCTCTGAATTTAGGTATGAAATTACTGAAAAATTTCGACCAGGTCTCAACAATAATATTATCTAATATTAAAGGGGAGGCAGCATCAGTGGCGATCCGCCAACGATTAAGGGAATTTGATGTAACAGAACATCAACATGAACTACCCAGAACAATAGAACAATCTTATGCAGAATTAGGCAGAGATAGTTTGGGTGGAAGACCATTGAAGCCAAAACTATCTGAGAATCCTGAAAAGGACTCTATTAAACAAACTCCTACATCATCTAAAAAGAAGTGGGAAACTAATAAACAAAATTCAAATGAGAAACGTTCTCAATCCCGAGGTAGGTCTCCTCAAAAGGAGCCCTCTGAAAGGAGGTATAACCTCAGGAATAGGGATAATTTAAGAAAACCGGAAAAGTATCAAGATACTGATACACGTTCCTCTCGTACCTTTCAGATATCATCACAGACATCGGAAAGAAGAGGACGGTCAGAACATAAAGAAGAACGCGTGAAGTCCAAAGACGACAAACACGTTCAGAAAAATAAATCAAAACCTCAATTCTCAAAAAGAAGGTAGCAGGTCTGAAGATCAGACATGCCGAGGATACTGAGAACACAACTCAAGAACGGAGAATGGGCTCAGACAATGCTGGACAGTGCAGCAGAAGTCACAATAGCTCGCCATAACCTGAAGGAACTTCTGGAGATAGTGGACTTGAATGAGTACATCACAGTAGAAACTGTAGACACCAGGGTTAGTTCTCCACAAAAGTTATATGGAATAACACTCCGAGTGAAATGAAATTGGGTATTTATAAAGCGCGCGGATACTCACAGAGAGTGTCCCGGCGCTAATCTCAACAACTGAAACAGAAAGAGTCCCGCCCGACACCATAGTGTTATTGTTGGAACAGCCACGTTTTAAGTTGTTTCCTAAAAGACTGCAGATCCTGTGTCAGTCTAAGGTAAAGGGGCAATTCGTTCCACAGACGAGCAGCCTGTACCTGAAATGACCGTCCTCCTATCCGAGATCTCGTGATCTTGGGAATCACCATGAGGGATTGTCTAGAGGATCTTAGGACCCGTTGAGGCTGATAACGTTGGATCCTATTTCTCATGTAAACTGCACCCGTATCATGGAAGGCACGATAAGCGAGCACTAGGGCCTTAAACTGGACCCTCTTTCTCACCGGGAGCCAGTGCAGCACCTTCAGGTGGGACGACATGCGCGTTCTGGGGTGTACCATAAGAATAGCTCTGGCTGCAGCGTTCTGGACAACCTGCAGCCGATTGAGCAAATACTCTGGCAGCCCCAGATACAAGATATTTACGTAGTCCAGCCTTGATGTAATTAAGGCTTGCACTACGATCTTACGGGATTCCACCGGGAGAAGGGGAAAGAAGTTTTTTACCATTCTTATCAAGCCGAAGCAAGTACCAGCGACAGCTTGAATTTGGGACTTCATCGTTAGACTAGTATCCAACTTGACTCCCAAGTTTTTAACCATGCTGACTGGGGTCGCAGGAGGGGACATGTCACGGGCCACCATAAATTCCAGTCAGCACAAGGGGGGCAGCCGAAAAGGATGATTTCGGATTTTTCTGGATTACACTTGAGTTGGTTAAGTCGCATCCACGAAAAGACCTCCGTTAAACATTTATTTATCTCCATTCCACGAAAACTCACACCTTTGTCACAAGTGAACAGGAGTTGAGTATCGTCGGCGTAGGAAATAATCTTTGCTCCGTGCAATTCTGCCAGACATGCAAGTGGGGCCATATAAATATTAAAAAGTGTGGGGCTCAAAATAGAGCCCTGCGAGACCCCCACTTGCATTGGAGGCATGGCCGCTGTAAAGAGCGGGGACCAAATTTCCTGCTGCTTCTCAGTAAGGAAGGAAGCAAACCAATTGTACACCGTGCCCCCAACACCACACTCCGCTAACCTGCGCAAGAGCCGGTCATGGGGCACGGTGTCAAAGGCTGCGGATAAATCCAGCAGTATCAACACAGCACTGCCCCCCTTGTCCATCTGAGGTTTAATGGTTTCTGAGACCTCCAATAGGGCTGTTTCTGTGCTTAGAGTGGTTCTAAAGCCAAATTGACTGTCATGAAGCACATGGTTTCCTTCTATATAGTCTGTTAGCACGGAGTTAACGTACTTCTCTAGAACCTTTGAAAAGAAGGGCAGCAGGAAATGGGCCTATAATTGGATGCGACCGCAGGGTCCGCTGTAGGCTTCTTCAGGAGGGGGATGATTTAGCCCTTTTCCAGCAACTAGGTACCATTCCCTGTCCAAGCGACGAGTTAAGAACTGAATTAACTGCAGAGTTTAAAGGTTCCGCAATATTCTTCAGGATTTTTGCTGGACAGGGGTCAGAAGGAGAGCCCGACTTCAGAGTTACCATGATATCCAAGGACTTTTCTAAGGAAATAGGGGGAAATTGAGTAAGTGAGTAACTAATCCCCGAGGGCGGGATACTCAATGTCTCAACAGTTTCGGCTGTGCTCATAGGGGCAAATGACTGTTGAATCAGATAGATTTTGTCATGGAAGAAACCAGCCATCTGATGAACCCAATGGAATGGAGGGAGACATACCAAGAAAAGTGAAAATACTCTTTTGGGAGAAACTTTCAAGGGGTTATGATATACTTCTAGCAGAAAAAGACTGGCCACCACAATTTGTCAGGGAGTGCCCACATGGCGAGGACATTATTATGCCTGCCTTCTTCAACCAGATTCCAATTCACCTAAAATATACTTATGCCAGGAAATGGGCAGTTGCCCAGGCCCTAGCATTATATAAAAATCATGTAGGATGGGATGAGGACTCACCTCACCACAAAATACATCTAAAAAATTAACCTACTTCACAAAGGCAGTATCCAATAAAGCAAGAAGCTAAAAAACAGGTCAGGGAGATCTTAGATCAACTTGAATACCAAGGGGTGATTGAAACATGCACCTCCTCAATGAACAATCCTTTGTTTCCTGTCTCCAAACCAGACAATACATATCGTCTAGTTTTGGATTACAGACACTTGAACACTTGTTCTAAAACATTTGCAGTGCAAAATGCACATAGTACAGCATTAATGAATAACATTGTGCGTAAAAATATAAAACCACATTGGACATTTCAAATGGTTTCTTTTGTCAAAACATAGCACCTGAAAGCAGGTACTTAACAGCTTTTTCAATAATGGGGACCCAGCGTCAATTTTGTAGGCTCCCACAAGGGTTCAAGAACAGCCCAGGGTTATTCTCAGCGAGGGTAACAGAGTTACTACAAATTTATGATAATGAGGCATTGTCATATGTCGAGTGACATCTATCTGACAGACGATGACCTAAATAGGCACTTGAACAGGGTGAGTACCATTATATTGGGCTTCGCCTCTGAGGGCTATAAATTCAACTTTAAAAATCCAGAATTGCCCATCTCAATGTCCTTTTCCTAGGATATGAGCTTTCAAGTGAAGGCAAGAGCTTGGCAGCTAACTTTTTAGAAAAGTGTGCGCTGCTCCAACCTCCAAAAACGCTGAAAAATTTACAATCCATCCTGGGTTTCCTAAATTTTGGAAGAACATACATTCTAAATTACACAGAAAGGGTTAAACCTCTCTACGAATTAATCAAACCTGATTTTTCAATCAAAAATTGGACACAAGAACACACAGAAATCTTGCGTTCAATCCAAGCTAACATGTTAGCAACAAATCACTTACAAACACGCGTAAGTCAATGCAATTTAGTGATCCGAATAATTTCGGGTCAATGCGGATTCACCTATTTAACATTTAATGAGGGTGAAAAAGTACCAATAGCATACAAATCACATTTGTATACACAAGCAGAAATGCGCTTCACTTCAACTGAAAAAATACTGACAACAGTTCAAACTGCAGTAGCAAAAGAAAGAGCTCTAGCCCAAGGGAAACGCATTATTGTCGTAACTCCAGTACCAGCTTTAGAAGCGGCCACAAAAGCGAGCGTTCCAAATGCAAAAGCTTTACATCCTAGATGGATACAATGGGTTAATTCTCTTGCTGCAACAGATGTTGAATATGTTTTTGATCCTGATTTAAAAACACAAGCGTTCCTGCAATATGAACATGAATGTCCTCTGCCTCTCGATCAGTATGAATTTATAATTTACACTGACGGATCCGCACAACCCGCTACAGGGAGTAAGCAAGCTTACAGTGCAGCGTGCGCAATCGTTAAAGGTTGCATGCGAGATGGTAACTTCAGACCAATGGTCAATAAAACTCAATCTCTAGGAGATTACTCAGCTCAGCGAGCTGAACTACAAGCATTCAAACTGGCACTTGAAAGTACAGATCGAGAATTCCCCACACTCATAGTGTGCAATTCTTTCTATTGTGTGCAGTCGTATAATGAATATATACAAAATTGGCTTGAAAATTGGTTCAAAGATGCAAAAGGTGGCACAATAAAGCATAAAACGCTTTGGGAACAAGTAGTTCAGTTGAAAAATGAACTACCAAAGGCTCACGTGATCCATACACTAAGTCATCAACGTGATGGCTTTCACGTTGCAGGGAATTCATTGGCTGACGAAGCCGCAAAGGGGGCTGTTCAGACGGCTTCCGTAGCTGCGATCACTCGTTCAAAAACGAGAATAGACAGTGAGATAATGTTGGCTGTCAATGCTACAAGCAAAGGCAGTGGTGTAGCGTTACCTAAAAAGTTTCAACTCAAGTACTGTTATGTAATTGATGCGAACAACGTTCCTTTTGCTCGAATCCCTGGAGTGGGGGATAGGGTAATTCGAAACAAGGAACGTAGAGCAGCTTTGATTTATGAAGCACATTTGGGGGAGGGTCTGTCACATCAAGGGATCTCTAAAACAACTTTGACGTTAAAAGAGATGTACTGGTGGCCTGGAATGAATACACAGATTCACATCTTCATCAATGACTGCATAGACTGTAAGGTACAGCGAGATGCAGAACGCCACCAGACACCATGCTACGAAGTAGCCTGCCAGGGACAGACACCATTATTAGACAGCATTAGACTATCTATGCGCAGGCGTCCTTATGGACACATGCAATCCCACAAATACTAAGTCAAGGTTCCTATGGATATGGCCTCAGCGCTCGGCTGACGCTCGAACTGTTATAAAAGATTTGCGAATCTTTATCGGCACATACGCAATAGGCACGCTACATTCTGACCAGGGCCCTGCATTTAGCTCTCGGGCTTACAAAGAAGCCATGGCCAGTCTGGGCGTTGCATTGCGGTACTCCTCTCCATTTCATCCTGAGGGAAATTCTGTTGTGGAAAGGAAAAACCGGGACATAAAGCAGTCTATAACAGCTAGGGTATTAGGTTCGGGTGATGGGTGGATCAAACATCTTTATGGGGTCCAACGCTCATTAAATAATTTGCCAAGAAGTTCTCTAGGGGGGGTCACTCCATATGAGGTCATATTTGGGACAAGAATGTGGGTTCCCGATCTCGAATGTAAAGGCACAGTGGTGGAAAATAAACCCTTTGATATCAAAGATCGTTTGGCTGTTTTACAGGATCTAAATGAACTAAGATCGAAACAAAGCAACGTGTTCCTGAAGCCAACCACCACTGGGGAAAAACCGGCAGTCCCAGCAAGGCCTGTCTGGATCCCAAAAGTTGGGGATCTAGTCAGAGAGAAAATTGCGGACAAGAAGGAATTTGGACCTTCTTACAGACAACCTGTACCTGTCCTAGCCGTTCACGGAACAAGAACAGTACTTCTGCCGCCCCTTGCTGGAAAAAAGGAGAAAAGATTTGTGTCCATCGACCTCATCAAACCACAGTATGTGGCCAATACTAAATAGTAGGCCTTGTGGACTCTGACCTAGTAGCAGACGCACTCCCCTCGCTACTATCCAAGAGGTTCAGACTGAAAGACTGATAACCATCGAGAATTCAGCAGTAACAGATGAAGGACTAAGCAACAATGCTATGGAACTCATCCCTCTTGAACCTCAAGTAACAGTTCGTCCAAATACACCTGTCTACACCAACGTAACAAGTGATCAACTGGTTCCAGCGATTTCAACAAATCCTGATGCAATTTCAACAATTGACAGAACTGCTTCTGGCTATTTCATTAACTTTGATACGTTTTCTGAGGATCCCAGTGAACCTGAAACGACGCCAGCATCAAAAACTTTCAAAAAACAAGTACAAGACCTTTTTCATTTCCTGAAAGAGACTTATCTGATTTCAACATGGATTGAACTTTGGGTTATTTCTGGAATATTTTTCTTTCTGCTTTGGCTAGCTTTGGTTATGACTATCAGCGTGCTTATAAATGGCAGATACATCCGTTTGGACATTGAAAGTAAAAATGTGAACTTACTTTTAAAACCACACAAATCATCCCATCGTGAAACAAGAGACTTGTCAGCAGTGAACATCACAGCCGTTCCTATACAGGATGGTATAGTGTGGGACAAAACTGATTTCGATATATTCGGCCCTACGGAACAATTGAACATTCCACATTTATTTAAAATTTCACTAAGTGATTTTATTACCTCCAGTACCTATTCTGATAATTGGGACTTTGAAACTGTAAATAATATGATGTTTCACCTAAAAAGGTCTGCTGCATTTTCTAATAATGAATATTTAGAGGGTTCATCAGACTATGAACAGCTGTATTGCTATAACCAATATGGTCATCATCACCTAGAAATGTGTTTATGTTTAACCAATGGGAGCATTGTCCTACACCACCAAAAGGTAGTTCAAAAACGTTTGCTAAAAAGTTGCCCTATTTTTCAGGGTACAATACATCTGATCCGGAATCATTTTACTATAAAAATGTAAACAAAACAGGACAGAAAATTATGTTAATTAACACAAAACAAATTTATTCTGCAGCCTTTAATACCCAACTGTCTAGACATGGATTCAACTTGTGGAAAGACACAATAGACACAAAATCTGTCTGGGGTTCTAAAGATTGGCAAGTGCAGGGGATAGAAGCTTTGTTTAGAGCGTGTATCATCCCTCAGCAAATAATGTTTTTGAATGACACTGTACAACAAACGTCTTGCCTTGGGTAAGCCAAGATCAAAGACATGAAAACACCTTCTGTACCAACACCTGCCAGTAATAACAATACACCAGGCAGCGGTTACAGTTGACCAAATATTACAACTCAACAGAACAAATCCTGATTGGAGAAAATGGTTGATCTGGCCCACAGACACAAACACCTGTCAAGAAAGATTCCTGAATAAAACACAGGGCTTTACTATTCATAGGCCAGACCCAAGATACGTCCAAAGACAACATGTAGTAACAACATACAGTGTAGGAAAATTATGCCTCGATTGGCTACAAAAATCTACACTTAAGGATGTGAAACAACACTTATCTTTACTTAAAGAAGACGCAGACCTTAGGGAATTCTTGCTAGGACCAAGAAAACCGCGTCAAAAACGTTTCATATATGCCGGCATCTATGCTGCTTATAATGAAGCATGGAAGGTGTCACAGGTAGAGGCCGCAGAACGAATACGTGAACTTGTTCGTATTAATTTGGAGAAAACTCTCTCTGTGGTCGACAATGGGTTAACAACTTTGTCATCCAGAATTTATTCATTGGACAACATTGTATCCTCTGCTATTGACATACTGGAACAAGATTTAGCCATGTTACAACAAGGCCAATCTCAGTTACGTTCTATTATGTTATTAAGCTGGACGCTGCAATCTTTGCGAGCGGGATATGTGCCTTGGCGTTTTATCAACACGTTGTCTCTGTTTGCAGAATACAATCTAACTGATAAACAGATCGAACTGGCACAAAGGGGAGCAAAGTACACAGTGCTGAGCATTGAAAAACTGGAAAAATTACCATTTACGGTAGCAGAAAAACCAGCTACAGAATGGCTTATTCATGGCAAAATCACTCTGCCTGTCACTACTTTTCAGTTTCAGTATTGCCTCAAACAAATGCAAGCAGGCAAATATGAAAGGTTAGGTAAAGAATACATTAAGACATCCTGGGATTTACCATACACATATAGATGTTGGAGTGGGATCGTGAAGTGTTTCTAAGCGGTACACACTGTGAAAATGCACTAAGCGGTTCACTAATTTGTCAGGACATATCTTTACACGGGGCTTGTAATGGTTCTGTGGCAATTTGTCCTGCCACCAGCTAGGTACACCAGCTGCTGTGATTAATCCAACGTTTGGCCAACTTTCTAATGGGAGTTACCTCATGTTGAATGATCAGAGTTGCTGTGGCATGTTGCCAGGCATCCCATATCTAGTAACGGTAGACTCCAGGGTCACTTGCTGTATGCAAGTATTGTTTGCCCCAATAGACACAGTCAGGAGTCGCCTTTATGGCCTTCGTTGAATGTCTCTTTTATACGATTTGATACATTAAGCAGAATGAAAGCCATGCTTATACAAGAAACTGTGCCTTTGACCTCGGCCAAAGAAATCTATGATTTACAAATTGCAAGGACTTCGGCTGAGATACAGGCTTTAGTTCGTACAAACTGCCCTATATATTTCGCAGAAATGATGGGACGTATCTTTAACATGTCTGATACGAGCGGAATTGTACATGTATTTAAGACCAACTGTTCAGGACTGTTGGCACCTTTTCAAGCAGTCCTCGGAATCATCCCAAACTTCGCACATTCGGTGTTTGGTGGTGTGCCGTTAATTCTAGCACTTGTTGCAGGAATCCTATTTTTATTCCTACTACTACGCTATGGCAAGCCTATTCACCGGCATCACTCCGAGCGATGTGGAGAAGGCTCTCCTAGAACGGAAGTGCCGTGAGCGCATAGTGCAACTATTTGGCATACCTCGTCTACGGGAACTTAATACAACATGGTTTCTGTCATTCAGACCAATCTGGCAAGATTGCATCTTACCTGTTCTACGCTGCCTGCTTTGCGGTGAAGAATGCGTGCTAGACACCTGTCTAACACTCCCATCAGTCATGCCAACGGATATCGATACTCTGCTGGACTCGATAACGGCCCATGCTCTGTGTTGTCCCCAGAGGCTACCAATCCTGATGACGGCATTCATTGAGTTGAGATCTCACAGACGCTTCCTGCTGCTGCTGAGGTATGAGATGGATCGACAGGCACACAGGTAACAACGGACGCGAACATTGCTGTGGCATCCCATGCTGAAGGCGATGCTTCTCATCTCTGTGCGATTAACCTTCTGAATGAGGTGTTCCAAATGTCACCAACATCGGTAGACGATATTTTGTCTATTGAAATAGATGATTTCATGTTTACGCCAGACCCATACACTGACTTTGATTCGGCTCACAGTGTACCAGGGACGCAATGAGTTTGGCCTTCATTTTTTCAAAACTTGGAACTCTTCCTAAAATTGAACTTTTTCTTTTTTCTTCTTTTTTTGGAAAATACATGGCAAAACAATCTGCTTACAGTAGAACTATTCATATAAAACAGACTTCTTTGAATACTTCCAGGGACACATTGTCACCTTATCTGTCTAAAATTTTTATTTAATACCATGATATGCAATGGCTTTGATTTTAAGAACTTATCGACCATTTTGTCATATGTATATATTTCTGTTTCATTCACGTTGCATTTACTTCCATTATATGCTTAGAATGAAAACGATGCTTTAAATGTACAGTACCTATTGCATTTCAACAGTTTTGAGCTTCTTTTAAAATGCTTTTAGAAATGTTTTTAGCAACATGTGGTACTCAATTTTATGTTTAGCATTTAAATGTTTAGCATTTAGTATTATCGTTCATTCGAAAGTGGAGTGGGTGTTGTATTCCGCTTTAGGTGTCCGTATATAGGTTTTCCTGAATCATGTCCTTATATAGGCACAATTCGCATTGCCCTTATATAGGCATAGAATCCCTGTCCTTATTTAGGCATTAACCGTGCACTCCAAATACAGGCATGGTCACCGACATCCGTCCACCCTAACGTCACAATGAGTTCTTAGAAACCAGACCCTTAAGCTTCGGGAGTTCCCCTAGCACAGGACTATTGATTTCTCCAAGAACTCATTTATTATGCATGAACCGCTATACCTTAAGGGTTCATTCCTGATGTCTTCCTCTGTCCGACTTCATGTCAATGCTAACATTCCAAGACACCTACCAGGTATAAATATACCTTCCCTTGCCCAAGCAAGTTAGGAGGAGACCTCGACTTTAGAGGAGCCCGTATCCCGGCCTGACGCACTGAGAAGATGCTGTCATCCCTGCTCGCAGAGAATCCAGCTTCCAGTGATCTGACTCCCTTCACGGGATGTTAGAGTTCCAGATCCACCTCTCTCATTCTCAAGGTATGGAGCTGACTAGAACCTAGAGGGACTCTTGGCATACAGGACTCTTGGCATACTAGACTCTTGGCATACTAGACTTAACATACTCTTAGTATACTATACTAGAGAATACTTCACCTACTTCTTACCTTTCCCTACACCTAGATTAGGTTAGGTACATTGGGGTAGAACTAGCTTAGAGACGCATCGTATGAGTACTCGCATTTTTAGCTCATGTTATTTATGTACGTGAATATATGCTAAAAGATAATGCTAGCGCAGTATTATTTATTTCTACTGCTTACGCTGTACATTATTTATCTTGCATACTGTCTTGTGATCGTAACAGCACATATCTCTTACACGAGAAACAAGACTGTTCAATAAAACCTTTTATTGAAACGCCCGTCTTTCCTTTCTGTGTAACTCTGTAGAAACTAAGCATGCACGATTGACTGAGTGAAACTGTTATCTATTATTTCCACGATTCTGAGACGTGTTCCGATTCTAAAGGGAAACAAAAGTTGTCATGTTTTTCGGTTGCCAGAAACTACTCCCTTCTTGTTCTCAAGGAGTTTCTAGTGGCCTCTGAGCTAGCTGGCACAAGTAATTAAGTTTAATATACTCGATAGGGACATACCGACCTTAGTCCTATGTCAAGCCTATAGGTTATATTATTCCAATGCGCAGGTAAGTAAAAAAAAAAAAGGTAAGTCCGTTTTTATATAGCGCAGCTACTCACCCTTACGGGTCTCAAGGCGCTGGGGGCCATAGTGGAAATTAAGTGAGCTATTGCCCAGAGTCACATGGTGCTGAGCTGAGCTGCCGCCGGGGATCAAACCGTGAACCCTGTGCTCCGAAGTCAGCTGCCCTGGCAGCTGCACCACACCTCTCCAATGCGCAGAGCCTATTAGGAAAATAGGAACTACACTACAAATCCTCTTTGGGTTCCGGAGTAGCACGCCTCGTCGGGGGTAGTAAGCGCTAAATAAATGTGATTACAATATATTTTACATGTATTATTAAATGTATGGGCTCCTGTGATTCTCTTATCAGCCTTGTAAATATATAATTCTGCTGCAGTTGTCACTTGTGAGATCATGTACATTATTTTATTGGCAAATACCAGAAGGCTTCCTTAACTCCAATCAAAAGGATCTCTATATGGAGAAGTGACACACGTCCTACTGTTAGTCTGTGAGGTTTAGTGGATTGTGAATTCTGTCATTGTATAAAAAGAGGACACATGTATGTCACTTGAATATGGGCTGATGTTTGTGGGCATGGCCTCAGGGATTTTGTATATTGGGTTTCCTCTTATGTAGCCCCCCTGCAATCACATATGTTGCTGTGGTGATGCTGATGGTGAGAAATCGTGAAGTTGCATTCTGTGCTCCACTAGTTAATCCACCACCTTGCATATCGCTAAATTAGATTCCCAGTTTATCAATGTTACATTACGTGCCAAGGCTCACCAGAGGTGGAAGCGGGTTCACTTGGACTTGTGTCCATGGAAGAGAAGACAGCATACTTTGTGGATGTTGAGGAATCTTCTCTTCTCATTCCACTCAGCCAGTGTCATAGGTTCTGCTGCCTTGAAACAGGGAAGTATGGAGGAGAGAAAGGAGGTTGCAAAACACCAGCCAAGTATGGAAACCACTATTCTCCTAAAATACTGGGCATGACTACGCTTAAATATATTCCTTTCCAATATATTGCCTGAAGTTTCCAAGCATAGATGGTATTATGCTCTCTTCATGTGTTGGCATTTTCTGCCTTATCAATAGAAAGAATGCTTTAGTCAGAGAAGGATGTGTTGCAACCCATTTGTTCCCCTATTTTCCATCATATTAATTTCCCTCTTTGATACATTTTTGTCCCTGATTTTTGCTTCCTTTTTCAGCAGCAGGATTCTTGTTGGATTCCTACTTCTTGAAATACTTTGTGGCTTTTTCCTCCAGTCTGATACCCTCATAAGGAGACACTTGTCACCTTTCATATGTGTATTAAGTGCATGGTGGCATCATAGCCTGTGGTTGAAGTCTTTAGGCAAGTAAGAGGAAACTAGAAAAGTCTTCACAACAGACAGGCATTGACCATCAAGAAACTTGAGAACCTTCTGTCTAATACCTTTGCCCGCTTGTTGAAATCATTCACACTACCAGCCTTTACCTGCACAGGGCTATTATGCAGTTTATACATAATTATCCAGACACGTACAATGAAGTGAAATATGTCCTAGTTTGTGTTCTACAAAAATTGTGAAATAATCTACCATGATGATGTTTACTTGCTTTCATGAACTACTGGGAGCTTATAATAAACGTTGCTTTCTTTAGTGTTCATATTCTGTTTAACCTCCTGCAATAGTTTGCATACTACCTGCAGCACACATCACTGCACTGCATTGAGAAACAATACATGCAACTGTGTTTACAAAATTCATACCCACCTATTTACATATGTCAGCTCTGGAGTTAAGACCGCTTTCCCTGTCAGCCAGAGCATATGTGATGAAGAAAAAGTAAAGAGAAGAGCAATGTGTCAGCCCGTTTCAGCCTCTGGTATGCTGGAAGTGTCAGTCACATTTTGGATCAGCCCATCGGACAGCCATTCAATGTTAGTGTCACTTATCGAGATTAATTGCATTTTGTTTCTTTACAGTCCTAGGGCCTGATTATGACTACGGCGGTCCCACAGTGGTGGTGCGGGCACCGGGCACCGGCGGTCCAACTGCCCTATGACGAGTTTGGCAGTCGGACTGACAAAGGACCTCTGCACCTGCCATGGATCCATGATCCCTTGGTGGTGTTGCAGTGGTGTGAAGCCGCAATATGCTTATGGTGCTGCTGTGGGACTGCCAAGCATATTACATGTTTCCTCACATACACCTTTTTCATGGCAGTGAGCCCACCAATGTGACAGTGAGGAAACTAAGAAGACTCTACAGGACCCCCAGTTACCTCAGAGCCTGGGTATCCATGCAGGGGCATACGTTGTGACTCCCTGTGTGCATGCACTCCAGTTCCTGCATGGCATGGACATGCAGGAACTTGCTTTGGCACTCCTTCAACCTTCCGAGATGACTGGAAGCGCGCAGAAGTCAGACCCCTGCTCAAGAAGCCCACAGCTGACCCCACCGACCTCAAGAAACTGACACGATTCATTGAAGAAAACGCCGTCCTCGACCCGTCCCAATCCGGATTCCAAAGCAACCACAGCACAGAGACCGCCCTACTCACCGCCACAGACGACATCCGCACCCTCCTGGACCAAGGTCACTCCGCAGCCCTCATCCTACTCGACCTATCAGCGGCCTTCGACACCGTCTCCCATCGCACACTAGTCGTCAGACTACACGACGCTGGCATACAAGGAACAGCCCTGGACTGGATCCGATCATTCCTCAACGGAAGAAGCCAAAGGATCAGACTCCCACCCTTCCTCTCCGACCCCACGAAAATCACCTGCGGAGTCCCACAGGGTTCATCACTGAGCCCCACCCTCTTCAACATTTACATGGCCCCCTCGCAGCCATCGTCCGACAACACGGCCTCAACATCGTATCCTATGCCGACGACACCCAGCTCATCCTCTCCCTCACCAAAGACCCCACCACTGCCAAACTCAACTTCCAGAAAGGAATGCAAGACGTCGCAGTCTGGATGACCAACAGCTGCCTGAAGCTCAACGCCGAGAAGACAGAAGTCCTCGTCCTCGGTACCACCCCTTCTGCATGGGACAGCACTAACCCTGGGCGGCAAATTCCGTTCCGCTCGCGGAACTTGCGAAATTTCGGCATTTCCGCGCGGAACGGAATTCGGGTATAAATAAAGCAGGTGCCCGAGTTGAAGCTCAAATTCTGTAATGCATTAATCAGCCCAAAAATTCGTGAGCGAGGTTGTGGCTAAGCAGATGTGCCTTCTCTCCATTTCTACCCTGAAAAGTTAGCTGTAATCCTTGATGGAGATCTTTGCATCCTTAAAGCCCTGATTAAAACATCACACATTTAGACACACAACAGGCACTGGGGTTGTCTCTTAGGGGATGTAGGGGTCAGTGTCTACTCCGAAGATGAACAAGCGTTGCCGTTTCCCCCAGGAAATGCAAAATCGGTTTATAATTATATTTTCCATTAACATGTTTTTCTTTTAACTAAAATGGTAGAAATGTGACTAAAACCTATGTAGATCACAAGGGGTGCCTTGCATAAGTGATGCAGTCTGCTGCACTAAAAGGGACATTTCAAAGGCAGGTGTCTGCTGCACTAGCCTGCCACTGTCTGCCGACAGATGCCTACTCCATTAAAAAGCTACTGTATGCAGGTTTGTGTCTACTGCGCTGACCACAGGCTGTGTGCATGCAGGTGTCTGCACTACCACTGTGCGCATGCAAGTGCCTGCTGCATTAGCCTGCCGCTGTGTGCATGAATGTGCCTGCTGCACTAGCCTGTCACTATGCGCATGCAGGTTCCTGCTGCACTAGACTGTCACTATGCGCATTCTGGTGCCTGCTGCACTAGCCTGTCACTGTGTGCATACAGGTGTCTGCTGCACTAACACTGTGCTCATGCAGGTGCCTGCTGCACTACCACTATGCGCATGCAGGTGCCTGCTGCACTAGCCTGTCAGTGTGTGCATACAGGTGCCTGCTGCACTACCACTATGTGCATGCAGGTGCCTGCTGCACTACCATTGTGTGCATGCAGGTGTCTGCTGCACTACCACTGTGTGCATGCCGGTGCCTGCCACACTAGTATGCCCCTGCGTATGTGGGTTCAATAACAGGCCACTGTGTGCAGGCATGTGTCTTTTCCATTAGCATGTCACTTTTTGTAGCCACATCAGCATGTCACAGGACACCTTTCGTCCCCCATCTTCGCACACTTGTGCAGGCAGGTGCCTACTCCCCCTACCTTCCACCGAGCAGGCAGGCGTCTTCATCGCTAGCCTGCCACTGTACGCAGGCAGGTGCCTCCGACCCCACCATGTACCAAGTGCAAGCAGCTATCTAACGCACACAGCGCACGTGCAACCAGCAGGCGTCTTCCCTCAGGTCTGCAGTGAGGTGTCTGCCTCCCTAACGCTCACCCCTTGGTGCGCCAATCCTGTACAAACTCCGAGACCCGCTACAGTGAGAGGAGCCTGACCCATCCTTTCAGCCGTGCTCGGTAGCCCCGGTGACTGCCCCCAGTGCCGCCTCTGAGTGCACTTCCGTGTGTACTCACAATGCGCAAACTTTATGCAAACATATGCCCGCTCCCACAGCGCCCTCTCCTTGTTCCGTCACATGCCTGCTCCCTCAAATATCAGGCCCTATGCATGTGCTGCCAGGTGCCTGCATCCCTGCGCCCCACACCTGTGCCAGCAGGAGCCCTCGCCCGCCCTGTGCCAGCAGCCGCCCACCACCGCGGCAGGTGATTGGAGCCCCCGTGCCCCGTCCACTATGCCCCTCCAAACGCAGTTCAGTGCATTTTCCTTTAACGGTGAGCAGACACCTGCTACCTTAGATGCACTTCCGTGTGACCCCTCAGTGGGCTGGCACGATGCTCCTGTCACCAAAATTAAACCTCAACAGGAAGCACTTACAGATAAAAGGGGCGCAGCCAAATCTCCACGAGCACGCGAAATTCCGCGTGCTCGCGGAGATTTTTTGCCGTTTCGCGGAATTTCGCGGAACGCAATTCCGCAAATTCCGCCCACCCTTAGACAGCACCTGGTGGCCGACCGCCCTCCGAAGCCCACCTACCCCCTCAGACCACACCAAGAACCTCGGCATCGTACTCGACTCATCACTCTCCATGAACCGACAGGTCAACGCCGTCACCTCCAGCTGCTTCAACACCCTCCGCATCCTCCGCAAGACCTTCAAGTGGATCCCCCCTGAGTCAAGGAAGGCAGTCACCCACGCACTCATCACCAGCAGACTGGACTATGGAAACGCACTCTACGCCGGCATCAACAAGTCCCTACTCCGCAAACTCCAGACAGTACAGAACACCGCCGCCAGACTCGTCCTCAGCATCCCCAGACACGAACACATCAGCCAACACCTACGAAGTCTCCACTGGCTCCCCATGGAGAAAAGAGTCACTTTCAAAATCCTCACTCACGCCTACAAATGCCTACACAACAACGGACCCAAATACCTCAACGACAGAATCAACTTCCACGTACCCAAAAGAAACCTCCGATCTTCCAACCTCGCACTGGCCGAAACCCCACGCATCCACAGAGCCAGAGCAGGCGGAAGATCCTTCTCTCACATTGCAGCCAAGACCTGGAACGAGCTACCGGCAGACATCAGACGCGCCCCTCCCTGAACACCTTCAGGAAGACCCTCAAGACCTGGCTCTTCGGCTAAACAGATCTGCGGACCCCCCCCCTCAGCGCCTTGAGACCCTCACGGGTGAGTAGCACGCTTACAATTCCCTGATTGATTGATTGATTGATTCAGTGCTGCAGTTCAAAGGCTCAGATATCGCCCTTGGACCGCCGCCCACTCGCCAGTCCATGAAATGAATCGCAATCTGGCAGGCGGGCAGCAGTCGATTTTGGTGGTGTGGGAGCGGGAAGCTGGTGTGGTGGCCACTCCCACACCACCAAATTTGTAATCAGGCCCTTAGTCCTTATTGGGAGTGGTGACTATGAAAAAGCAAAGTATTGTGAAGTATGTCATGGCTCTCCATAGAGATGATGGGTGCAGTGCAGGAGGCAAGGATGGAGACAAGTTGGGCCCCTCACAAATTACAGTCAACAGCAACAACATTGGCCAATAACCACCCTGGTACCGCCATCAACATCCCATGACCCTACCTGAGTCCCATCAGATTTACCATTTAGAGGGTCGTATCCGTTGGCAAATAAAAAGTGCAATATAGATGGGCAGTGGCTTAATACAAAATGATGGGAATCTACTGTAGAATGTGATGGAGGGCCCCAAGTCTTGCATATCTCAAAGATATTAATTTGCCTTGGACTGAATACCCCCCCTAAAGGGTTAGGGCAACTGAAGGGTTGGGACACCCCTGGACCGTATGGGATGCTGGGACCTGCATTAGCCCGATGGAGGTGGGAGACCAGCCACAGCCGCTTTATACCTATTCCACTACTTCTTTGCCAACAGCACACTATTACTAAATAGTCACTGGATTGCTGGGATAAGGGACGTGTAAGTAAACATTAAAATATTCTTGAGTTCAAATTCCTAATTAGATTCTGTATTTGTTTCTATGAAGTCCATACCTGGCACCATATTCAAACCTTTTTCTCGATGTTGTCAGCCTAAACAGGAAAGGTTTTGAAAAACAACATCTATGATGCTCTCTAGTTGAGAAAGAGCTACCCAGGTTGTATCCCAATTGAAATTTCTTGTCCGTGTCTGCTTCCTGACATATTTAATGTCTGTATGTTGAATCAGCAGGCAAATGAGATTAGCATACAAGGCTGAAGTCCTTCCAAATGGGACGTATGGGTGACACAGTGCCTTTTTTCTAGCAACACACTCCTTTGACTTTAGATACTCCCTGGTTTTTGGTAGATTTGTAGGAAAATGAAACAAAAGGGGTCTCTAAGGTAGATTGTTTCATTCAAATTCTGCATTTATTTTTAAGAAATCCAAAATTGCTTCATCTTACTTCTGGGTATCTGCCTTTGTGTTTTGACAAACTGAATGTAAAAATGCTCTTGAGCTAGAATTGGTTATATCATACACTGGAGCGAAGCTGGGTCTCCAAAATCACTCAAGGGATTAATTTAGTATTGGTACTGAAAAGGTGACGCCCCACCTGGGATTATGGTAAATGTGTCAAAGGTTCTAATAGAGTCTAACACTTCTTAAAGGTTCTAATACTTCTTAAAGTGGACACGTCTTGTATTGCGATAGTGGACACAACGCATGCAATATATGATTGAGCTGATTATAGATGTGTTCCCTGCAGCTTGGTTGTATGTCTCACTATACGGGACAAAAATGTTATAGTACAAACATCTTTCTGCACAAAACACAGATAACATTAATATTGATTTTTAAATACCCTAAGCCAACAAGATATATGGCAACAAAAATATTGTTTTAAAAATCATGAAAACACAAATTTAGGGGCCTATTACGATGGCGGGCAGATGACCACCGGCGGTCCGGCGGTGGCGACCGCCGCACAGGTGGTGGACATCCGCCCGCAGTCGCAAGATTAGGATGGCGATGTTGACCGCGGAGGTATGATTTTCCGACCGCCGCATTCCCGCCGGTTGCCATCCGCACACCTGCCTTGCGGGCGGAGAAGGACCGGGATAATGGTGGTGGTGCAGAGCTGGCTCCGCCGGCACGATTATGATGCCGGCGGTAGCCAGCCTTTCCGCAGCGGTCACACCGCCATTGAGAGGCATGCGGTGAATGCCTTCCGGGGGCCCGTTGTGGGCCCCCAATGTGTTGGGGTAGGAGGGGGTGCACTGGGGGGTACCCATGGTCCCCCCCTACATATCCCTGTGCCAGGTGGCAGGCACTGTGCAGTGCCAGCCACGCAGTGCAGGGAAATGCAGGACATGCTTCTTTGGACATCGCGGCGGTGCTGCGTGCAGCAGCGACCGCCGCAATGTTACAGCCCGCAATCCGACAGCCGCGGTCGGATTTCAACAGCAGACCATCGTAATGCGACCGGTGGTTGAGTCGCGGGCCATGCGGGCGGTCTTTTCCCGCTACCATGGCGGTCGGGGAGGTTTTCTGACCGCCATCGTAATAGGCCCCTTAGATTGCAAAAATGTTGAAAGCAAACATTTTGAGCAAATATAAAAATAATGTAAAGAAACTAAAATATTGTCAACAAAACCAATTATCAAAATATTCTATTTAATAACAAAAAAATATGAAACACATACATGAATACCACCAGACCCAATGAAATAAAGTTGTCTTAGCAAATATGATAATAAACATTGGACGAGACCACAACAGTTAAAATTTGAAAAGGAAAAGGTACAAAAAACTCAAATATTAACCAATGAAATGTAAAAGTTCAAACCATAAATAATGGGTGTAAATAGAGCAGACAACAACCAATGAACCTGCTGAACACCTGTGTTAGAATAAAGGACAGTGTCTGAAAATGTAAGTGCTACAATAAGACTGTAGCAAACGTTTAACGTAAAATATTTTATTGTGTCTATTTATTTAAATGTAATTAATGTAAAGTTAAAATAATTTTTTTCATCTTTATATCATTCAAAGATTCCACAACATATGTTATAGCAAACTGCATGGCGTCTCAAAAAGGCAAACCTTATCCTAAAATATGTGGGTTTTAGCTATGCTAAAGAAAGCTCATTTAATCAATATACCCCTTTGAAATGTACAAAGTATTGTTGAAATGGATGTGACAGTTGTGCAACATCTGTAAATGATAATGTAGAAAATATTAAAAAGTACAACCATCCTCAATGATTTTTAGAATGTATTAATAACTTGATTATTTTTAAACATTTTAAAAATTACTTCAGTTTTTCTATTGATCAATGTTTAAAGTTTTTTGTTAAAACAATGAATGTATCATTTTATTTTACATTATTAGAATTACTGTAAAAAAGCTCTTTTTGCAAATAAAATATTTCATATAATAAATGGAAAGAAGCTCTGATATTTGAATAAACCTTTTTATGACAAAAGAATGAATTGTTATATGTGTAATAATTAAATTAATTTTGAACTTACTTTTATTATTGTTTAAAAATGTATGCATCACAAAAATATCAATTCAATATTTTAAAAATGAACCTTCATACTTCTTTTTCTCTACTCTATTGTTATTTTACACATTCATTAAAAGTCTTTGTATTTGATTCATATTCTAAAATAATTCTAGAGAATTTGAAAATATAGGGGCCGATTCCAATTCGGGCCGGAAATCTCACCGACCGAGCCGGACCCGGAGAGATTTCCGACCGAATCGGACCCGTGCAGCCCGACCGAACGAGTACGATGCGCACGTATGCCATCGGACTCGATTCGGTCGGACTCCCATTGAAGTCAATGGGAGCCTGTCGTACAATGCGTACGCGGGCTCCCATTGACTCAATGGGTGCGAGGCGGACAAGGGCGCCCCCTACAGCGTGTACGCAGCGAGGCGACTCGCGCCGTACACGCACAGGTAGTGGGGACCCATGGGTCCCCCCTGTGTGCGACTCGCGCGGCTACGCATACAGGGGGGTCTGACACGGACCCCCAAAGTACGGCTCCGACTGCTCTTTCGAGCCGGACGGCGCGTGTCGGTCGGACTGCTCGCGGCGCGCATCGTACTTACCCGGCCGGGGAACGTCTCCATTGCGCGGCGCGAGTCCGAGCGAGTCGGTCGGTGCGGTTCGACCCGGGAACGAGTCGGTCGGAGCGGTCGGGACGCCCGGACGAGTCGGTCGGCGAATTCGCATCGTACTCGCTCGCCCGGACGCGCGTACGAATCGGTCGGGAAATAGGGCTCCGAATCGGATCCGGTTAAGCCGAATCCGATTCGGAGCCCTACCGGCCGAGATCGGAATCGGCCCCATAGTCTTTCTTTCATGCAAAAAATGTTTACATTTCTGGCTCCTATTAAATATACATATCAAAACTATTTTTAGTGTATAATTTTGATGTTAATATTGGATGATTAAAATATACAAATTTATATGCAGCATCCTATCCCAAATCTCAAATTTATATATTTTAATTTACATATATGTTTTTGGTTATCGTTTAGTAATGTAAATCCAGTCCCTATTACATTGTAGAAAGGGTTCATTGACAAAATATCGATGTCAAAAATATAGATGTAAAAAATATAGATGAAAAAATATAGAACGCAAAAATATCGACTCCCTATACTTAAACAGGTAAGTGCAAAAATATCAGAAAAAAATATCGATGTTAAAAATATAGATGTGCAAAATATTGCTTTTTATATATATATATATATAATAAAATTATAAATATTAAATATATTAAATGATATTTTTTTTAAATAAAGCAGATTTAATATACATTTTAACAAATATAACAAATAAACGGAATTAAAAAAGTTAAACACACATACATAATAATAAATATATATACTATCTATATATATTTACTTAAAAACAATTATTAAACTATTAATTGTACTTTATTTTATAATTTTATAATTATGTAAAAATTTACAAATATATATATATATGTATGTGTGTATATATATATATATATCAAATGTCAGAGACCAATCGCTAGCACACTCGGAAAAATGAGGCAGGTTTGGAAAACAAAAAGATTTATTCCGTCATAAATCTACGTGACGCGTTTCGCCTAACGGCTTGATCACACAAAGTGCACTTAGTGAAAGCCTCGTTACATACTGGTAGGTAGAAATTAACAAAGGACTACTTGGCTGTGGGCGAATCGCCCGTAATATCAGCCGCCATCTTATAACGTGTTAAAAATCAAGTGAACAGATTAGATATATCTGACAATATTCGTAGTCCATCTAAGCAATGTTATATAAATTGGCATGTATATCCTTAATACTTGATAACACAATTCGATATGCCAATCACCCACAAACTATACGGGTCCGGCCGAACGTGATCGCCATTTTGTAATGGCTATACACACATAGTATGCCTGAGTATCCGTATGCTTGAAGTTAACTCTGGTCAGTTCATTGTTAGTGCTCCCCAAGTGGGTCATTTCATAAATATCAAGTGCCTCTGCTACATTCATAATATATACTTGCGCGAGCATAAGCACAGTTCACATTCTATGTCTCAGGTTACCTGTCCACCCATAGTGGGTACAAAATCAGTAAATATATCGAGGTATGGGAAACCTGGGTGATGACATAAAAATATATCAAAACACATTGCATTTCTTTTGCTACATATCAGCCCTTGGTGGGTATACAATCAGTAATTAATACGAGGCAAGGAAAATCAAAAAAGCAGCGTGTAAATACAAAAGTCAAGTGAAAAATTGTCTAATCTACTTAAACAAAGTTAAAAAAGATAATTTCTTATCTGCGGCATATGGCCATTCCAGGAGAATGATACCACGAAGAAAAGGGTAGGGACCCGATCTATCTGTTCCATCCAGTGTGTCCCTTCCTTTCCTCCTGCAAATAAAGAGAAAAGGATCGACAGTTAGAATATTGTGAAGAGCAGCAGATCTATAACATCTATAACATGTTTAAAATTTAAGTTACAGAATGTACACGTCCATAAAAATTCATAATTAACTTAGCAAATATTGACAATCTTATTCATCATGGAGATGTATTGCTATTTCTTCGTCCATATTATGTCCCTTAGGATGACGTGTTCCTAACTCAATTATGTATCTGGATTCCTGTTTTCTTAATTGAAGTTCCCGGTTCCCACCCCTGGGATTACTCCCTATTTGTTCGAGGACAAAAAACTGTAGTTTGGTGTTGTCCGAATAATATGTAACGCAAAGTGTCTGGCTATGGGATAATGGGTGTCCTTCTTGGCTATAGCCCTCATATGTTCCAGAACACGTTTTTTGGCCATATGCGTTGTACTCCCAATGTAGCGAAGGCTGCACGGGCATTCCAAAGCATATATAACAAAGGAGGAGCTGCAGGTGAGGAACTGTCGGATAGGTATTGTTTTGTTACTGTTGGGATTATAGTATTCCTTCCGCATTCGGCTGCCTCGACATGCCTTACAGTGACCGCAAGGGAAGAATCCCTGCAGGTTAACACTCCTGTCTTCTTTAGGAGTGATGTCGCTGTGTACTAGAATGTCCCTCATACTGCGTCCCTTCCTGTAGGTAATCTGGGGTCTGGGAGTCATGGTTGAACCTATGATGGGGTCTTTCTTCAACAGTTCCCAGTTTTTTGCTAAGATGCGTTGAACTTCTTTAGATCCACCATTGTAAGTCAGAATGACTCTCGTAGTGTTCTCACTTTCCTCTGCTCTAACATTGGTGAAAAGGCTGGTCTCCCTGCTGATGTTTTTGACCTTCTCAGTTGCCCTGCGTAGTACCCATCCAGGATACCCTCTCTCCCTGAATCTAGTGAGCATAATGTCCTGTTCTTTGGAGAAAGCGTCTTCAGAGCTACAGTTGCGCTTGGCTCTCAATAATTCTCCATAAGGGATGCTCCATTTGAGCCAGTCAGGATGGCTGCTTAGGGCATGCAGCAGGCTGTTGCCTGCAGTGGCTTTCCTGAAAAGTCGAGTATGTAGGGTGTTGTTAACGATCTCAACACTAATGTCCAAGAATTCAACCTTACTCTTACTGATATTGCTGGTTAGGACAAGGTTGAGACTATTGTTATTCAGTCTCTGTATAAAATGTTCTGCTTCACTGGCCGTGCCCCTCCAAATTACAAAGAGGTCATCAATATACCTCAGCCATAACGCTACTTTGTCTAAGTCCTTCTTGTAGGTGGTGTCTAGCCTCAGGTCCTCCTCCCACGCCCCTAGGAACAGATTCGCAAAGCTCGGCGCGAAGCAAGTTCCCATTGCCGTGCCGAGGGTTTGTCTATATATGTTGCCATTAAAAAGAAAAAAGTTGTTTTTAAGACAAAACCTAATCATGGCAATAATCATTTTAGTATGCTCCAGAAATTTGATAGGTCTCTTGAATAGGTATTTCTGACATGCTGAAATACCTGCCTCGTGTTCGATGATGGTGTACAAAGAACTCACGTCCATGGTTATTAATATGTATCCTTCCTGCCAGGTCACACCCTGTATTTTATTGAGAAAATCTTTAGTATCTCTCACATACGATGGAAGAAGGACCACCTGATCTTTGAGAAAATGATCTACATATCTCGATACGTTCTCCAGAGCACTCCCTCTAGAAGAGACTATCGGTCGTCCCGGGGGGTTGGTTATATCCTTGTGAATCTTGGGGAGGAGATAGAGCACGGGGAGTTTAGGGAAATCTTTTTTTAAAAAGCAAAATTCTTCCCACTCTAACAGCCCTCTCTCTCGCCACTCAGACAGATTATTCCATATAGCAGTCACACTCTTACTATACTCATTTCTGTTAGTCATGGAATAGAAAGAGGGATTATTCAACTAGCGGTTTGCTTCTGCTATGTACATGTCTCTGGTCATAATGACCACATTGCCCCCTTTATCAGCAGGCCTCACTACAATAGTATTGTCAGTGGCTAAATTGATGATTGCTTTTTTTTGTGCCATAGACATATTATATACCAAAGGTACAGTTTTTTTAAACCATACTTTCTGTTTATATTTCAACAATTGTTCTGAGACAATGTCTTGGAATGTATCAATATTGTCATGAGGCATCATAGGTAAAAAAGTTGATTTCGGTCTAAATTTAGTAGAAGCCGCTTTGTCAAAGCTAATGTCATATTCAGTTAACATCTGGGTGACATCTTGAGTTGCAATTCATTCTCCAATTCGTTAAGTGTTATCAAGGTATCAATATCACTAATGTTAAGATCCACATTACCATCGTCAATGCTGCATGGGTCTTTGTTGGTAGGGGGTTTAAGCTTGTGCCACTTCTTAAGTTTGAGCTTGCGGCAAAACTTGAAAACATCAATCCGAGTATTGACATAATTCAGGGGTTCAGAGGGACAGAATGATATTCCTAAGCAAAGTGTTCTGGTTTCTAAATTGCTCAGGGGTTTGGGTGTAAGATTGATAATAGTGCGTTGTACTCAGCGTCATCCATTATCGGGCCGTGGTTGAGCGAGTTACCATGCTTCCCATACGCCCTCTGGTATTCCCTCTTCCTCTTCCTCTGTTTGTCTCGTTTTCTCCTTTTCTTCCTGTACCTCGACCCCTTCCTCTTCCTTTTCCCCGTTGGTTCGTGTCTCTGTTCTGTGATTGTGGTGAAGTTCGACTCGTTTGCCGGCTCTTGCGTATGAGTTGATACTCGTCTAAAAAAGTTTTTGGTCTTGTTTCCTGCTCATTACTTGATGCGGAACTGGCCGAGCTGACTGATGTTATTGATGTAGTAGTGTTAGTTGTCTCAACATCACTTTGTGTAGTGTCGCCCTCTTCAGCTGTGTAGGTGTCCGAATGTCTTTCTTTGGGGACCTGAGCATGTTCATCATACAAGTGGTCGTACTTGTGGCTGTACGTCAATATCCTTCCGGTCTCGTAGTCAATACAATCTCTATGAAGTTTACGTTGTTTCCTGATCTTAATATCTTACTCATATTCAATGAGTCTCTGTTTGAGATCTTCATAGAATTTCTTGCTGATATCTTCTTCATCATTCTTGCTTAGTTCATCTTTCAGTCTCTTAATCTCACCAATGATCTTCTCCCGGTCCGACCAGGCATACTTTACTAAAATCTCAAGCATGATCCTGGAACTCCTCGCGGAGTTGGCTGCCCATTCTGTTAGCATTTTAGGGTCTGGTGAGCATCTTTTCTTATTTGGATATATATATATATATATATATATATATATATATATATATATATATATATGTATTTGTGTGTATATACATATATATATATATATATTCACTGAAAAAACCATAGGTTTCAGGGACGTTATAATTAGAAATTAGCATTTAAAAAACCTTTGAAATTCACTGAAAAAACCATAGGTTTCAGGGGCGTTATAGTTAGCTGGACATTTTACTCAGTACAAAACCATAGAAATTCCACTGTTATAGTTAGTTCAGCTAACTATAACTCATGCCCCCTCAATGCACTGCTCATGATGTCACATATTACATCATTCATGGCATGGTCAGTGACATCACTGATGACATCACTGATGACATCTGAAATGACATCACTGCTGACATCATCCAGTGACTGTGTGTTTCTGTAATTTTTAAATATGTTTTACATATATTCTTAGGTGTATTGAAGAATGAGTGGGTGTATAAGTGTCTGGATGGGGGATTTTACAGGTGTGTGACTGATTGTATAAGTGAGTGATTAAACGTGTCTTACTGAATGCATGGGTTAGTGACTAAACTGTGTGAATGTGTGTATCAGTCTGTCTGTTGTTGTGTAAGCTGCTACATGGGTTGGTCAGTAGCTACATGAGTGTTTATATGGGTTATTGATTGTTTGCCTGAGTATTTGTATGGGAGACTGAGTGTGTGTGTGGGTGGGTTGGAGGTGTGTGACTCTGTGCATTGATGTGTGAGTGGTTGATTCACTGGGTGTTTGGGTTCAAGAGTGCATGTGGAAACAGCTGTATGGGTGGGTGAGTGTGTGTATGGGTGTGTTGGTGAGTGAATGGATGTCTCAGTGGTACATGTGTGAGTAACTACATATGTAAAAGGCAGTATATGTGAGTGATGCTGTATATAAATGAGTATATGTGACAGTGAGTGATTGTGAGAGTGGCTGTATGGATGAGTGTGTACTTGTATCAGTGATTATATAAGAGAGTAATTATGCGTTAGTATCTGTATGAATTAGGGAGGTGGTGTGTGTATAACTGTATAGGTGAGTAAATGGGAGTGTGATTGATTCTTTGCATGACTGACTAGGTGTGTGAGTAACTCCATAGATGAGTGGCAGTGTGTGTGTCTGAATAGGTGTATGAGTGCATATCATAGTGTTGTATTGATGAGTAACTGCATGTATAAGTGAATGTATGGGTGAATGAGTGGATGTGTGTGTAGACCTAGGAATCAAAGAGTGCGTATGTAGTAACTGGTATTGGTGTCTCGATGGTTTCGAAAATGGTAGTCTGTATTTTACAGTGGGTGTATTAAAGGTTATATTAGACTGTGAGGAGGTGCATCAGATTTTCACGTGGATGATGTCATCAGTGATGTCATTTCAGATGTCATCAGTGATGTCATCAGTGATGTCACTGACCATGCCATGAATGATGTAATATGTGACGTCATGAGCAGTGCATTGCGTGGGCGCGAGTTATAGTTAGCTGAACTAACTATAACAGTGGAATTTCTATGGTTTTGTACGAGTGAAATGTCCAGCTAACTATAACGCCCCTGAAACCTATGGTTTTTTCAGTGAATTTCAAAGGTTTTATAAATTCTAATTTCTAACTATAACGTCCCTGAAACCTATGGTTTTTTCAGTGAATTTCAAAGGTTTTTTAAATGCTAATTTCTAACTACAATGTCCCTGAAACCTATATTGTTTTTAACTTAATTTAAAAAAGACGTGCATACTTTTTGTAGTGAAAAACTAACTGTAACAGTAGTCTGTTATAAGTTATAATTTAACAATGTTTAAAACTTAATTAACACTAATTAACATATAAGTGTGGAAAAAGTGTGACGGAGCAGCTATGATACCTGACTTCGAACAACAGCGTTCACAGTTCGATTCCTGGCTCCAGCGGCACGTTAGCCCACCACTATGTCACTGTGGGCAACACCTTGCTTAATCTTTCCGATGCCCCCGAGCGCCGGCACACCTTTCCAGGGTTAGCTGTACGCTTTTACAAATGCTCGCATTTTTTTAATTTAAAACCATAGTGATGAGAAATATTATCACGTTTTTTTTTTCTTCTATTCTGATAGATCTTTTTTTTTATGTCTTCTATTTAGAATTACGACAATCAATAAATATATTTACTCATGAGAATGGAAATGACACGGTTTTCCGGGTAACAGTTTTTAAGCTCTCCAACGTATGTACATATTAAGGACCTTATACGTGTTAGGTTCGAAATCGAAACTTTTTCCGCTTCACATTTTGTAACTTTTCCCAACACGTGCACAAGTGAAACAGTTAAAACGTGAGCCTGTGTCAACTGTAAAACGTGACATCTAAATGGGCGGAGCCGCATCTTCCTTCCATAGACTACTGAATAACCAAAAAGTATATAAACCACACCCGTTGATTGATTAGTTTCGTTTTTGCGAGTTATTTACGCGTCTCTATTCAGTGATGCAGGTGCTCTTTTCTACAGTCGGATTCTTCTTTTGCGGCCACAAAACATAATCCTGAGTTGTAAGTTGTTTGATTATGGCATACTAGATATTTATAATACGTAGCTATTTGTCAATATTTAAACACTTGAATTTAGCAAAAAGTGTTATTGCTTGTTTTTGCCATTTATATGTAACGTCAGCAGCTTGTTTTCAGAAACAGATAGAATACACCAAACATTGTTCCTGTTCTGGCTCCTTTGAGCTCATATGGTCTGACTTTGTATATTATAATATTGACACTGTACTTGACCTCAGAAGTGTTGGTGACCCGTCAGCGCGAAGACTAAAGATTTATATGTAACGTCAGCAGCTTCTAGTTTGTAGTCTATTTCCCCCTTGACATCATATAGTGTGAGTATGTATATTATAATAACCACACATTATGATCTCAGAGGAGTTTGTGACCCGTTGGCGCGAAGACTAAAGATTTATATGTAACGACAGCAGCTTCTTGTTTTTAGTCTATTTCTCCCTTGAGATCATATAGTGTGAGTATGTATATTGTAATATGAACATTTATACTGACCTCAGTGGAGTTTATGACCCGTCGACGCGAAGACTAAAGATTTATATTTAACGTCAGCACCTTCTCGTTCTTACTCTGTTTCTTTCTTGGGATCATATACTGTGAATATGTATATTATAATATTAACAGTCATTGTGATCTCAGAGCACTTTATGACCCGTTGGCGCGAAGATGAAAGATTTCGAAGTCCTGGAGAAAAGAAGCTCTCAACATACTCATCGCTGGAAAGTATTTTGTTATTGATGTTGTTTTGTATTGATGACTTCATTTTCATTTTCCTTTTTGTGTGCCATCAGTGACATTGTGTATATTGTAAGAGTGTGATATTTCCACACAACAGGAATTGGAGATTTCTCGCCGCCAGGAGTAAACCATCTGAAATACAGTTTACTGACCTTTATAACTTACTTGATCAGATATTTTTACAGTGACAATATTTTTGGAAATTGCAGTTAAAAAAAAAATCATTTCCATAGATACTTTCTTAGTGAATACCTTTGATAAACCCTACATTTCTGAATGTTTTTTACTATTTCTATTTTTGTCTGTTGCGGTTCCTATTCACCTTCTCCCTATAGAATATATACGACCAGTAGTGTATATTATTATACTACTATCCTATATATTCTTAAAGGAGTACGTGATCTAAGCACTACGACCGAACTTTCCCGAATTGTACAATAATAGAAATTATAAAAAATGATAAAGCGTACATTTCTATGTAATATAAAGTGATTTGTGTTTAACTGTTTTTACTTGTTATTGTTCTTGTGACCTGAGATGATGTAGTGCGGGAGTGTTTCTTGTAGCACTTCTTTTCTACTTTATCTAAAAGTAACTCATGCCCTCTTTTATTATCAAGAATATGGGGCAACACTTTTACAAACTATAGCAGAAAAAAAGGGAGGGTGTGCCCACGCTTAAGGGATATTTTATGAATTGCGTTTTTATTTGTCACCCCTTTGATATATACAGCTTCAGTTTCCGAACAAAGTATATTTGTAATTGCTTAATAAAAACTATTTCAAACCTAGACTGAAATTTTTGCTGCGCAACCTCTGCTCCCCGTTAGAAAAGTAAACACCACATTATAACTAAACAGTGCTCCTGGGAAGTATCCCACCCGCAAACTTAATAAAAGAAGACCGCAACACACTTTGTTATTTTCCCGCCGTGATTTGTACACCCCACGCCAATTATATAAATGGCCCTTAAAATATATAAAAAACTATTTTTACCTTCACAATCCCTCTCCACCATCTTGTGACCACTGTACAGAGTTAATAGTGTTCCTACCCTCCCCGCTACTACTTTCTTTTCCCGTACTCCATTGAAGTGCGTCACAAAATGGTTCACAACAGTGAACCGTTCCCAGCCAATAATGAGCAAACTTGTACTAGGAACAGTTTAGCCAATAAAATGTCCATGGTGTTCTGCAGAGGGGAGGGAATAGCTGCCAACACTTCTACTTTCAATGGTTTACAGCCAATGAACATTAAGCTTGGGAAGGTCCTGCTTGGAACATGTTACCCAATCAGATGTCCCTGATACTCCGCGGAGGGGGAGGGAATGGCTGGCAATACTTCTACTTTCAATGGTTTACAGCCAATGAACATTAAGCTTGGGAACGCCCTGCTTGTAACACGTCAACCAATAACATGTGCCTGCTACTCCTCGGACGGGGAGGAAATGGCTGGCAACACTTGTACTTTCAATGCTTCGCAGCCAATGAACATTAAGCTTGGGAAGGTCCTGCTTGGAACACGTCAGCCAATCAGATGTCCCTGCTACTCCGCGGACGGGGAGGAAATGGCTGGCAACACTTGTACTTTCAATGGTTCGCAGCCAATGAACATTAAGCTTGGGAAGGTCCTGCTTGGAACACGTCAGCCAATCAGATGTCCCTGCTACTCCGTGGACGGGGAGGAAATGGCTGCCAACACTTGTACTTTCAATGGTTCGCAGCCAATGAACATTAAGCTTGGGAAGGTCCTGCTTGGAACACGTCAGCCAATCAGATGTCCCTGCTACTCCGCGGACGGCGAGGAAATGGCTGGCAACACTTCTACTTTCAATGGTTCGCAGCCAAGGAACATTAAGCTTGGGAAGGTCCTGCTTGGAACACGTCAGCCAATCAGATTTCCCTGCTACTCCGCGGACGGGGAGGAAATGGCTGGCAACACTTCTACTTTCAATGGTTCGCAGCCAATGAACATTAAGCTTGGGAAGGTCCTGCTTGGAACACGTCAGCCAATCAGATGTCCCTGCTACTCCGCGGACGGGGAGGAAATGGCTGGCAACACTTCTACTTTCAATGGTTCGCAGCCAATGAACATTGAGCTCGTTGTTGGAACACAACATTAATTTTGTTCCAGACACACGAACAGAACACGCCCTCCCACATAATATTAATTTTCGTGTAAGAAAGTGACACTGTCCGTGATAAAAGTGAACACCGCATTATAAGTAAACATTACTACGCATTATATTAAAGGAAGGCTGCAATACGGCGCATTGTTATTTTCCCGACGGGATTTCCAGAGCCTACGCAACCTTGCCACAATACCGCGCACCGTTGTTCTGCGGACGTGATTTCCACGTCTGCGGACGTGATTTCCACGACCTACGCAACATTCAAACTCCCTGCCTCTGCACCGTAAAGACTGCTTAAACTAAGACCACAGTGTTCCTACTATACCCTCTTATACAAATTTTCTCTTTTGTTTCGCCCTACGCCTTTCAACTCAGTCACAAAATGGCTGCCAACACTTCCAAGTTTGAACAGTTCGCAAACAATGAGCCGCACGCTCGTGCTCGTAACGCCTCAGCCAATCAGATGTCAGAATTCTCAAATATCGATATCTGTAAATTTTGATATTTCTCTAAAACTACTGAACGGACTTACCCCATTTAAACAAAATCGTGATTTCTGGACCAAGACCTTTCTCCCTGCCAAATTTGGCATAATTCCGTTCAGCAGTTTGACCTGTAGCCTTGTCTAAAGTTTCCTATGGAAATTGCATGGCGAAAACACGTTTTGGGACCCCCCTTTTTCTCAGCCCCCCTTCACGAATCACCCCCAAACTTTCAGGATAGGAGCTCACCTGAAAGAGGAACTTTTTGGAAAATTTCGTAAAGATTCGTCAAACAACGCCAAAGTTATAAGCACATCAAAAAATGCTTTTCCTATGGAAACGTGGTCCTAACTATAACTATCTACTGGCGACTGCCAGTAGATAATATATATATATATATATATATATATATATATATATATATATATATATATATATATATATATATATATATATATATTTCTTCATTGCTGGCTCCTTCCAGAACGAACTAACCCATGGGGAGTGGCGCGCATGCCGGCAGAGCGTACCGGCTGTCAGTTGCTTGTAAAAACGTTCAGTAGATGCGCTCTCAGGAACAGCTTAATCAAACCAGGTTCGAAGTTGAAAACTGTTTAATTACAATAACGCGTTTCGGCTGCCCAGCAACCTTGGTCACATATATATATACCAATAACATAAAATCTATTAAAAAAAGACATTCTATTATAAATTAAAACATTAAACTATTTGAAAATCTTTAAACTTAAATTTACCCCTACAGCCAGTGCAACAGTAGGGAAAGTGTTGGATAGCGGAGCGGTAAAAATTACTATTCCCACTCCAGTGAGTGCAACAATAGAGAAAGTGTTGGATAGCGAAGGGGTAAAAATGACTATTCCCACTCCAGTGAGTGTAAAGTAGGGAAAGTGTTAGATAGTGGACGGGTAAAAATTACTATTCCCACTCCAATGAGTGCAACAGTAGAAAAAGTGTTGGAAAGCGAAGGGGTAAAACTTACTATTTCCACTCCAGTGAGTGCAGCAGTAGGGAAAGTGTTGGATAACGGTGAAATAAAATTTACCATTCCCGCTCCAGTCAGTGCAACAGTAGGGAAAGTGTTAGATAGCGGAGGGGTAAAAATTACTATTCCCACTCCAGTGAGTGCAACAATAGTGAAAGTGTTGTATAGCGGAGGGGTAAAACTTACTAATCCCATTCTAGTGAGTGCAACAGTAGGGAAAGTGTTGGATAGCAGAGGGATAACATTTACTATTCCCATTCCAGTCAGTGCAACAGTAGGGAAATTATTAGATAGCGGAGGGGGAAACTTACTATTCCCACTCCAATAGTGCAACAGTTGGGAAAGTGTTGGATAGCGGAGGGGTAAAAATTACTATTCCAACTCCAGTGAGTGCAACAGTAGGGAAAGTGTTGGGTAGTGGCGGGGTAAAATTTACTATTCCCACTCCAATCAGTGCAACAGTAGGGAAAGTGTTGGATTGCGGAGGGGTAACAATTATTATTCTCACTCCAGTCAGTTCAAAATTAAAAACAAACAAAATATTAACAACAAAAATATTTAAAAAACAAAATGAATATGTTAAAAATTAAAGTACAAATATATTTGATATTACAAATTTAAAAAAACATATGATAATGTTAAATGCATATGACACATATATTAAATAAAATAAAAAATAATTTTCAAACAAATATTTTTTATTAGAAATTATTTAGAAAAAAAAACATTAATTATTACATAAATGTACTTCTTTTATTTCCTACCCTATAACACCACACAATCCACAACCCACATCTAAATTAAAAAAATTACTTACCTAATTAACATAATTAATTACTAATTAAAGAAATATTATTGATTAAAAAACAAATTAAAACTCATAAAAATTAATAAACATCCCACACTTTACCGCTATAATCCCCACAAACCACAGCTAAAATTAAACTGTAAAAAAATTAATTACACAATTAAAACTTATTTTCAAATAAAAAACTAATAGTATTTACAACTAATTATAAAGTAAGTAAAATTAATTTACTCCCCACCCTTTACCCCTATAAAAGTAAAACCCACACACAAAAAAATATAAACAATTACCCTAATTAAATATCAAATAATTAATTAATATTAATGATCAGCTAATTATTAATTTAAAAACATATATTACTTCCCACCCTTTACCCCTATAAACCCCACAACTCACACCTAAAATTAATTACACAATTTCTATATTTAATTTTCAATTAATTAATATTAATTAATAACTAATTATTAGTTAATGAAACATAAATGACTTCCCACCCTTTACCCCTATGAACCCCACAACACTCACCTTAAATTAATTACACAATTTCCATAATTAATTTACAATTAATTAATTTATATTTATTAACAACTAATTATTAATTAATTAAACATAAATTACTTTTCACCCTTTACCCCTAAAAACCCCACAACCTGCACCTAAAATTAATTGCACAATTTCCATAATTAATTTTCAATAAATTAATTAATATCAATTAACAACTAATTATTAATTAATCAAAAATAAATTACTTCCCACCATTACCCCTATAAACCCCACAACCCACACATAAATACACAATTTCCATATTTAATTTTCAATTAACTAATAATACTAATTAACAACTTAGGGGCCCATTACGATACCCGGCGTAAAAGAATCCGCCAGGCATGGAAGCGGCAAAAATCCGCCCGCACACACCGTCTGAACACCGACAACGCCATTACGATTACACAAACCGAAAACCGCCATCGGCGAAAAATCACACAAAATACCGCCCGCCAACGTCCGAGTCGGAGTCAAACCGCCCGCCACGGACGGAAACACGCACGACAACACAAAACCGCCCGCCCTCACGGCCGACACACCGCAAGTGAAATTACGATCGCACCGCCATGAGCGCGGGAAAACCACAAATATACCGCCCGCCAGCGCAAACAACGCCGATGAGAATCGACACGGCAGAAGCCATGGCGCCCACGTACCTGCACAGAAACCATCTGCTCACAAAACCAATAGCACACAACATGGCCAACAAGTCCACACAGCAAGGCACGCACAAATACACAAGCACAGTACACATCCCGAAAACACCCCCCGGACAAACAAAAAATACAAAGGCCAGAACCCCAGACACAACACACCTGAAAACAACAGACCATGAGGACACACCCACATAGGTAAGTACAAAAGCAGCACTCCCACAGACCACAACCCCTTGCTACATTGCAAACCAGAGAGGAGAGGAGAGGACACAGTGACACAGCAAGGACAGCAGCACACCACAGAAACGCACACATCACAACCACCACCACCACCACCACCACCACCAAACACCTGCACCACAAACCCCCTGCACATTACACAACACACACCGCACCAGCACCACAAACACCATGGCACCACAAAGAATGCCCAAGTTCACGCCCATTGAGCTGACGGTCATGGTCGACGAGATCATCAAGGTGTACCCACAAATCTATGGGAACATGGTCCAGCACACACCACTAGCCACCAGAAACAGAATGTGGAACCGGATCGTAGACCAGGTCAATGCAGTCGGGACCCTGCCCAGGAACAGAGGAGAAATAAACAAACGTTGGAATGACGTCAAGAGCCTGGTCAAGAAGAAGGAGGGCAAAAACAGAGAGCTGGCTGCCGTCACTGGCGGAGGGAATCCCGCGCTCTTCAAGACCTTCAAAGCGTGGGAGGAGAAGGTGCGAGTCATAATACATCCGGAGATCCTCGCCGGATTAGCAGAGGGAGTGGAGGCTGGTAAGTACAAACTAATGTATACCAGCACACCGCTATGTACTCACATGCACTACCACCATGCCACAGCTCCCAGGGACAAACACCCCCATGTCCAGCACACAATACACAACACATCACACACACATGCAACAGACACCACCACACACAGCCCAAACCGAACAACTGTAAGATACGTGGGGACATGTGTACACTCAGCCAGCCACGTAACCACCAACAGGTCCCCAAATATGCCAGAAGCGCCACAACGAGCACCCACCACACCCATGTGTCCGCCACAGCTGCACTAACCGACAAGTAACAGGTAAGTGGCAGGAACACAAAGTGCAGTGGGTGGGACGGTGGACAGCCCAAGTACAACACACACCAGGCCCCTAGTCCCACAGCACAGCAAGGAGGAGCATCCCCCACACCCCACAGCCACGTGTCAGCCACCGCAGTGCTACAACGACAGCCGAAAGGCAGACATCACGGTCCACAGCTATCGGTGTCAGTGGGTGTCCAGCCACCCCACGACCCACAACACCCCCCACCCCCACAGACCTGCAACATGGAGCACCCCCGCTTAGAGCCATGTGGCATCCAGTACAGTGCTCGCACGAACAACTTGCAGGTGGGAAACTGGACAGGGCTGGATTACTGGAGGCATGAGGACCGGAACACGACCAACACATGGGACATGTCACGTAGCAGACGAACACGCAGCACCGCCCACCGTCACGAACAAGTGAACAATGTGCACACGGACATGAACAACAGACTCACACCCCACATGACCCATCACAGACATAGCAACACCCAAGGAGCCACGTCTGCATGCACAAGCCACACTGAATATAGTACCACACGGCAGCCACTGTGCAACTCATCACACACAACCGAAACACCATTGAAGTCCTGTCCATGTAGCCCCTACTGCCTGTCAACCACACACCCCACAACTACGCCTATGTAAGACAAACAACACTAGACGCAACAGAGCGGAACAACATAAATGCACACGAACACCACTGAACCCATCAAACACACAGACACACCATGCACATACAACATACCATCCATCCCATCCGTCAGCCCCAGTCTCATGAAAGGCATGTCATCCGCACAGCTGCCACACATACAGCAGTCACGCTAAGATACATGCCCATGACCAACCATGTGCCAGAAGTCAATGAAGCGCACGACACACTGTGAGCAACAACACACAACATGGGCCACACCCCCCGAGCACTGCAGTGATGCACATGGCACAGGGCAGCACGCACACCAAGGAGATGGGACAACTGCAATACGTTGGCTGGCACACAACCATCACTCACTCATAACGATGCGTCCAATGCCATGTCCAGTAATCACAACAGACAGCAAATATGCAGGCCATGTCAAGCATGCACACACCTCAAACCATGCACTGTCATGCTGCCACAACACATGTCACGTTCGGCACCCATGGCTCACAGCATGTACCCCAAAAGCATATCCCCTCCCAAATGCGAATCTGGGGCATGGCCCCCATGTTGCCATATGCGTTCCTAAGCGTTCCATTTGAACCCCAAAAGCATATTCCCACCCAAATGCGAATCTGGGGCATGGCCCCCATGTTGCCATATGCGTTCCTAAGCGTTCCATTTGAACCCCAAAAGCATATCCCCTCCCAAATGCGAATCTGGGGCATGGCCCCCATGTTGCCATATGCGTTCCTAAGCGTTCCATTTGAACCCCAAAAGCATATTCCTACCCAAATGCGAATCTGGGGCATGGCCCCCATGTTGCCATATGCGTTCCTAAGCGTTCCATTTGAACCCCAAAAGCATATTCCCTCCCAAATGCGAATCTGGGGCATGGCCCCCATGTTGCCATATGCGTTCCTAAGCGTTCCATTTGAACCCCAAAAGCATATCCCCTCCCAAATGCGAATCTGGGGCATGGCCCCCATGTTGCCATATGCGTTCCTAAGCGTTCCATTTGAACCCCAAAAGCATATTCCCACCCAAATGCGAATCTGGGGCATGGCCCCCATGTTGCCATATGCGTTCCTAAGCGTTCCATTTGAACCCCAAAAGCATATCCCCTCCCAAATGCGAATCTGGGGCATGGCCCCCATGTTGCCATATGCGTTCCTAAGCGTCCCATCTGAACACCAAAAGCAAAGTACAAACCAGACCCAGGATGGGCCAGGAGCCCGCATACACCAGAGTCACAATAAGTAGGGGCACAGCAACACACCCATCGGCATGGCCAATCCGTCCCATGCCACATGTGCACAGCACACAGTCCCATTGCCAAGCACACACAACTACAGATGCTACAGCCACACACACGCCTCCGGGAAACCCATGTACGAGATTGCACGAACTGTTAATGTCAGACGACAAATACATACTTCGCCAGGTGCAACACAATAACAAATCTCATTCTCTCCACAGGTGACAAACTGCTGGATGCTGGGGATGGAGCCAGCAGCCAGCACAGCCAGCCTACAAGCCCCCAACGAGGACACACGGATCTGGAGGATCTGTCCTCCTCTTCGGACACGGACCACCAAGCAGGCCCATCTGGTGTGGCAGGGCCCAGCCGCTCCCCAGGACCCCTCCTACCCACCAACCCATCATCCAGGGCTGCTGAACATTCCCAGCCCCCTGCTGCCACTGTCGTTGCGGCCACACCCACGGTCATTGTGGCCACTACCACTGCCGCAACCGCCACCATCGCCGCACCGACCACCACCGCCGCCACCACCACCACGTCTTCGCTGGCACCAGCCCCAGCGCAGGTGGTGGCCCGGCCGACTGGATCCACCCTGGGAGCCACAGCGAGGACCGTGGTGAGCAATGTGGCTAGTGGGCAGGCCGGTGGCAGCAGGACTGGTAGGAGGAGCAGGGTCAGGGAAACGCCAGCCTCCCTGGGAGCCATGCCCTGCCTCAAATGGCCAGAGTCCTTGGGGCCTATGAAGAGGCCCAAGGACAATGGGTCCGGTCTGCTTCAGACACGCGTGAGGTGCTGGGGGTGCTGAGGTCCATGGACGCCCGTATGGGCCAACTCGTGGACCTCATGGGCCAGCTGGTGGTGGCGGTGAGGTCACAGCCAGGGACAGCAGCTCCCCCTCCGCCACCACCTGCCGGGGCGCAGGGTGGAGCAGCAGTGTCCAGTTCCCCTGCGTCCACAGCCAGTGAGCACACCTCAACCACCAGCATGTCGCAAGCAGGCACCCCCCTCGCAAACGTGGAAGGGGCCGTCCGAAGTGGAAACAGATCTCCCGGGAGGACTTCGCACGCTCCAAACGCAAGTGAGGCAGCCAGCCAGCCTTCCGCCAGCCTTCCTTGACCAGCCACTGCATTGACTTGGACTACGATCCCACTCCACACAGCCATCTGGATGGCATGTGTGTGTTGGACTATGGACATAGAACCAGTGGGTACACCCTGAGCATCACGCAGCCATGACCGACAGCTCATTGTCACTGCACGCACCACTTTTGTCATCACCTTACACACAATCACATGTCACAGTTTGAAATAAATGCACCTTTTACACTAACTGCTGTTTGTGCCCTGTGTTTTATTTGTACGGAATACAACGGCCACCTTGGGCGGAAAGGCACCTGATGCGTGGCATGGCAATTGAATCCGGAGGGCCTGTAGGGACCTAGGGGTGGGAGACAGAACAGGAGCACATTCAATGAGTGTGTCACACACCCATCACACAGTACATGTCAACAACTACAAGCAATGTACACACATCGCACAGAGCAATAGGGCACAATGCCACAGCCACCAACAGTGGCATACTACCCTGGCCATGGAGCGTTGACACACAGCACGCAGTGAACAAACGGCCACCCTGACACAGCACACACACACCTGCACAGATACAGCCACATCAGCCGTCGTACATGGACACTCACCGTCAAGTGAAGTAGCGGGCGATGAGCTGCTGCCGCACATTACCAGCTTCCTCCTCTCCGCTGTCCTCCTCACTCGAGCTGTCCTGGTCTGCGGGCTGGGGCCCTGGTTGATCTCCGTCATCCACGATGAGGGGGATCTGCTTCCGAATGGCCAGATTGTGCAGCATGCAGCACGCCACCACTATCCGGCACACCTTCTGTGGGGAGTACGCCAGCGCACCCCGCTGCGGTCCAGGCACCTGAACCTGGACTTGAGGAGGCCAAAGGTACGCTCGACCACATGTCTGGTCCTCCCATGTGCCTCATTGTAGCGATCGTCTGCTGGGGTGCGAGGATTCCTCAATGGACTGAGCAGCCATGCCCCATTCGGGTACGCAGAGTCACCTGGGTGTGAGGGACACAGAGAACCGTTGCTATTCCAACTGGACAGGGGACAGCATTGCACAACCAGCACGCTACACCACTCCACATACTCACCGACAATACAGGCACGATCCTGTTGCATATTGGACATCAGTCGTGGCAAGATGCTGTTGCGCATTATGTGTGCGTCATGGGCCGAGCCTGGGAACTTTGCACACACATGGGTGATCACCATGTCCGCAAGGCACACCACTTGCACATTCAGGGAGTGCGTGTGCTTCCTGTTGCGGTACAGGTGCTCAGTGGCCTGTGGTGGAACAAGGCCGACATGTGTGCAGTCAATGGCTCCAACGACGTGTGGGATTCTGCCAAGGGCATAGAATGCACCCTTCACTGCCGCCAATTCACGAGCCCTGGGGAAGCGGATGTACCTGTTTCGGTACAGCATCATGGCTGCCAGTACATCCCTCAGCACCTTGCTGAACATGGGCTGGGACATCCCTCCTCCAATGCCCACTGTGTGCTGGAATGACCCAGTGGCGAAGAAATGCATGGCGGCCATCACCTTAGCCGTGGGGGTGACAGCAGTCGGATACACCCTGCGGGGACGGAGATGGGGTTCTAACATGGCACACAGTCGATGCAGGGTTGGCCTGTCCAGCCGAAACTTCCTAATAACCTCTGTATCGTCCATATCCGCCAGCAATTGGTATGGGCGGTCAATGTTCGGTCTCCGCCTAGGGACAATGGCAGAGGACACATGTCAAAGCAACACGACACATAGCAATTTCGCATACACATCACTGACATGACTGAGCAAGCACATGAGCCACAGCCCAGCTGTCAAGCTGGGGCGGCACGGCCACAATACACTTACACAGGTCTCCCAACAATGGCAATGGCTAGTGATACAAACCACTGCCATGTGCATGCACATGGGGATCTAGGCCCCAATGACTTGCGGGCGTGCTGATGGGGACTGACTGCATATCCGTCAAGCGGCAACGCCACGGCAACATGAATGTCTGCTGAGCATGGAACTGCTTCCGCGGCTGGATGAGTATGGCACACGACGACGACGATGTGGGCACAGGCTGAGCGGCCAAAACAAGTGGGACCTGTGGCACGAGGGGATATGAGACAGTAGTAGGTGTCAGCACTGCACCCTATGTACAGCACTGTACGGATCACACCTCCCGAAACATTGACAGGTGTCCACATTGACAGCCCCATGCCAAGATGGCTGTGTGCTTGCAGTCACACGTCACAGGTGAGAGGTTACATTGCACGTGCCAGGTGGCAGACGTACATAGTGGGAGCTGGCATGTGTGTGCATGTGTCTCCTGTTCAGGATCCACCAGATGGGCGCTGACTCTGTACTGACCATTGGACACAGCATGTTCCGTGGAAGGCTTGTGTGTGTGGGTTGGTGGCACTGGATGTGCCTCCGTTGGGTGGGGGGCCATGCACAGGGCGGGTACGTCGATGATTGCGCATTGTTGGTCACGGTGGGTGCACCAACTGAAGATGTGTTGCCCTGTGTTCAATTCCTATGTCCGCATGATGATGGACTGTAGATGTGGGCAGACTACACATTGGTCGATGTGCTGTCTATATGCATGTGCCTTCACACCAGGCACAGCTGCCCCTGCACATGTGACCCCTGCTGGACTCGCTGCTGGGTCTGTGGAGCTGATGCACCTTCTGCGCGTGGGGCGGACAGCTCTCCTCACTTCCCTCATTGCGCATGTCATGACTTTGCCGCAGGTGACATGGATCATGGAGGGCCCACATGTACGCGTGGGTAGGCTACACATGATTGTACACTGGTCGCCACCCCCAGTCAGTGTTTCGAATGGGAAGGTTGTCGTGCTGGTGGTATGTTCGATGTGGCGGATGGGCGGGCCTAGGTGCGGGCTTACATTCCGGACATGGGGGGGTAGTTGGATTGGCGACTAGTTGCAGTACACACGGGACACGTCTCTTCCTTTCCACATCTGGGTCATCCCTTGTACTAACTGACAGTGATACAGTCATCTTCGCCCCAGCCCTCATGTCCTCCCCTCGCTCCCCCAATATGCATGCTCACCTGCAAGGCTAGCGCTTGCACAGGCAGCCCCAAGCTCGCACCAGAGAGGGCAAGGAGTGTATGTGTGGGTCCAGTTGCACGAGTGGGCTGTCTCAGGGTATGATGTGTTGCGGGACGCCGTCCACCTGCGTGGTGCCCCAAATGGAGACCCGGCCTGCATGGACTATGCATCACAGTCTTCGCCTTCCGGATCCGCCACCTGCGACACCCAGTGGCTGTGGCTGCCCTTGCGGCCATGCCGCGTCCGTCTGTGACTGATGGCCCACACATTCACTCTTTGGCCTCTCTGGGGAGGGCTCGGGGGTGGTGGCGCACGCGCTTGCACTTAGTCGCAATGGCATGTGGCGTGGTTGGTATGATGGGCAATGGATGGGATGGTGCGAGCCACCTCCCGTGACGTCAGTGCTGCTCGTGCTGTGGTGCGTCCCCCTACACTTCCATTTGACTTGTGCCATGCTAGACGTTGAGGTTCTATTGCCTGCGTGATATGACCAGGAGGAGCGCGAGGAGACCTCTCACACACCATGCTCCACTGCCATCCCGTGCCCTGTATCGCCTGTGCGGATTGACTATGTTGGGGTTACACCTGGTCGACTGGGGCTGTGTGTGCCTTGTCAAGGGGCATGGCGGGCGCATAACAGGATCCAGCTTGTCCACAGAGGGTGGGCTGAGGTGCGCCTGGTACCACTTTGTACGTGTGCCCGGCTGCTGTGCACACACGTGTTCACTCCCCCGACAGGTGTCCTCTCACAATGCCCAGGGAAGCGGTGGTGTACTGTTCATGACCCCTCCCAACACGGCATGCTCCAACTTGGCATGTGCGCATCTACCCGTCACACCCACCCACCTGAGCACTGCGTCCATACGACTTCACACGACACATGTGTGTCTTCCACAGTTGTGCTACTCATTTGCGTTGACATCCAATACCAGTGGACTACATGGTCATGTCACGACTGCCGTGTACTTCACATACTCTCATCCTCTCTCATTCGTACTTGTGAAATGAGTCAGCGGAGACAGTTTTGGTTTCAAACATTATATTGAGTCTTCTGTCCTCTGTGATGCAGTATAGTGGACACTACTGGCAACGGAATACATGTTGAGGATATACTGAGCATGATTGCAAATGGGATAGGGTGTGGGGTTACATGTGATTGGCTGTTGCATGTGGGATGTGGGCTTCAGAGTGACATCTGCTTGGCCAAGGCTGTGCTAATGTACATTTACGTATAGCTGCGGAGCTGCGGACTTTGACACAGACGGTATACATGTAGCCTACCAGACCGCTTGGCATCATGGGCACAGTCCATCTCAGTTCCATGTGACAGGTTTGCTGCGGTTGTTCCTCATGCACGCGTGCATGTGAGATGACATTAGGGCATGTGCTTGCATGCATGCAGCGGCGTGCCACTTGTTGTTGCACTGTGGTGGTTACTGGACATGTCACAGTCACTGGGGTCGTGTTGTTGTTGTATGCACTTGTCGTCCATGCAAAGGTCCTGGTATGGGATTCCCGGGGCGGGGGTGGGAGGGGTGCAGCACCCACAGACTCCAGGCGACCTATTCATGTCCACTGAGCGGTGTGTGTGTCCATGGGCGCTGGATCCATGTCGTGTCCTGGTTGTTCGTGCAGTTCCGTCCATGTGGGTGCGATACACAGAGCCCATGCCACTGCCTCCCACGATGCATGCGGTGTTCCTGGATGTGATGGGGAACAGTGTGCATGTCCCGGTCATATCCGATGTCATGGCGATGTCGTTGATGGTGTGGTTACAGTTGCCGGTCGTTTGGTATGGCTGTTGTGGTGGTGACTGGCCAGTCCGTGCGGAAGCTAAGCATGGGTGCTGGGTTGGACATCATAGGTCAATCGGGGAACCTGCGTTGTGGTCCGACGAATTGACAGGTTGTCAGGTATGCGATGCCGTCCAGCAGGGCTTCCATGTCATTGGTGGTGTACATGTTTGCCAGCCAATGTAGCGGATGGTGGCTGTCAAGGTGTTGTTCGTAAGTTGTCCCTTGGAGGACCATGATGGGGCATGCTGGGTGACATTCGATGTAGCTGTTCTCGATGATCCGTCGTGTGGAGGCACAGTGGTCCCATTTCAGTGCGGGTGCGATGTTGGCCACATACGCCATGCCCCCATAGGCAGAGCAGGCCCTGTCGTGTGCGTCCAGAGGGAGGAGTAGTGGTAGCAGGTCCGCCTTCAGACATGCCGGGTTGGAGAGGCATATCTCCACGGGATGCTGGTAGGGACACCTCCGACAGTAGAAGACGGGCATGACGCAGCTGAACAATGTGATGCGGTAAGTCAGTCGGTAACTTACGTTCAGCAGGGACAGGAGATCGCATCCCAATGTATGAAACAGGTTGGTTTTGTACAGCTTGAGCTGTTCGGCGTAGTTGGGTAGGTGTGTTGCGGTTGCCATTTCGCAGCGGTGCGTTGTGGTGGCGTGCTCCGGCTGTGTGTGCAGTCTGCAATGTGCACGCTCCGAGGTTGCTGTGAGCTCTGTGTAGTCGTAGGGAGACAGGACTTGTGTTCTGTTGGCTTGTTTGGAGGACACGGGCCCTCTTCCCACATGCTTCTCAGACAGTTCAAGGTCAGTGATGTGTGACTCCTTCCAATTAACTTGCATGTGGCCGACATGGGGGAGTGTTTTCTTCTTTCTTCCCCGTCCGTTGTGTGCTTCTGTGATATGCGCTATCTGCCCTGTGGTCGGTCTCCTCGGCAAGCCTGTGTTGGTCTATTCTTGGACAATGGCTGTATTCACCGGCTTCTGTCGTAGGGCTGTGGTTTCGGAGTTGGAATGGAAGGTCATTCAGTGCTGTCTGCTCTCCCTTGTGTGGGCGGCAGGCTGCCTTTCCGCTCTGCGTTGGGCCTTGTGTGTGAATGTTATTCTTGGGCCACCTGTTGTCGGTCCCCGGGCTCTTTGGTGTTCCGTTTTATATGTCTTGTTCATATGTGCAGGGTGGTATGGGTGTTTCAGTGTGGTACTGGCGTTCCTCTTCCCGAAGGAGCCCTGCTTCTCCTAGTTGGTGTTGCCGCCGCTGTGTGCTACGCCATGTTTGTTACACTGGGGTGTGTCCTGCTGTTGCGTGACTTCACTGACATGTGTGCGTCGGTTGTGTGGCGTTGGGTGTTGTCCGTGAATTGGGCGTTGGGGACATGTCTGTGGCAGGCCTGTCACGTGTCATGTGCGTTCGGGGTGGGGCTGATGTGTGTGCTGCTTGGTTGTGTCCCTGTGTCTGTGTGCGACGCATGCATGGCGCTGCGGTTGGCCTCTGCGTTGTGCGCATGTGTGGCGGCGTCATCGCCGCTTTGGGGCCGTGACGGGGTGGTTGGTTCCTAGTCCCAGGTGGTGTGTACACATGTGTTACGCGATGTTACGATTTGGCCTGTGTGTCATATGTGGACGCAATGGTGGATGTGTAGTGTACACGCGCTGGTGGGGGGTTGTCCGCTTTTTCCGCCCTTGCACTGTGTGCGCTGTTTGCGTGCACTTGTTGTGTGTGTGCCTACCTGCGTCTCCGCAGTACGTTGCGTCCTTGGTGGTGCATCAGCAGGAGCATGGGGAGGGCCTGCAGTGCTGGATTCATGCTCGGGGGAGCCGCTTCTTCGTTGTCCGTGCTCGGCGTCCGTGTTACCGCTTCGGTTTGTCGTACGGTATCTCTTGGCCTTGGGAGCCGTTTGTTTGCGGCATCGTAATTTATGCGCCGGGCGGGACGTGTTTCGTCGGACGGTGTGTGTCAGTTGGGCTGCGCCGCTACGTGTACGGGCGCACTTTGATGGCGGACGGTGTTGCTGGCTTGCCGGCGGTGTTTGGCCTACTTTTCGCATCGTAATTGGGCGGGCGTGTGGACTGCTGCGTGCCGGCGGTAACTGGTGGTTTTTGCATCCGCCAGCACGGCGGTTGTGCTTCCGCCCGCCATCGTAATGAGCCCCCTATTATTATTTAAAAATAAATTACTTCCCACCCTTTACCCCTATAAACCCCACAACCCTCACCAAAAGAAATTACACAATTACCATAATTAATTAGCAATTAATTAATTAATATTGACTAACAATCAATTAATAACTAATTAATAATACATTACTTCCCACAATTAGCACTATAAAATCTCAATTAAATAAATATTAATAAATAAAAAATAATCATTCATTTATTATAATTAGATTACATCCCACCCTATTCCCCTATAAACCCACAACCTGCTACAGACCTAAAAAAACGCAAAAATTTATTAAAATAAAATTGATAACTACAAAAAATATAGCACATATATTAAAAAACATAAACAATTCTTATACAAAAAAAATACATCACATACATTTAAAATATATACTAAAATACATAACACTAATAAAAAAATCGATATTTTAAACTATATTTTTGCAAACAATATTAATGACTTCTATATTTTTTTTAAAGATATTTCTTACCTTAAAATCGATATTCTTGACCACGATATTCTTGCTGTCGATATTTCTGACTCACAATATTTAGGACTCGATATTTCTGTAGGTCGACATTTCCAACTCAATATTCTGTCTGCACACCTGTAGAAAGTGTATATCATTGTAAGAGTCAGATTTACAATTCTAACTCCAATCTTCCTTTCATTGAGGAAAGTGCATATTTTTGTGGGTGTTGATTTTTTACTTTTCTAGCTCTGATCTCACTTCAAGAGGGAAAGTGTCATAAGCCACCTACCTGTATCCCAGATGATTCCATTGTGGTAGCAACCCTAGTTCCCGAATCCTTCTGAGACTTGCCCTCAGTTTACAGAAGGAGACACTGCACCAGTGGCAAATCCCAGTGTGAAGGGGGTTGGGATGGAGCGAGCGTGTAGAGTCAACGATGCTGTGCCTCATTTACTCAGCAGCAACACTGCAGCAGGCATTCACACCAGTCTGATGAACGGTACCCACAGATATGGTACCTAAAAACAAACAAATAATAAGGCTTTAGTCTAGTATTAACTCTATCTCTTAAGGTATCACCTCACAAAAGTTTTTCAAATTTCAACCAACCATCAGTCTTGTCGTTGTTTTCTTTTCTTTTCAGATTGTCCATAGAGGCTCCTTTATCACATTTTCATTATTGTAGTGAGTATGATTTCAGCATCAAACCGACAAACAAATTTGAACGGGGTTAGCTTCATCCAAGTCCTCTCTGGCAGAGCCGTGCCAACAGTATGTACAAGTCGAGCAAAAACACTGGCTACCTTTGTTTGCAGCACGATGTTGTGACCATGGGGATTACAAGGTGCAGGCTTCACATGTCACCGATGCTAGTGGGCAGTATATTTTAAGAGTGTTTGATCTAGAGAATCACAAACTCAAGATTTAAAACGTACCACATTGATTGAGTTTACTAATAAGATATATATTTCTACCCAAATGTACCCTTTTTAACAACATTTGAATAATGAAAGACTGGGGAAAAAAGCATCAAGTTTTAACCTACACATGCAATTCGCATGCAGCTCTTTGATGACAGTTCATAGCTCACTGTGCTATATTAGGGCTGTAACTTATGAACTGCAAGTAACAAAAGGATCACTGTGAGAAAAGCAGTAACCTACTGAGATAACCACATAAAATACAGTTCGGTGATTTGCGTGGTACGAGTTCTTTTCAGCGGCCATATCTGGGCTACTTTATGGCTGGGACAGGTGTTATAGTGGCTCCACTCTCCCTTGATTGTCTGTTTTCTTTGGAGATTCATGTGAGGGTCTAAATGTAATGGGAACAGATTGAATATTTACCTGCTCTAACCATCTTTCCTTTCCTCTTGACATAAGATGGATGAGACTCTCTCTGTCACATTTTAAGTGTCTTTTGTTTTAGCACCCTTAATTTAGCAAATGTTTTATTTCAGCATCAATTTGGATATGGTGCTGAGCTTACTGGCCATGAACCTTAGAGAGCTAATGCCTGGTCAGCCTGCGGCATTAAAGGCATGAAGGACAATTCCCTGCTGGCTAAGAGTCCCTTCACTGCTTGTGATCACAGAGAAATGTGACGCACAACATATCTTCAGAAAAATATTTACCTATTTACCTTTGTCGTGTAGTTCCTATAAGACCTCTATAGGATCTGCGTGTTTAGACAACATACAATGCGGGACTGGTGTCCAGACTGATTCCAGACACCCCCACCGGGTATGTTGGCCTGTGTACCAGCTAGCTCGCAATGCCACTATAACCTCCTCCTACCAAGGAGAGAATAGTTCTTGGCAACTATCAAACATGACAACCCTGATCCCTCAGGACCGTGGAAACAGTAACTTACTTTTCGCTCAGTCACTCACGCTCACTTGTTCTCAGAGAGATACACAGAATAAACGGTTGGGTCGTTTTCAATAAGTATTTATTGAACAGTCGTTGTTCTAGCGTAAAATAAGTGCACTGAAGTCACCAGTAGACAGTAGCATAGATAAATGAGTAGAAGCACTAAGAAAGTAAACAGATGGTAGGTCTCTACCATTTTGCTAAAATCATAAATACAGGCAAGTATATGAAATACATGGCAATAAAATGCGTACTTCTACGATGCACCCTAACTAGATGTACCTAAGCGTACCTAGCATGTGAGTAGGTGTAAAGCCAAGAATCCCCCTAGGATAAAGCCAACCCCATTACCTGATGTGAGACTGCGGGACCCCGTTCTGGTCTCGAGCTGAACACCCCGCAAAGGATGTCAGACCACTGCAAGCTGGAGTATCTGCATGCAGGAACCTCAGCGTCTTGCGTCAGTGTGTCACCCGGGAAGTCCTGGTTTCCTCTGACTATCTCAACAAGATGTGGTGTTTAGATACCCTAAGGTATCCCATGGGGTTCTACCTTGCTGTGCCAGTGTCGGACTTAGGATGACGTCGGGAATGAACTTTATACACAGTTATTATGCAGGAGATGATGGTCCTGCTGTGATTCCAAGAAACTAAGAATCCTCATGCATAATTTATGAGGCCAGTGTCCAGGGAAAAACCCTACGTACTTGTGTGTAGTATTGTAACTGGGTAAAAGGTCAGTCCTTCAAATCCGTTAGATATGTAGTATAGGAGAGAATGTAGGTGAAGGGTTATGATGTTACCTAGACCTATATCGGAGTACCTATATGAAATATAACACTTAGGAGCCGATTCCGATCTCGCTCGGAAAAGCCTCTGTCCGGCTCGGATCCGGAGGGCTTTCCGACCGACTCGTGCTCCGGGGCTCCGAGCGCCCGAGTACGATGCGAATAAGCGCTGACGGACACGGGTCGCTCGGGAGCCACATTGAAGTCAATGGGAGCCTGTTGTACGTCGCGTACATAGACTCCCATTGACGAAAAAGGTACGTTGCGCAAAGGGCGTCCCCTGTAGTGGGGACGCATAGGTGCCACCCGCACCGTACATGCATGTGTAGGGAGGACACTTGGGTCCCCCCCTGTGATTGACTCATAAGGCTATGGGTGAAGGGGGGCCCTCAACGGACCCCTGAAGTACACTTCCTGGAGTGTTTACGTGTCGGTAGCTCCGACTCGATCCGGCCGTACGATTCGTGCATCGTACTTGCTCGGTCGGAAATCGCCTCCATTGCACGGCACGGTTTGCTTACGGACGAGACGTACGGAGCGGTTCGGTCCCGGATACGATTCGGTCGGCGATTTCGCGTTTATCGCATCGTACTTGCTTGCTCGTAAAGCTGTACGAGTCGGTCGGGAAACATGCATACGGCTCAGACTCGCTACTGACGGATGCCGCTAGGAGCCCTACCGAGCGAGATCGGAATCGGCTCCTTAGAAGGAGGATTCTATGCAATCCCTGGAGGTGAGCATGTTGTAGAGCTACATGCTTTAAGTCTTTTGTGCTGCAGCTTCTCCCTCCCAGACTCCCATTCAAACAAACACTAGCCACACACAGGTAGTGTTCACAGCTCATGTACACAGTTTGCAGGGCTGTATGAGGGACAACTTACCCAGCAAGCCAAGGGTCCCCATAGAGTTTGAGGGTTAGTAAAAAATAAAACAAGCATTGACAAATGCAAATGGTCTCGACAAAGCTTTTGGAGATGCAGTTTAGATTAAGCAAAATTAAAAATAAAATGGTTATTGCTGATGCTGAACATCATTGGTAAAGCAAAAACATCACAATGATGTATATGCACACATGCGTCATCACACATGTACACGTATGTGTCATCGTGCTATGGCAGACCCAAAATGATCATATATTGGAGTATATCCTTCACTATATATGCACACGTAGGTGATAGGATGCCTCAGAAGCCATTTTTCTTTCTTTTTTTTCAATTTCCCAGTGCAAAAAAAGTATAAAAAATGTGCAAAAGTGCCTCATTAAGAAAGAAAAGAATAACAGCAAATTGCAACTCAGGGCCCTAAAAAAATGGGATCAGAAGTGGAGTGGGAAGAGGTTCATCAGGGTTGTAGGTGAATGCTGCTGATGGGACAGTAAGAGCTCAGTGGGACGGGGTGTTAAAAAAAGCCAGAGAAAAGGTGAGTGGGACAAGGATGGGCAAGAGAAGCAATGGATACATTTGGAGGTGGAGTAACACAGAGGGCAGAAGGGGATTTAAAAGAGAGAGAGAAAGAAAGCACATGCAATCGCATGGAGTTCTGAAGAAAGGAAAGCATTTCCCTGAAGTGGAGCCTGGAAGGATACAAGTCATTCAATCAAAAGGATGGTAAAAATTATGGTGTACGGGAGGGACAACGCAAGAAAAGGAAGCACACCCATTAAATTAGAAGCAAGCAAATGAGACTGACAAGAAAGCTAACCAAGGGTAAGCCACAGACTAACCCAATGCCAACTTTGGTGCTGTACACAAGAGGCCTTTCGACCACAGACAGCTAGAAGTTGTCTCTTTCCGTGACCTAAAAACATAGAGGCTGGAATCTGCTGAGTAGTGTCTGGGGTTGGGATTGGCTGAGTAGTGTCTGGGGCTGGGATCGGCTGAGCCGGGTCTGGTGGCTTAGTGGACTAATGCGGCCACTGTAGGGGCCTGTGCTTGACCACATGGTCACAGGTTCAAACTGCGGTGGGTCCACTCAGCCTTTCATCCTTCTGTGGTCAATAAAATGAGTTCCATTGAGTTGGGTAACAATAAACATCTGTTATTCAGCGCCAAGATACCCCTCTGGGTGAACAAGCGCTTTACAAATACATGTTATGTTATGAGTATTGTCTGGGGCTGGAATCGGCTGAGTAGTGTCTGGGACATTCATGGGCCGCTTGCCCATGAATGTCCCAGACACTAGGAGTCAATATTTAGGTAAAATATGTTGTATCTTGTTTAACCTTGCTCTTTCTCCACATTCCTTCACTTGTTGCACCTGTTAATGCTATTTTGAGCAGGCCTGGCTTTAGTGGTAGTGTTGCTCAGGGCATCAATCGTTGTTGGAGTCCCCCCCCACCCCAATATCCTCCTTCACCATGAATTCCCTATCTACCACGCTCCGCAGGTGCCCCTCATCTCTCCAAAGCCCCTCTCCCACATGCATTTCCTTTTTTTTATAGCACTACTGGTGTAGGGTGTCAGAGCACTTTACACCACACACACATTATACAGAGACAATGAATCATATGTGTGTAAATAAGTCTATATGAAGTGTTACAAAAGACCATGGGGATTACAAGGTGCAGGCTTCACATGTCACCGATGCTAGTGGGCAGTACATTTTAAGAGTGTTTGATCTAGAGAATCACAAACTCAAGATTTAAAACGTACCACATTGATTGAGTTTACTAATAAGATATATATTTCTACCCAAATGTACCCTTTTTAACAACATTTGAATAATGAAAGACTGGGGAAAAAAGCATCAAGTTTTAACCTACACATGCAATTTGCATGCAGCTCTTTGATGACAGTTCATAGCTCACTGTGCTATATTAGGGCTGTAACTTATGAACTGCAAGTAACAAAAGGATCACTGTGAGAAAAGCAGTAACCTACTGAGATAACCACATAAAATACAGTTCGGTGATTTGCGTGGTACGAGTTCTTTTCAGCGGCCATATCTGGGCTACTTTATGGCTGGGACAGGTGTTATAGTGGCTCCACTCTCCCTTGATTGTCTGTTTTCTTTGGAGATTCATGTGAGGGTCTAAATGTAATGGGAACAGATTGAATATTTACCTGCTCTAACCATCTTTCCTTTCCTCTTGACATAAGATGGATGAGACTCTCTCTGTCACATTTTAAGTGTCTTTTGTTTTAGCACCCTTAATTTAGCAAATGTTTTATTTCAGCATCAATTTGGATATGGTGCTGAGCTTACTGGCCATGAACCTTAGAGAGCTAATGCCTGGTCAGCCTGCGGCATTAAAGGCATGAAGGACAATTCCCTGCTGGCTAAGAGTCCCTTCACTGCTTGTGATCACAGAGAAATGTGACGCACAACATATCTTCAGAAAAATATTTACCTATTTACCTTTGTCGTGTAGTTCCTATAAGACCTATATAGGATCTGCGTGTTTAGACAACATACAATGCGGGACTGGTGTCCAGACTGATTCCAGACACCCCCACCGGGTATGTTGGCCTCTGTACCAGCTAGCTCGCAATGCCACTATAACCTGCTCTTACCAAGGAGAGAATAGTTCTTGGCAACTATCAAACATGACAACCCTGATCCCTCAGGACCGTGGAAACAGTAACTTACTTTTCGCTCAGTCACTCGCGCTCACTTGTTCTCAGAGAGATACACAGAATAAACGGTTGGGTCGTTTTCAATAAGTATTTATTGAACAGTCGTTGTTCTAGCGTAAAATAAGTGCACTGAAGTCACCAGTAGACAGTAGCATAGATAAATGAGTAGAAACACTAAGAAAGTAAACAGATGGTAGGTCTCTACCATTTTGCTAAAATCATAAATACAGGCAAGTATATGAAATACATGGCAATAAAATGCGTACTTCTACGATGCACCCTAACTAGATGTACCTAAGTGTACCTAGCATGTGAAGGTGTAAAGCCAAGAATCCCCCTAGGATAAAGCCAACCCCATTACCTGATGTGAAACTGCGGGACCCCGTTCTGGTCTCGAGCTGAACACCCCGCAAAGGATGTCAGACCACTGCAAGCTGGAGTATCTGCCTGCAGGAACCTCAGCGTCTTGCGTCAGTGTGTCACCCGGGAAGTCCTGGTTTCCTATGACTATCTCAACAAGATGTGGTGTTTAGATACCCTAAGGTATCCCCAGGGGTTCTACCTTGCTGTGCCAGTGTCGGACTTAGGATGACGTCGGGAATGAACTTTATACACAGTTATTATGCAGGAGATGATGGTCCTGCTGTGATACTAAGAATCCTCATGCATAATTTATGAGGCCAGTGTCCAGGGAAAAACCCTATGTACTTGTGTGTAGTATTGTAACTGGGTAAAAGGTCAGTCCTTCAAATCCGTTAGATATGTAGTATAGGAGAGAATGTAGGTGAAGGGTTATGATGTTACCTAGACCTATATCGGGGTACCTATATGAAATATAACACTTAGGAGCCGATTCCGATCTCGCTCGGAAAAGCCTCTGTCCGGCTCGGATCCGGAGGGCTTTCCGACCGACTCGTGCTCCGGGGCTCCGAGCGCCCGAGTACGATGCGAATAAGCGGTGACGGACACGGGTCGCTCGGAGCCACATTGAAGTCAATGGGAGCCTGTTGTACGTCGCGTACATAGACTCCCATTGACGAAAAAGGTACGTTGCGCAAAAGGGCGTCCCCTGTAGTGGGGACGCGTCGGTGCCACCCGCATCGTACATGCATGTACCCCTGTGATCGACTCATAAGGCTATGGGTGAAGGGGGGCCCTCAATGGTCCCCCGAAGTACGCTTCCTGGAGTGTTTACGTGTCGGTAGCTCCGACTCGATCCGGCCGTACGATTCGTGCATCGTACTTGCTCGGTCGGAAATCGCCTCCATTGCACGGCACGGTTTGCTTACGGACGAGACGTACGGAGCGGTTCGGTCCCGGATACGATTCGGTCGGCGATTTCGCGTTTATCGCATCGTACTTGCTTGCTCGTACAGCTGTACGAGTCGGTCAGGAAACACGCATACGGCTCGGACTCGCTACTGACGGATGCCGCTCGGAGCCCTACCGAGCGAGATCGGAATCGGCTCCTTAGAAGGAGGATTCTATGCAATCCCTGGAGGTGAGCATGTTGTAGAGCTACATGCTTTAAGTCTTTTGTGCTGCAGCTTCTCCCTCCCAGACTCCCATTCAAACAAACACTAGCCACACACAGGTCGTGTTCACAGCTCATGTACACAGTTTGCAGGGCTGTATAAGGGACAACTTACCCAGCAAGCCAAGGGTCCCCATAGAGCTTTGAGGGTTAGTAAAAAATAAAACAAGCATTGACAAATGCAAAGGGTCTCGACAAAGCTTTTGGAGATGCAGTTTAGATTAAGCAAAATTAAAAATAAAATGGTTATTGCTGATGCTGAACATCATTGGTAAAGCAAAAACATCACAATGATGTATATGCACACATGCGTCATCACACATGTGCACGTATGTGTCATCGTGCTATGGCAGACCCAAAATAATAATATATTGGAGTATATCCTTCACTATATATGCACACGTAGGTGATAGGATGCCTCAGAAGCCATTTTTTCTTTCTTATTTTTCAATTTCCCAGTGCAAAAAAAGTATAAAAAATGTGCAAAAGTGCCTCATTAAGAAAGAAAATAATAACAGCAAATTGCAGCTCAGGGCCCTAAAAAAATGGGATCAGAAGTGGAGTGGGAAGAGGTTCATCAGGGTTGTAGGTGAATGCTGCTGATGGGACAGTAAGAGCTCAGTGGGACGGGGTGTTAAAAAAAGCCAGAGAAAAGGTGAGTGGGACAAGGATGGGCAAGAGAAGCAAAGGATACATTTGGAGGTGGAGCAACACAGAGGGCAGAAGGGGATTTAAAAGAGAGAGAGAAAGAAAGCACATGCAATCGCATTGAGTTCTGAAGAAAGGAAAGCATTTCCCTGAAGTGGAGCCTGGAAGGATACAAGTCATTCAATCAAAAGGATGGTAAAAATGATGCTGTAGGGGAGGGACAACTCAAGAAAAGGAAGCACACCCATTAAATTAGAAGCAAGGAAATGAGACTGACAAGAAAGCTAACCAAGGGTAAGCCAAAGACTAACCCACTGCCAACTTTGGTGCTGTACACAAGGGGCCTTTCGACCACAGACAGCTAGAAGCTGTCTCTTTCCGTGACCTAAAAACATAGAGGCTGGAATCGGCTGAGTAGTGTGTGGGGTTGGGATTGGCTGAGTAGTGTCTGGGGCTGGGATCGGTTGAGCCGGGTCTGGTGGCTTAGTGGACTAATGCGGCCACTGTAGGGGCCTGTGCTTGACCACATGGTCACACGTTCAAACTGCGGTGGGTCCACTCAGCCTTTCATCCTTCTACGGTCAATAAAATGAGTACCATTGAGTTGGTCAACAATAAACATCTGTTATTCAGCGCCAAGATACCCCTCTGGGTGAACAAGCGCTTTACAAATACATGTTATGTTATGAGTATTGTCTGGGGCTGGAATCGGCTGAGTAGTGTCTGGGACATTCATGGGCCGCTTGCTTGGAGCTTCTAAACTCAATTTAGCAGCTTCGGATTGTGAATTTCTGCTGTTTTCTCTGAAAGGAATAGGATGTTCTTGGAAATGGAAGAGCAAAGTAAACATGTTTAGCAGCTGCTCGCCTTGATGGAGGGAATGAGCAGTTCAATTGAACGTGCATTGCTTCCTCACAGCACTTACAGTGAGTCCCTGGGTTTGGAGCTCTTACAGGTGCAGCTATCCTCACTCCCAAGGGCCAGCTGAGGTGAATCTCCTATCCTCTGCGTTCTTACACAATATCAGCCTGGTTCTTTTCAATGTATGTTTTTTTTTCAGCAAAGCACAATCTTTTGAATTGGTTTAGTCTTACAGAAAGTGAGGAGATGATTATGATGTGTTAATGCACTCAAGCATGCCCCCCTGCTTGCATTTATGTATCCATTCATTCATATTTGCACCAGATCATCCATCTATGCATTCATTCACACTTCCCTTTAATCATCTTTGCGGTCAGATAGCCATTTATCCACTCTTTCACTCATTCCCATATTCATCCAATCACCAATCCACACAAGTACACAAACAAAATTTCCAATCAAAAAAGCACTAGCGTTTAAAGTTAAAATCATACCTATTAGAGTTACTTTTGCCAATACTTGTTTTTACCCTACTTCATGTCTATGCTTAGCTGTTCATAAAATAAAGCATGTACATAAAAAAAAATGGATTCTACCCTTTCAGACCTTCACACTTCATCAGTCTTGAAGAAAAGCAGGATGTATTATTTTGTCAAAGTTTTTTACTCTAAGACTGCCTCCTATTGGGGCTTGTGGTACAGCCCGTCAATGTCCACTTGTCCTACATTGTAATCCACATCCACAAGTCAGTGAGTTTTGTGATCAGCAAACATGTCGGCAAGTCAGACCATGAGCATGGTCGCATCTCCTACCCTAACCCACTGTCAAGATGCATCTTACCTCGGCTCAACCTGGATCCTTTATGCAGATTTTACGCTTCAATCCCAGTATGAATCTTGTCTTCCCTCTAAAGATCTGGGTGAGAGAATGAATCTGCTGAGGGCAGAGGAATCTTCTTCTGGATCACATTAACTCTTCCCACTCTGACACCATTGTCGTCTGCAAAGGGAATCAACAGAAGTCATATTGCACAATAAAAAGTCAAAGCATGTGTGCAGAAGCAATCAAGTTTTAGATACTTTCATTATCTGTCTCTAGAAGGATTCTCTGGCAGGCTTTGAATTCATATGGTCCTCCTGTGACCTCTCTCTGCTGTGTAAAGCCTGCTCTGGTCCACTGCCCCTTTCGGAATGGGCTCCATGCTTTTGAGATGCCCTCTGCATCTCTCGAAGGTCATCAACATTGGTTGTTGCTCATAGCAATGGAAGCAAAGAGGATGTGTTTGCACTGGACTGTGACCCCACACTCGCAAAATTCACATGCAAACCCTTGTTTTGTGTCCAAGGAGGGATTTAAATAAGGACAATCGACCAATATTGCCACTGGTGATCGTGGAAGAGCTGAGCAACTTGAACATGAGTTGTCTTCTTTAGGCGTGCCACACAAAGCCTGATTTACAGTTTCATCGATCATTGGGCAAAGAGTGATAGGGTCTCCAGCACATTCTTCCTGACGCCCTTGGAACATCAGTATTATGAACACCCCTAGTTGCAATGCTACTTGCACCCTTTGCTTTCTGAGCAGCCTTTTATTCCAAGCACCTACTAGAGCTGCTGGTGCAAGTCCCTTGAATTCTTGCCTCCTCCTAGTCTGATCAGGTGTTTTTACACCTGAAATCCGAAGGAGGTGGCAATCCTTGTTCAGAGACATTGAAGTCTTTCATACTGCCCTCATTTTCTGAACTTATGTTTGGCTTTTCTCTAAAACTGAGGAGGACGTCAACGGCTGCAAGTGAGAGGAAATGGTGTAGGATTAGTTAAGAGGGTGAAAAGGGAGGTAAAAACCTCAGTGGAAGAAAGAATGCGGGTGAATGGACAGTCAACTGAAAGAATATGAGACTTGAATGATAAAAAACTATGAAAATATTTGAAAAGAGAGTGAACAAGTATTAAAGAAAAAGAAAAATTATAACTTCTCACACAAAGGTTTGAGGAAGTGATAAAATCTGACTAATCCACAAAGGACCGAAGCCAGTTTCACAAATCCAGTCAGAAGGGCCGAAGGTAAACAATGAGTCCAGTGACCCAGGACTTGATTGCTTCTCCCTGAATGATTTAGTATCGAATCTCTTTAGGGCTCTGCACTCTGCACATGCAGCGAGTATGGAGTGATTGCACAGCCTATGTGTCTGCATTATGTGTGTTCACACGCAGACCATGAGTGGATAAAAGGAGTGAAACAGTCCAAGCCCAGGGCACTTTGCCAATGAGACAGACCTATTAGTGACTGGAGAACAGACTAATCTGATCCCACTAATAGCTCCTCAGAGGAGACTTGATTATCTGGTGAAAATCATCACAGAAGAAGTTTGTTTTCAGTATCTTTTCTCTGACCTTTTGCGCTGAAGAGCTGTAGCAAAGGAGCATTCATCGTGGTTTGAACACACAGGGCTGCAGCACAGCAGGCGCAGGGCCAGAGTATCCATGGGGTGTGGGATTGTAAACAGGGCTGCAGCACAGCAGGCGCAGGGCCAGAGTACCCATGGGGTGTGGGATTGTAAACAGGGCTGCAGCACAGCAGGCGCAGGGCCAGAGTACCCATGGGGTGTGGGATTGAAAACAGGGCTGCAGCACAGCAGGCGCAGGGCCAGAGTACCCATGGGGTGTGGGATTGAAAACAGGGCTGCAGCACAGCAGGCGCAGGGCCAGAGTATCCATGGGGTGTGGGATTGTAAACAGGGCTGCAGCACAGCAGGCGCAGGGCCAGAGTACCCATGGGGTGTGGGATTGTAAACAGGGCTGCAGCACAGCAGGCGCAGGGCCAGAGTACCCATGGGGTGTGGGATTGAAAACAGGGCTGCCGCACAGCAGGCGCAGGGCCAGAGTACCCATGGGGTGTGGGATTGAAAACAGGGCTGCAGCACAGCAGGCGCAGGGCCCGAGTACCCATGGGGTGTGGGATTGTAAACAGGGCTGCAGCACAGCAGGCGCAGGGCCAGAGTACCCATGGGGTGTGCGATTGAAAACAGGGCTGCAGCACAGCAGGCGCAGGGCCAGAGAACCCATGGGGTGTGGGATTGTAAACAGGGCTGCAGCACAGCAGGCGCAGGGCCAGAGTACCCATGGGGTGTGGGATTGTAAACAGGGCTGCAGCACAGCAGGCGCAGGGCCAGAGTACCCATGGGGTGTGGGATTGTAAACAGGGCTGCAGCACAGCAGGCGCAGGGGCCAGAGTACCCATGGGGTGTGGGATTGTAAACAGGGCTGCAGCACAGCAGGCGCAGGGCCAGAGTACCCATGGGGTGTGGGATTGAAAACAGGGCTGCAGCACAGCAGGCGCAGGGCCAGAGTACCCATGGGGTGTGGGATTGAAAACAGGGCTGCAGCACAGCAGGCGCAGGGCCAGAGTACCCATGGGGTGTGGGATTGTAAACAGGGCTGCAGCACAGCAGGCGCAGGGCCAGAGAACCCATGGGGTGTGGGATTGTAAACAGGGCTGCAGCACAGCAGGCGCAGGGCCAGAGTACCCATGGGGTGTGGGATTGAAAACAGGGCTGCAGCACAGCAGGCGCAGGGCCAGAGTACCCATGGGGTGTGGGATTGAAAACAAGGCTGCAGCACAGCAGGCGCAGGGCCAGAGTACCCATGGGGTGTGGGATTGAAAACAGGGCTGCAGCACAGCAGGCGCAGGGCCAGAGTACCCATGGGGTGTGGGATTGTAAACAGGGCTGCAGCACAGCAGGCGCAGGGCCAGAGTACCCATGGGGTGTGCGATTGAAAACAGGGCTGCAGCACAGCAGGCGCAGGGCCAGAGAACCCATGGGGTGTGGGATTGTAAACAGGGCTGCAGCACAGCAGGCGCAGGGCCAGAGTACCCATGGGGTGTGGGATTGTAAACAGGGCTGCAGCACAGCAGGCGCAGGGCCAGAGTACCCATGGGGTGTGGGATTGTAAACAGGGCTGCAGCACAGCAGGCGCAGGGCCAGAGTACCCATGGGGTGTGGGATTGAAAACAGGGCTGCAGCACAGCAGGCGCAGGGCCAGAGTACCCATGGGGTGTGGGATTGTAAACAGGGCTGCAGCACAGCAGGCGCAGGGCCAGAGTACCCATGGGGTGTGGGATTGAAAACAGGGCTGCAGCACAGCAGGCGCAGGGCCAGAGTACCCATGGGGTGTGGGATTGAAAACAGGGCTGCAGCACAGCAGGCGCAGGGCCAGAGTACCCATGGGGTGTGGGATTGTAAACAGGGCTGCAGCACAGCAGGCGCAGGGCCAGAGAACCCATGGGGTGTGGGATTGTAAACAGGGCTGCAGCACAGCAGGCGCAGGGCCAGAGTACCCATGGGGTGTGGGATTGAAAACAGGGCTGCAGCACAGCAGGCGCAGGGGCCAGAGTACCCATGGGGTGTGGGATTGAAAACAAGGCTGCAGCACAGCAGGCGCAGGGGCCAGAGTACCCATGGGGTGTGGGATTGAAAACAGGGCTGCAGCACAGCAGGCGCAGGGCCAGAGTACCCATGGGGTGTGGGATTGTAAACAGGGCTGCAGCACAGCAGGCGCAGGGCCAGAGTACCCATGGGGTGTGGGATTGAAAACAGGGCTGCAGCACAGCAGGCGCAGGGCCAGAGTACCCATGGGGTGTGGGATTGAAAACAGGGCTGCAGCACAGCAGGCGCAGGGCCAGAGTACCCATGGGGTGTGGGATTGTAAACAGGGCTGCAGCACAGCAGGCGCAGGGCCAGAGTACCCATGGGGTGTGGGATTGTAAACAGGGCTGCAGCACAGCAGGCGCAGGGCCAGAGTACCCATGGGGTGTGGGATTGTAAACAGGGCTGCAGCACAGCAGGCGCAGGGCCAAAGTACCCATGGGGTGTGGGATTGTAAACAGGGCTGCAGCACAGCAGGCGCAGGGCCAGAGTACCCATGGGGTGTGGGATTGTAAACAGGGCTGCAGCACAGAAGGCGCAGGGCCAGAGTACCCATGGGGTGTGGGATTGAAAACAGGGCTGCAGCACAGCAGGCGCAGGGCCAGAGTACCCATGGGGTGTGGGATTGTAAACAGGGCTGCAGCACAGCAGGCGCAGGGCCAGAGTACCCATGGGGTGTGGGATTGAAAACATGGCTGCAGCACAGCAGGCGCAGGGCCAGAGTACCCATGGGGTGTGGGATTGTAAACAGGGCTGCAGCACAGCAGGCGCAGGGCCAGAGTACCCATGGGGTGTGGGATTGAAAACAGGGCTGCAGCACAGCAGGCGCAGGGCCAGAGTACCCATGGGGTGTGGGATTGAAAACAGGGCTGCAGCACAGCAGGCGCAGGGCCAGAGTACCCATGGGGTGTGGGATTGAAAACAGGGCTGCAGCACAGCAGGCGCAGGGCCAGAGTACCCATGGGGTGTGGGATTGAAAACAGGGCTGCAGCACAGCAGGCGCAGGGCCAGAGAACCCATGGGGTGTGGGATTGTAAACAGGGCTGCAGCACAGCAGGCGCAGGGCCAGAGTACCCATGGGGTGTGGGATTGAAAACAGGGCTGCAGCACAGCAGGCGCAGGGCCAGAGTACCCATGGGGTGTGGGATTGAAAACAGGGCTGCAGCACAGCAGGCGCAGGGCCAGAGTACCCATGGGGTGTGGGATTGTAAACAGGGCTGCAGCACAGCAGGCGCAGGGCCAGAGTACCCATGGGGTGTGGGATTGAAAACAGGGCTGCAGCACAGCAGGCGCAGGGCCAGAGTACCCATGTGGTGTGGTATTGTAAACACTGCTGCCCCAAGGTTTTTCTTGGGAGCCCACCTCTGGTGCTGTCGAATGTCAGCATTGATGAATACCAAGGCTGCTTACTCTTGTTTCGACAACATGCCTCTGTCTTCCACCACCCGACAGGTCCTGTCTCTTTATCTCACAGATACCATGGATGCTTGGTCTAGACTCCACGTCATGTCTCTTTCTTCCACCGCCCAACATGTCCTGTATCTTTAACACACAAATTCCAAGTCTGCTTTCTCGTGATTCCACCTCATGTCTCTTTCTCCCACCTCCCAACACTTCCTGCCCCTTTATTTCACTTTTGATGATTATTTTTCATAACATATTCTCTCTTTTTTACTGTGTCGCTTTTTCTAACTCCTTTTTCTTACTTTCCAGCCTTTCTCTCTAGTCCACAGGGTCAATGTCTGATGATGAAAGTTTTTAGTCACCAAAAATGAGTCCCAAAAAGCCTTTTTTAACATGCTCAATCAGTTTTAGTGATATGCACTGGCCTTTAATGCCCATTAAGTTGACACTTGCACATATTGCTTTAGTTATTAAATTATACATTTTGTATAGAGCATACTGTACAACTGAATTGCATCTAGGCCCAAATGGAAGAACGGATTTTGAGAAAAGGAAACCCTAGTGGCCAGAGGTTTAGCATATGTGGGTTTTGTTTGTGCAGTGCCACTCAGTGGTTTTGTGTATCACTAAAATCCCATATAACTAATCTGACATCAGATTCAACTTCTTTTTAAATTCTCCTAGATTGGCCACCTTTAGCTCCACCTGCAATCATGGAGTCTGATCTCAAGAACCTGAAATGCTGGACATTGGCTGAGCTCTAGGTATTCTGCAGGGAGAGGAGGCTTCAAGCAAACAAGGGCTCCAAGAAGAAGGTGCTTCAGATAACCCTTAGGGCCTGGGAAGAGACCCACCAGTTGTTAACATCAGCACAGGAGCAAGAGGAGGATGAGGATATAGAGGAGCAGGAGGAGGAAGTAGTGGGTAAGGAGGATGAAACCACCCTGACCATGGCCCCAGAGGAGAGAGGAGGGCCCACAGTAGTGAGGTCCCCTGCCAGATCCCAAGCAGGCAGCAGCATTTTTTTCCCACAACCTGTCTCCTGAGGAACTGGAGGATGGAGGGATGAAGAAAGTTGCCTTCTGAAGGAAACAAAACTTGTTACAACTCAACGGAGCTAAGACCGAGATCATGCTATTCAGCAAAGCCAAGCAGATCCGGTCGGAAGACTAGTGGCCTTCCAAGCTGGGAATGGCCTGTATACCAAAAAGCAAAAAGGTAGTAAGAAATCTGGACCTTCTTCTCAATGATGAGCTTTCTATGGCCAACCAGGTCAAATTAATTTGTGGCTACTGCTTAGGAATTTTTTATCTGAGTTAGAAAGTCTTTTCATAACCAGCCGGCTGGATTATGGCAACGTGCTCTTGGTAGCCATTAATGAGCCAATTCTGTCAAGACTGCAGGTGATTCGAGATGCTGCAGCCAGGCTGGTCTGTGGTCTCCTTTCCAGTACTTCCTCAGGCTCCATTTTAAGATCCCTACGTTGGCTCCCTATAGAAAAGCATTGTACATTTAAGCTCTCTTCAGTCTAAAATAAGGTTTTACCATTCGACTATGGGCTTCAGATCATCTAATACTGCTTTGGGCAACTCCCTGCCATATTCAAATGACTAGCAGCAGAGGGCTTTCCTTTTCTATTTTGGCTCTACACCATTGGAATATTTTAGCACTCCAAATTTGCATGTGCCAAAATTTCACAACCATCAAAAAACGGTTTTAAGGTCTTAGTCAAAACCTATAAATGAAGCATTAGCATCAGGATACTCCTGTGGGAGTGAGTTGTTGCACCGTGTTGGACTTGGCCCTTTTTGCAGGGTCATCCCTGAACTTTTTGCCTTCCTCCTGTATTTTTTGTGACCTGTTTTTGTTGGTGTTATGACTCTGGGCACTTTACCACTGCTGATCAGTGCTAAAGTGCATATGCTCTCCCTGTAAATTGTTGTAATGGATTAGTGACTCCATGATTGGCTTATTTGATTTACTTGTCAGTGCACCATGAGTGCCCAGGGCCTGTAAATCAAATGCTTCTGGTGGACTTGCAGCACTGATTGTGCCACCCACAGAAGCAGCTTGTAAAATATGGCTCAGGCCTGCCATTGCAGAGCCTGTGTGCAGTCTGGGACTGCCATGTCGACTTGGCAAGTGCACCCACTTGCCAGTCCCTAAACCTTCCCTTTTCTACATGTTAGGCACCCCTAAGGTCGGCCCAAGGTACACCTATGGGCAGGATGCATTGTGTGTGAAAGGTAGGACATGCCCTGGTGTGTGTGGCATGTCCTGGTAGTGAATTACAGCCAATTTCGTTCTTCACTATTGCAAGGCTATCTGTTCCCATAGGCCAGAATGGGCAGTTTGATTATAACATCTTATAAACATAACTGACCCTAGGAACAAGATAGAGAAATAAAGTTTAGTATGCCTGAACTCAGAATGTTAAAATACATCTTTTAGTGTGGGTGATTTTTACATTCTGTGTTTGAAAATACCACTTTTAGAAAGTAGGTATTTTCTTGCCTAACCATCCAGTATGCCTCTGCTAGGTTTGTGTATTCCATGTCTGGTTTGTGAGTGACAGGAGGCTGGAGAGGGCTTTGGTTCCAGCAGTCTGATGAGTCAGGGCTGGGCTGAATAGGACCTGGGTTGAATAGAGAGTAGGGGGAGGAGATTTCCTTTCACATGCCTGAGCCTTCATAGAATAGAGAGAAGGGGGAGGAGATTTCTTTTCAGCTACCTGGGCCAGGTCTGCTTTCAACAATGCTTTCTCCACCTCCTGCCAGGAAGCTGCACCAGGGAGGACAGAACTGGTATGGGCTGGGTACAGACACTCTCTGCCTTCAGAGAACAAAGGATTTTGGAGTATAAATATTGGGGCCCAGACCCCGGAACTTTAGATCACTTCTGGGAAATTAAGAAGAACCTTTGCCAAGGAGAAGAACCGGAGAAGCTGAAAGAAGATTACTGCCCCTCAGCTGTTAGCTGTGTGGGGTTGCAGTGGTTACTTTATTGCCAAGGAAAGGAGAAAAGGAACTTTGTGTGAACTTTTACTATCTTGAGGAAGATCTCCAAGGGCTTGAAGCTGAGCTTTCCTCCTGTTCTGAAGTCTCAGGGACACAAAGACTTCACCCCCAGCTCCCCCTGAATTCCCTTGCTGGGAATTCTACCTGCAGTGAGGTGCCTGTTGTTGTTTTGGGCCCTCTGGAGACTGCGTGTCGCTGGGAGCTGGAAGCGCGACGCAACAAGGACGAAGCGTGTCGCCGCCGCAGCAGTTGCCAACGCGTCGCCGAAGAAGCGTGTCGCCGCCGCAGCTGTTTGCCGTTGCATCACCGACGAAGCGTGTCGCATCACCGGAGAAGCGTGTCGCCACCGCAGAGGTTGCCGTCACATCACCGGAGAAGAGTGTCGCAGGGCCTGTCGCGGCTCAAGAGTCTATCGAGTTCGCCGTACGGCCATCGGGTGTGCACGCATCGCATCCACGTTGTCGCATCACATCAAAGACGCCATTTTGACGCATCGCACCGGATCGTCGCATCGCATCGAGGCGCCATCTTGTTGCATCGTAACCGGAACGCAGTAAGAAACAGACGCTTCGCCTCCTCTCCGGTAAGGAACAGACGCATCGCCTCCCCTGCGCTGCAGTAAGGAACAGGTGCGCCGCCTCCCCCGAAGCAAGGAACTGACGCATCACCTTCCCTGCGACCCTTTTGTTTATATTGCGTTACGCATCCAAGGTACTTTGAGAGTAAAGTGTTGCATTTACCATCTACATTGAACTAAGCTATTTCTACCATTTGAAAGTCATATTTTTGAGTACTGTATTGTGGATTTTTGTCGTTTGGTCTTGTGTTAAGTCTAGATAAAAATTACTTATTTTTCTAAACTGGTGTGGTGTCCATTTGTAGTGTTTTCACTGTATTACTGTATGTGTTCACAAATGCTTTACACACTGCCTCTGAGATAAGCCTGCCTGCTCGTGCCAAGCTACCAAGGGGGAGAGCAGGGGTTATTTAGGAGTGTAGCCCCCTTACCCTGACTAGAAGCATGGGCCCCTACTTGGTCAAAGGTACCTACCTCTGCCAACTAGAGACCCCCATTTCTAACACACCCTATAAATCCTATTACCGTAGCATGACATAACAGAGGGAGTTCAGGGTGTAGCTGGCCAAGCTTAAAATGGAAGCAGCCAAGAAGGAGGCTGCTGAAAAGAGGGCTGTAGAGAAGGCTGCTGCAAAACGGTCTACAGAGGAGGCTGTTGCAAACAGGGACTTGAAAGAAATGAAACGTCTAATGGCTCATTAAGTGTGCCTAAAGGAGCTGCATCTGTACGCAAGGAATCTCTCTGGGTCCAGTAGCAATGATGTCAGTGATAATTCACTGTCCAGTGGAGACTGCATTGTCCACATCCCCAAGGATCAAGTGCCTAAGTTAGTTGTGGGGGATGAAGTTGACAAGTGGTTTGAGGCTTATGAGGTTGCCCTATAGATGCACAGGGTCCCTGACGAGGATTCGAGAGCCAGACTCTGGAGGCAGAAACCCAGTGAGGGGTAAGGATTCACTAGTGGACCTAGGGAAGGGGGACAGGATGTCAATAAATATGGTCTTTGCCCTGAAAAGAAAAGAATGACGTTTAGGGACAGCTAGAAGCTGTCAGGTGAGCCCTGGGTGGATGGTTACTACAAGAAGGCAATGGAGGGTTGATTGAAGGGCAGCAATGTTGGTAATTATGATGAGCTGTTCAATTTTATACTCAGAGAGCATATATTCAGTCATTGTTTTGCAAAGCTACAGTAACATCTTTTTGATTCTAAGCTCATAGTCTAATGTGAGCTTGCTAACAATGCAAACCTATGGCTCAGCACCACCTTCCACTAGAGGATATCTGGGGATCATCAAAAGGGTGGACAGGGTCCCCACCAGAACAAAAAGGGGGTAAATATAAAAGCAAGGAGTTCTCTAAAGACCCCCAAAAACAGTCCTCAGGGGAAGGATTCCCAGTAACAACCTGGCGAGAAGAGTGGTTTCCCTGAGAAGAAATCCTTTGGGAAGTTCTCCCCTAAATGTTATCAGTGATACAAATGCCAAAAGAGGGTTCAGCCCCCAGCTGTTGGACAGACACCAGGGATGGCTAGAGTAGCGCTTGCGGAGAAGGTGGTCCCCGTTAGTATGGGGGTAGTGCAGAGGTTAAACATGATGTCCCTGGGTGACAGAGAGAGAGTGCCAAAAACCCACATGCCTAACAATACTTCAAAGTATAGGCAGTAGGTCACCATCAATGCGCAGTGGGTGGAGGGTCTGAGAAACACAGGAGCCAGTATAACTACTTTTAGGTGTTATGCAGTGTCCTCCAAGCATAATCCCTAAGCTGTTCCACCAGGTTGTAGTAGCAGACAACCTGAGAGTCACTATCCCATGACTCTGGTTGCATTTCAATAGATGGGGGTGAAGGTTCCCTAAGGGTAGCTATTAGTCAGCCATGCCTGTGGACTGTCCAGGTTGTAACTAAATAGAGCACCCCATTTTGAAGAAGGTGGAGTACTGGTCCTACCTAGAGATATAAGGATTGCCTGAGTGGGTGTTCGTGACCACAAGGTCCATGGCAGCTCGAGAGGAAGTCGAGAGGGCCTGCAGCCTTTAAAAATAGCTGCGGTATCTACCAAGAAGAGGAAGGGCAGGGGGCATGGGAATCCCACTCCTAAAACTCCCACGATGCAGGTAGAGACTAAGCCTGAGGGCGATGACATGGAACCTACAAGTGACGACATAGCTGCCCTGGGGGACCTGCCTGAGATGGCTGGCTGGCAAGCAGAAGGGGGGGCATCCAGAGAGGAGTTCTCAGAGCCCAGAAAGAGTGCCATATTTTTGAGGGCCTTCAGCAGCAGGCCAAGGCCCAGGCAGCTGGCGACACCTCTGGTGATCACCTGATTTACTGGGTGAATGAGCTCCTGTATAGTGAGCCTAAGGTTCCTGAGCTTAGTGCAACCATGTGTTGATGGTTGCCTAGTGATACAGGGCCTTCCAACTGGGTCTGGCTCTTGATGTACCACTGGCAGGACATCTGGGGCAAGACAATATCTTGTCAAAAGCTTTTATTGTCCCCAGATGAGAGAGACCTCAGATGCGTTCTGCAGGTCCTGTCCTACCTACCTGCCAGTAAGGGAGAAAGTGGAAGGCTCCCCTCTCAATCATAGGCACCCCCGTTAAGACTGCCATAGGTAATAGGTTCATCATGGTCTTGGTGGACTGTGCCGCCCGATACCGGAAGCTATACCCCTGAGGTCAGTGACTTTATCCGCAGTGGCCAGGACGCCGATGGGGCTATTTACCCGAGTGGGTTTCCACAAGGAAGAAGTATCTGACCAGGTTACCAACTTCATGTGAGGGTACATGAAGTCCATGTGGGGTGAGTGTGGGGTAACCTATCGGTTCTCCACCCTCTATTATCCACAGACCAATGGAATTGTTAAGAGATTCAAAACGATGATTATGGACCTATCAGATGCCTTGAGGTGGGCATGGGACGTCCTGTTGTTCATCTACAAGAAGGTGAAACTAAAAGGAGTGGGTTCAGCTCGTCGAGCTTCTGTATGGCCACCCTGTCATAGGGTCTTTCAGTCTTGTGAAGGAGGGGTGGGAGCCAGGTCACCAGAATACCCCAGGATGTAGTCGGCTACATATTGGCTGCCCAGACTCAGATGAAGCACTTCTAGAGAAGGCTACTGAGATCCTGGAAGGCGGCCAGGAGGTTATGAAATTCTGGTATGACCAGAAGGCCCCTCTTGTCAAGTTGTAGCCTGTACAGAAAGTGTGGGTGATGGAGCCAGTGGAATCCCGGTCCCTGCACGACTGGTAGTCCGGGCTCTATGAGTTTAAGAGCACAAGAGGAATGTCACCTCCCTGGTAGATTTCAAGACCTCCAGGAACCCTTTAAGGGTTATACTTGCCAATCGCCTCAAGCCCCACTATGAGAGGTACAAAGTACGCATGCTCCAGATGACATATGAGGGAGTAGAGGAGGAGAGTGAACCTCTCCCCGACCTCCTATCTTCCAAGGATCCGGATGGGTCAAGTTTAATATTGTCATGAAAATCATTTGATGATCACCAGGGGTTGCAGCTGCTACCGCTCGAATTTCCTTTCCTAGCCCTGGCTCCTTAATTGTGGCCTCTGACTCACAGATTTCAGAGAAGAGCCAGAATTAAAAGGTAAGCAGGACTCTGACAACCATGTTTTATGTTCTGCAGTCCCAGCCCGAGTCCCTCAGCAGAAAATTGGAAGCTTCTTTGAGGCAAGGCAGAGATAAATGTCAAAAGTCCCAGCCCTTGTCCCTCCCCTACTGTGTCAGATGCAACCTATTAGGTGCTGTAGGCACAAAACAAAGCAGAAAAGAAAAAGCCTGTGCAGCAGAATGAGAAGGAATGGGACATCAATTAAAGAGAAGAGAGCAATAATACAAGGAGGAAGACAAGGATCAAATTGAGATGGCAAGAGAAAGAGGCCGGAAGGAACACCTAAACGAGAGGCAAGCTGGTTTATAGAACACATCTAGTGACAGGAACAAAAACGGAGGAGATAAACAGAGAACATCTGCAAAGGATGACTTGATTGAGTACCCCAACCCTTCAATGTAAGCAGACCCACCCGACCCAGCCCCTCTGTATTTCATGTACGCCAGGGGTTAATCCCTCTTTGCGCTCTGGTTCACGATCATTGCAGCAGAAGTGGGGGTGGCAGGCGGTAGCAGGAGGGGTGATGGAAGGTGGCAGCAGGGGGATGATGGCAGGTGGCAGCAGGGGTGTGATGGTAGGTGGCAGCAGAGGGGGTGATGGCAGGTGGTAGCAGGGGGGCAATGGCAAGTGGCAGCAGGGGGTGATGGCAGGTAGCAGCAGGGGTGATGGCAGGTGGTAGCAGGGGGTGATGGCAGGTGGCAGAGGGGGTGAAGGCAGGTGGTAGCATAGGGGGTGATGGCAGGTGGTAGCAAGGGGGTGATGGCACGTGGTAGCAGGGGAGTGATGACAGGTAGTAGCAGGGGGTGATGGCTTGTAGTAGCAGAGGGGGTGATGGCAGGTGGAAGCAGGGGGGTAATGGCAGGTGGTAGCGGGGAGGTGATGGCAGGTGTCAGCGGGGATGATGGCAGGTGGCAGCTGGGGGTGCTCGCAGGTGTCAGCAGAGGGGGTGATGGCAGGTGGTAGCGGGGTGTGATAGCAGGTGGTAGCTGGGGGGTAATGGCAGGTGGCAGCAGGGGGAGATGGCAGGGGGCAGCAGGGGATGCTCACAGGTGGCAGCCGAGGGGTGATGGCAGGTAGTAGCAGGGTGTGATGGCAGGTGGCAGCAGGGGGTGATGGCAGGTGGCAGCAGAGGGGGTAATGGCAGGTGGTAGCAGAGGGGGTGATGGCAGGCGGCAGCAGGGAGGGTGATGGTAGGTGGAAGCAGAGGGGGTGATCACAGGTGGCATCAGAGAGGGTGATCGCACGTGGCACCAGAGGGGGATGGCAGGTAGTAGCAGAGGGGGTGATGGCAGGTGGCAGCAGAGGGGGTGTGTTAGAAATGGGGGTCTCTAGTTGGCAGAGGTAGGTACCTTTGTCCAAATAGGGACCTTTGCTTCTAACCAGGGTAAGGGGGATACACACTTTAGATAACCCCTGCTCAGCCCCTGGGTAGCTTGGCACGAGCAGACAAACTTATCCCAAAGGAAATGTGTAAAGTATTTGTACTCAAAACACACAGTAATACAGTGATAACACCACATATGGACACCACACAAGTTTAGGAAAAGAAAGTATCTTTATCTAAACTCAACAAGACCAAAACAACACAAATCCACCATACATGCAATAAGAATATGACTTTAAAAATGTTTCAAGCAACTGGGTCCATAGAAAACTATGGATGCGTGATTTCTCACAAAGTACCTGTAGATGCGTCAAAATTCACAAGGCCAAACAGCCGCAGAGATGGGAAGCGTTGAGAAACAAAAAGATGCGTCAGTTCCTAAGACCATGTGGAGGCGATGCAACAGTTCTGCTGCACGCAGGAGAAGTGATGCGTCGTGTCCGGTCTGTAGGGGGAAGTGATGCGTCAACTCCAAGACGATTCTGGTCCAAGGGTGATGCGTCAGGAAAACTTGCCGCACAGGTGTGATGCGTGGAAATGTGGGATGCGTTGGCGATCGATGCAGCGGTGTCGAGCGGTGCTGCTTCAGTTTCTTCAGCCGTGATCCCTCGATGCATCGGTTCTTGCAGCGGCGACAGGCGCTGCGTCGTTTTTTGGCAGCAGTGCAGTGATGCATAGAGATTCTTCTCACACAGCAGTGCTGCGTCGGAAAAACGGCCGCAAGAAAAGCAATGCGTCGATTCCTTCAGTTCTTTAGGTTTCTACCAGCTCCCAACAGCAGGAACAACCTCCAGAGGCCCGGAACTGGAACAGTGAAGGAAGTGACCCAATTAGGGCCACCCGGGTCACTCACGACCACCTCTCAGCCTTCCATACAAATGAAGAGTCGGTCAGACAGTAGAGAATACAAACCAAGTATTTATTCAGGTCCACTCGAGCGGAGCCCAATCTGCCCAGTCTCTAAGGATTGCTGCAGAGGGACTGACATCAGAAAACATGGTGATACATTATGTACGATTCTGAACCAATGAAGGCATGCCCAGATTGGAAATTCCCAGATGGAGGCAGCTACACAAAGGAGGTACAGAAGGATAAGTTTCGATCCTGAGACCGGGCACACACTATCTCTATGCCAAGGTCGTTCTGCCTGTGCCCATCGCTGGACTAGTAGGAGCAGGCCTCTATCTAGCGGGAAAGGTATGCCCTAATAAGAACAGTGTATTCATTAGTACAGCAGGGCCCAACCTTGAAGAAAAGGAAAAATTACCAAAGCTGCTTCTCGCAGAAGCAGAGAGAGATTAGTTTCGCTCATGGGTCAAAATGGCGGCCAAACATAAAATGGTGCTGCAAATGATAACTTATACAGAACAATATATAAACAACACAGCTAAGACATTTTTATTCTAACAGACCCTCCTTTTAGCAGAAGCTAACAATTTTATGTTACTATCAAGAAATGTATAACATGTTGCAAGGATAAGAAACATCACTATAAGCTGATGCTCACATAATCAGTATTCAAAGACACCCTCATCGATCTGCATCATGTCCTCAATGTCCTTCTGCAACATGATCGCAGCACTGGTATCATGAACTGATATTTTCTGTTTAGGGGTGAGAACATTTACACAATAGGTGCAACAAGTCGGGAGACAGTGTATACAGAGGCAACATGTAAAAATAATACTAGCAACCACAATCAAAAAGATGAGGATCTTCCAACCCCATGTTGTTAGCATATTCCAGAACCACCACCTCTTGGTGTATGTTGTTCTTCACTTTTTCATATGTGCTCATACAGGATTTTGGGGACAATGTACCGAAGGTACCTTGTCCTGCCGGTCCTACGGGAGTAAACCTGTGATGAAAACGTATATACTCTACCACAGTGCGAGAATCAGCAGGTGTCATAACCAGAATAGAGAGTTGGAAATGATAGTGCACTATAATGAACAATTCAAACCAACCTTCACAGCTACCAATATATGACAATGGCATGGACAACAAATTGTCGGTCCTATGAGTAACTGAGGGGAGAAATCCACAAACCCAACAATTAGTTGTATTGGATACATTATGGGCTTGATGCAACATTTGCATAAATACAATGTCTGTGTAAGATAACCTATGCGCTGCTTTGTGTGGAGCCAAAGTGACAAAAACATGCTCAGGGGGAGTGGGCGTTGTACTGACCAAGGAATGTACAGGATACTTCTCCTTTAGAAACCAGGATATTCCAAGTATTATTATTAGCGTAATCACAACAATTAATATGCAAACTATTTCACTCTTTGTTGACCAACCCTGCGCTAAATGCGGTGATGCAAACGGCTATTCCTCCTCCTCAATAGGTCGACCAAACGGATGCTTTATGAAGCAAGAAGAGGAATGCAATAAAGCTGATAGCAAAGGTAAGTGTTCCCAGTGTCCGTCAGAGCCTCACTGGTACAGGCTCTATTTTTCATCAACATTGGCGCTCTTGAGCACCGGTGGTGGAGCTTGCTCAGTCCTAAGCTCACGATAAATCCCACGTCGCTCAGGATAAGGTACCCCCTTCCTAGGGAGCACCTTCGATTTATCCTGACCAATATCAGAACAGTGCACCAATCTCACTACACCCTGAACTAACACTGTTGGTACTATAGAAAAGTACACCCTGACTTGCACAGTCCATCCCTAACTAATCTGACTTCTCCTTTGATGCACTATTCCTCAGCCCAGGGCGCAAATTGTACCTGGTGACTCTAGGCACAGAGGGGTCAACAAAAAGCGGCTCCTTAATGGCTCGAATTTCTGGAGGGACTGCTGCATTTAGCACATCATCATTCTCTGCATCTGTTTGGGTCCACGTTAACCTTGCATCGCTGAAGGGGATGAACTGAGGCACCTTCTCACACTCAGTATCCCCAACTCCATCAGCGACCCATTGGTCATCGGGCACAGGTAGAGGCACTCGTTTACAATGAGTGCCGTGGATCCAGTTCTTTCAGCCAGCGACCTTGACTGCAGTTCTGGTGGTTAGAAGGACCTGTTCGGGTCCCTTCCAGCACGGCTTCGAACTCTTCTTCTGCTGAAAATTGCGCACCAGAATCCAATCACCAGGCTGGATGTTGTGTTCGGGGCCCTCTGGTATATCAGGCAGGACCTCCCGGACCTGTGGGTGAATAGAACGCAAATTTTCAGTTAACTGGTAAAGATAGTCTGTCAACAATGGATACTCAATACCGGAAAATCTGCGAGGGCACGGGACGCCCCAGACATCTGCCAGGCATCCAAACACGACCTCGTAGGGTGACAATCCTGTTCTAGAATGTGCTGTTGTTCTTGTCGACAAAAGAGCTAATGGTAAAGCATCTGGCCACTGTAACCCTGTTGTCTCCTGAATCTTTGCTAACTTCAGTTTGAGAGTACCATTGTACTTCTCAACCAAACCTGCTGATTGCGGGTGGTTTGCAGCATGGAATTTCTGTTTTATGTGTAAACTGTGACAAATTAACTGTATGGCTTTGGCATTAAAGTGACTTCCGTTATCACTCCAGATCAAATGGGGCAAGCAGTCGCAATGGCTGTATTGTCTTTAGTGGGGTAAGCCTCAACCCATTTACTGAACGCACAAACAACCACCAACACGTACTTCAAATTATTGACCCTGTCCAATTCAATATAGTCTAACGGAAGGACCTCAAAAGGGAGAGTAGGTGGTGCAAAACTACCAGGTGGCGTAAGGGTACCCTTCCCAGGATTGTGCATCATGTACACCATACAGTACTTTACTAAATGTGTAGCTGCCTTCGAAACGTTGTCATTCTGCCATACGGGGTCTAACAACTTGCAAATACCCTTAGCACTGATATGGGCTGGGCCATGAGCCATTGTGACTACAGGAAGAACATATGCATCTGGCAACATCCATCTTTGCTTCCCTGACTTGTCAATCCAACATCCCTCATCGTTCATTTGTGCTGTACTTTCTTGCCACACTACTAATTCCTCCACTGTGGCCTCACTCTGTATTTCCTTTACATTCTGAAGTGTATCCTCAAACATGGTGACCTCGGGCACCCACCTAGCGGGACCTGCTATGAACATTCTTTTCATCCTTGTCCGGGCTGTCTCCTTAGCTGTCTGATCTGCAAAAGCGTTTCCTTTACCCACATCGTCAGTAACTTTCCTATGGGCGCTACACTTTACTATTGCCAATTTCTTAGGGAGTGTCAGAGCGGACAGAAGCCTATATATAAGATGTCCGTGCTGGATCTTTGTGCCATGGGGAGTAAGGAACCCTCTCTCTGCCCAGAGTCGCCCGAAATTATGGGCGACTGCAAAGGCGTACTGGCTGTCTGTATAAATATTGACAACTAGCCCCTCACTCAATTCACAGGCTCGAATAAGGGCAACGAGCTCTGCTTGGGCCGACTGATAGGGAACTTGTGACGTCTCAACCACCGTACGCAATGTAGTAATAGCGTATGCAGCAGTTGTAGTGCCATCTGGTAATTTAAAGCAAGAGCCATCGACATATAGTTCCCCTTGGGGATCAGATAAGGGAACATCAGTCAAGTCTACCCATCCTTTTGTCTCTTCTTCCGTCCGGAAGATACAATCATGTATGTCAATCTCCTCATTCTCAGACGGGAGGGGTAGTAACGTGGCTGGGTTCAGAGTGGCACATCGTTTGATCGTGATATGTTTAGCGAACAGTGTTAGCTCATAACCTGTCAGACGTGCACTGGTGAGGTGCTGTGTCTTTGTCTTATTCAAAAGTGTATACACAGCATGGGGTACCATGACTGTGAGGTCAGTATCAAGTACGAGTCCAGCCGATTGCCTTATCGAGACAGCCACGGCCGCGACCGCTCTTAGACAGCTCGGGAGGGCTCATGCGACAGGATCAAGCACAGCAGAGAAATAAGCACACGGCCGTTGCTTATCTCTAAATTTGTGTGTTAAAACAGAAAGTGTGCAACCAGCCATCTCATGGACGTACAACACAAACTGCTTAGCATAGTCGGGGGTGCCAAGTACTGAAGCCGAACAAAGTCCAGTTTTTAATTTCTCAAAAGACTGCTGGCATTCAGGCGTCCAGGGCAGGGGTTCATGCACATCTTTTAGTGTTAAAGCAAGCAGGGGTTTGATCAACAGCGAATAGCCAGGGATCCACTGCCTGCAATAGGAAGTGATACCTACGAAAGAGCGCACATCTTTCTGAGTTTGCGGAATGTGCATTTTAACAATGGTACTGATGCGCTCAGGGGTCAATCTCCTACCCTCCTTCGACAGTAGGTGACCTAAGTAGGTGACCTCCTGTCGACAATATTGAAATTTGGAAAGGGATACTTTATGGCCATGTTGAGCTAAATGTAACAACTATTTAACCGTACTCTCTGTGCAACCTTGTTCTGTATCCGAGGCGATGAGCAAGTCATCGACATACTGAAGCAATACATAACCTGTAGGGAGCGACAAGGAATCCAGCTGACCTTTCAATGCCTGACTATAGATTCTCGGACTCTCTGTATAGCCTTGAGGAGCGCAACAGAATCTAAAGCTTCTACCAGCTAGGGTGAACCCAAACAGATACCTGCTGTCAGGATGAATTGGAATACTGACGAACGCATTTTTCAAATCAATGACAGAAAAGAATGTAGCAGAAGAAGGAATCATTGTCAAAAGAGTTGTAATGTCAGGGACCACTGGAAAATGGGGAATCACTATTTTATTAACTTCCCACAAGTCAATCACAAAGCGATAAACATCTGCATGATCATCAGAGGAACCCGAAGGTGTCCGTTTGAGAATGGGAAGAATAGGGCTATTACAAACATTAGCAGTCGTCTCCTCAACCACTTCTTTCTCAATCAAGTCCTGTACAATGTGTAGTAAAGCTCGCTCACCTGCATGCGGTATTTTATACTGAGGGATGCGAGGTAGAATAGCATTATCTTTAACTTGGATCAAAACTGGCGGCATCTGTAACAGTCCAGCATCTGTGTCACCTGTCACCCAAAGAGTGGGCGGTACATCTTTAAACTCTGTAGGAAGAGGCGCATCTTTGGACAGGCACTGCATAGCGTGCACTACATCAGGACCCATTGACATGTAAACACCTGCCGGTGAGCAATAGATCGTAGCATGCAATTTCTTCAACAAGTCCAAACCCATCAAATTTTCTCCACAGTTAGACGTCAACAAGATTGGCGAATCCACAGTGAAAGGACCAAGTCAACGCAAGAGGTTTTGAAATGGGGCTCCCAACCGGTACACCAGAAAAACCTACCGAAACATCATTATGGCCAGACAGAGTCGCCCCAGGGACCAAGGAACGAGAAATAGAACTGTTCGTTGCACCTGTATATACCAAAAACTCCTTAGTCGAACCATGCACATCCACACTAATGTACGGACCACATTGATATACAGGTATCAAAACTGGTCCCTCACTCTGTCCCTGGCTGTCCTAGCTGTAAGACATCCCTGCCACCTCATCCGTATCATAATCATCATAATAATACTGTCCTCCCCGGGGGTCATCAAAATAATTCTGATCAGAACTACCCTGCGGGGCCACAACATTCTGGGCCCTGTCCTGGCCACCGGCTCCACGACCCCGTCCATGAGAACCTCGTCCTCTCGGGACTGCCACCTTCTGCGAAAGCACAGGACACTCGCTACGCCAGTGTCCCTCCTCTTTACAATACGCACACTGATTTGGCCCTAAAGGCCTGGTATTTGTAGGCCTGCTAGTGCGTGGAAGCTGTCGGGTCGAACCACCACGTCCTTTACCATTCCCACTAGAAGCCTGCTGCAACAACACTTTCGTCTTCAAATTTTTGTGCTTCTTCTCCGTCCTCTCCTTATCATCATTTTCCCTGTGTTCATAATACTGTGCCATATTCAAAATAACAGAACGGGAAGATGTAGACCAGGTGCTCTCGGAAGCCTCTAATCGGGTCGCAATCTCAGGAAGTAAATTGGAAACAAATCTATTAACAAACAATCAAACGCCACCATCGATCGACACATCCTGTCCACTATAGTCTAGAAACACACCTTCAAACCGAGTAAAAAAATCAGACACACTCTAATTTTTCTTTTGACAGCAAGCCGATAACTTGTCCCAATCGACTTTTCTCGGACGGATAAGAGAATGCATATACGTAATGATACGGCCAGGCAAAGCAGGTATCTCTTGTCTAGGCTTATAACCTGGCGTTCGTTCCTGATCCCATACTTTTATCTGATCCCAGGTACCACCCAATTCAGCAGCATGATCCTGTGTGTGCACTTGTCTCCAAATATCAACCGGAACTAGTAAGCCAAAGAACATTTCAATATCAGCAAGTGTCATCACTGTAGAAGAGGCAGCCTCAGTTAATTCTTTATAATAAGCAGTCGGATTCTTCCTAGGGTCAGGTAACTGAGTCTTAAGAGACAAGACTTCACTGCTTTTCCACGGAGTATAAACCCATTGTTCTTGGAAACGGGCTGCTGCCCCTGGTCTAGTAACAACATTATGCTGATCCCTTAGCTCTGGTATTTCAGGATGATAGATAGGATGATCCTCCCGCATCGGAAACTGGGATAAAGGGGTGGGACTCTTCTCAAGCAGTCTACCACGATATGCAACCAACGTCGCAACATTACCAAAAACTTGACCAGGTGCCATATCAGTAATATATACATGATACTTAATATCATATGGAATTTGCGGTGCTGCATCATTGAAGCACTGCTCCCAAAGACTGATCAAAGTAGCCGACATATGCTTAAGGGCATTCTGTTGTACAAAAGGCTCATAATCTTTCATCACACTCCACACATCTTCCACACCAAAAATGGGATTCCGAGCCCACTGGGCAGCCTGATTAGCTACTACCCTTTTCTCCTCATCTCCCACATCAGATCGGAATAACGTCCGCCCCATACGTTCCTTAAATTTTGTCCAGTATCTATCCTCAAATCCACATACTGGTGTCCCACTACTCTGTAATGTCGGGGGATGGAAGAACACAGTGGGAGTAGCAACAGAAGTAGCAGGCACTAATGTCGCTGCCTGCTGCGTCGCAGGTGTAAGAGCTGGCGAAAGAGACGCCGAAGCAATAGGTGTTGCAGGAGTACTAACAGTCATAGTTACCACAGACGGCGAGCACAAAGAAAGGACAGGAGGTGCCGTGGCCAAGGCAGTCCGATCAACAGTAACAGAAGCAGAAACAGCAGAGACAGAAGAACTGGGCAGCTGAGCCTGTGAGGGAAGAGCGGGATATATCCTCTGCAGGGCATATGGGGGCAGGGGTCGAGTATCTAACAATTGTTCCACAAATGTATCATTTTCTTCTTGGGTCACATAGGATTTATCAATATTCAATCGAAACCTCCTATCTTCACGTTCAATTCCTATCTCTTGTTTCTCTCTATCATGTGCTACAGCTTTCTGAGTCAATGTTTGCATTCTCCCCTTCCGGGACTCTTTCTCTGCTTTCATTCGCCTCTGTTTAGCCTCCTTTTGCTACGTTCTAAGAGAATCAAACATAGACTGTCTACTTCTTTTTGCAAACAACTTCTCCTGTAAAATCCCAATTTTTAGTTCCTCAAAAGTGCCCGTCAACGGCCACTGCAACTCGGCATTGTTCCTCGTATATTTGTGCCATAGCGTACTAAACATAACAGGGCCAAGGCCATGCTTCACATACATATCAAAGTTCGGAGTGCCTTCTGGAGGCGCTGGCTGACTTTCTTCCAATCGAGCATCCGCAGAGCAACAACAACAACAAGAAACCAAAAACCTACTAAATCCAGGCATTTTCAAAAGTGGGCCAAATTCGTTATGTTGCCTGGCAAAGTGTTCACAAACACCTTGTACCAAAATCGGTCCTCAGACCACGCCAAATACAAACCAAAATGGTACCATATCCACAAAGAACCAAAACAAACTCACCTGGTGCACACAGGTCAAACGAATTTATTCTCCACAGCCGACTCTTCGGACCAAACGGTCAGATCCAAGGGTTTCGCCGTTCAGGACCCCAGTCGGGATGACCGATGTGCGAGGCACCTTCTGGCGGGACAGAAGGGGCAGCTGCGAGTTCAGAAACTCTCTCGTGCAGGGATCCCTGGTCCGTCCGTCCAACCCGACGGCGGCCTCGACCTCCCACCCGTCCTCAGGAGGGGATGGGCCACTCGCCCGTTGGGGTCCCTGTTCGCGCGCCAGCTGAACGAAGTGACCCGATTAGGGCCACCCGGGTCACTCGCGACCACCTCTCAGCCTTCCATACAAATGACGAGTCGGTCAGACAGTAGAGAATACAAACCAAGTATTTATTCATGTACACTCGAGCGGAGCCCAATATGCCCAGTCTCTAAGGATTGCTGCAGAGGGACTGACATCAGAAAACATGGTGATACAATATGTACGATTCTGAACCAATGAAGGCACGCCCAGACTGGAAATTTCCAGATGGAGGCAGCTACACAAAGGAGGTACAGAAGGATAAGTTTCGATCCTGAGACCGGGCACACACTATCTCTATGCCAAGGTCGATATGCCTGTGCCCATCGCTGGACTAGTGGGAGCAGGCCTCTATGTAGTGGGAAAGGTATGCGCTAATAAGAACAGGGTATTCATTAGTACAGCAGGGCCCAACCTTGGAGAAAAGGAAAAATTACCAAAGCTGCTTCTCGCAGAAGCAGAGAGAGATTAGTTTCGCTCATGGGTCAAAATGGCGGCCAAACATAAAATGGTGCAGCGAATGCTAACTTATGCAGAACGATATATAAACAACATGGCTAAGACATTTTTATTCTAACAACAGGCACCTCCTGGCAGGTCAGAACTCACAGCAACAGAGTTCGGGGGAGCTAGGGGCGAAGTCTTTGTGTCACTGAGACTTCAGAACAGGAGGCCAGCATACACAGGCCCTTAGAGATCTTCTTCAAGCAGGTTCAAAGCAAAGTTCCAGTCTTTGTCCTCTCCTTGGCAGAAACAGCAACTGCAGGCCAACGCCACACAGCACACAGCAAAGGGGCAGTACTCCTCCTCACAGCTCTTCAGCTCTTCTCCTTGGCAAAGGGGTGCCTTACATGTAAGAAAAGGGAAGGTTAGGGCCTGGCAAGTGGGTGCACTTGCCAAGTCGACATGACAGTTAACAAACTGCGCACAGACACTGCAGTGGCAGGTCTGAAATACCTTTTAAGGGCTACTCATGTGGGTGGCAGAATCAGTGCTTCAATCCCACTAGTAGCATTTGATTTACAGGCACTGGCACACATCAGTGCACTTCACTAGGGACTTTCCAGTAGATCAAATATATATCAGCTAATCAGGGAGAACCAATTGTAACATCAATTTATACAGGGGGCACTTGCACTTTGACACTGAACAGCAGTGGCAAAGCGCCCAAAGCATCAGAGCCAGCAAAAACGAAATCCAGCACAGCATCAAAAATACAGGAGGTAGAGTCAAAAAGTCAGGAGAAACCACGCCAAAGATGCCATGTCTGACAGAGTGATGGCAGGTGGTAGCAGAGGGGGTGATGGGAGGTGACAGCAGAGGGGGTGATGGCAGGTGGCAGCAGGGGAGTGATGGCAGGTGGTAGCAAAGGGAGTGATGGCAGGTGCTAGCAGGGGGTGATGCAAGGTGGTAGCAGAGGTGGTGATGGCAGGTGGTAGCAGCGGGGGTGATGTTAGGTGGTAGCAGAAGGCGTAATGGCAGGTGGCAGCAGAGGGAAGAGGATAAGAGGTGGGTGCAAAGGAGAAGACAAATGGCAGCATAGGGACAGATGGCAGGTGGCAGCAAGTAGGGGATGACCAATGGCAGCACAGGAGGTAATGGCAGGTGGTATCAGTCGGGGTGATGGCAAGTGGCAGTAGAGGGGGTGATGGCAGGTGCCAGCAGAGGGGTGATGACAGATGGTAGCAGAGGGGTGATTTGAGGTGGGTACAGAGGTGGTGATGGCAAATGGTAGCAGGGGGGTATTGGCAGGTGGCAGCTGAGGGGGTGATGGCAGGCGGCAGGAGAGGGGGTGATGGCAGGTGGCAGGAGAGGCGGTAATTGCAGGTGGCTTCAGAGGGGGTGATGGCATGTGGTTGCAGAGGGGGTGATGGCAAGTGATAGCAGAGGGGGTGATGGCAAGTGGCATCAGAGGGGGTGATGGCAGGTGGCTTCAGAGAGGAGATGGCAGGTGCCAAAAGAGGGGCGATGACAGATGTGCGCAGAGGGGGTGATAGCAAAAGACAGCTGAGGGGGTGTTAGAAGGTAGCATCAGAAGTGGTGATGACAGCAGAGAGGGTGTTAGTAGGCGACAGCAATGTTGAGCTCATTGAATTTGATCTGGAAAGCAAAATTGTTGTATTCCTCTTAGGGTGTCCATAACGGGCTTTCCAATATCATGACCTTATATAGGCACAATTCGCCCTGCCCTTATTTAGGCATTAAACCGTGCACTCCAAATACAGGCATGGTCTCTGACATCCGTCCACCCTAACGTCACAACGAGTTCATGAAGAACAGACCCTTAGGCTGCGGGAGTTTCCCTAGCCCAGGACTATTGATTTCTTCAAGGCCTCATATATTATGCATGAACCATTATTCCTTAGGGGTTCATCCATGACGTCTTTCGCTACCCAATTCACGTCAATGCTAACATTCCTAAGGTACTCTCAGGTATAAATATACCTTCCCTAGCCCCTGTAAATCAGAGGAGACCTCGACTTCAGAGGAGCCCGTATCCCGGCCTGACGCACTGAGAAGACGCTGTCATCCCTGCACGCAGAGAGTCCCGCTTCCAGTGATCTGACTTCCCTTGCGGGTGTTGGAGTTCGAGTCTGGCAAAGAGATTCCAACCTCTCTCATTCTTCAGGTATGGAGCTGATAAGAACCTAGAGGGACTCTTGGCATACTAGGCATACTAGGCTTAAACATACTCCTAGTATACCATAGAAAGGAATACTTCACCTACTTCATACCTCGTCCTACACCTAGGTTAGGTTAGGTACATTGGGGTAGAACTAGCTTAGCAACGCATCGTATGAGTACTCGCATTTTTAGTCTTTGTTATTTATGTAACAGCATCTGTACTAAAAGATAATGCTCTCGCAGTATTATTTATTTCTACTGCTCACCCTGTACATTATTTATCTCGCATACTGTCTTGTGATCGTAACAGCACATTATACTTACACCAGAAACAAGACTGTTCAATAAATCTTTTATTGAAACGCCCGTCTGTTCTTTCTGTGTAAATCTGAGGAAAACTAAGCATGCACGACTGAGCTGAGTGAAATAGTTATCTATTGTTTCCACGACTCTGGGACTCGTTCTGATTCTAAAGGGAAACATAGTGGTCATGTTTTGCGGCTGCCAGAAACTACTCCCTTCTTGTTGTCAAGGAGTTTCTAGTGGCCTCTGAGCTAGCTGGCACAAGTAATTAAGTTTAATATACTCGATAGGGACATACTGACCTTAGTCCTATGTCAAACCTATAGGATATATTATTCCAATGCGCAGAGCCTATTAGGGAAATAGGAGCTACACTACAAAATAATGACTTATCGTGCACTCAAAGATATGAATACGCATATCTGTATAACAACATACATGTAAAATAACACAGAAGACATTGCTCATATTTGCACCTATTTTCTTTGACGTTAGGAGCATATTATACTGGGTCTCCTTGTGTCAGGCCTGACTTAAGTCTGACATTTTAACCAGCTTTACTTGTGAAGGCTGCTTACTGACAGCTGCACTTTGTAGTTTCAGGCCCAATGAAGCATTTCCATTCCATGTTGCTGCATGGGGAGGCTGTGCTATACCTGTGCTCAGGGAGGCGAGCACTGCATTCTGGATCTGCACTGGGTGTTTGTGACTACAGGTAAGCATATCAAGGCTTCATCTCTGGCTGTAGGGCTGTGCTTGTGAACTGAGACTGTGTCTGGCCAATCCAGGCTCTCCGGGACTTGTGGCTGGACTTATGGCACTGTTGGGGCTGTGTCTCCCATGTGAGTCTTCGAGAGCTCTGCCTGGGAGGGTTAGACTGTGATTGGGCTTCAGAGATGATGGTGCCTCTGGTTTTTAGTTGTGCCAGGGCGTTTGGCGCTGAGCCACAGCATTGGAGGTTGACACTGATCATAGGTTATTGCAGAGGAACACTGAAAGACAGTGTCTGGCACAAGACAGCTTTTTCTGGTTTTTCATGTTATGTTATGGTTACACCATTGGCACATATTAGCAGCAACCAGCTTAATATTTGTGCTGTAGCTAAAGTTGATTTTATCTGCTTTAGTCATTCTTGTCATTGTATTAATCTTATACCTGTAGATTTTTTTTAACCTCACTGAGGTACGCCTTGTGATGCCTTCAGGGTCAAATTCTACATGAAAATACGAACGTGCTGTGATGTTCTCAGGCTGAACGTCACATGAAGTCGATACAAAGGGGATGATGGACGGAACGTTTGAGCCAATCAAACACTCACCCCCAGTCAACTGATCTGGGTTTAATCCATCATCATTCTTTAGCTCACTCCACCACCCCAGTTCAGACATGGCCATATGCAAATCAGTCTGACCCTGTGCCTCATGGGAACAGTCAGCCCGAACTGCCAAGCCATGTCTTTCCTGGACCGGAAACAAGCATCCTAGGACCGGTTTCTGGCATTTCAGCCGTCATCAGACAGGCTTGCCTGAATCCAGTGGCAAAGTGAGCAAGGGACCCACGTCTGGGCATACCCCGCCAACTTAGGGCGACCAAAGCGATACAAAGGGGATGATGGACGGAGCGTTTGAGCCAATCAAACACTCACCCCAGACAACCGATCTGGGTTTAATCCATCATCATTCTTTAGCTCACTCCACCACCCCAGTTCAGACATGGCCATATGCAAATCAGTCTGACCCTGTGCCTCATGGGAACAGTCGAGCCGAACTGCCAAGCCATGTCTTCCCTGGACCGGAAACAAGCATCCTAGGACCGGTTTCTGGCATTTCAGCCGTCATCAGCCAGGCTTCGCCTGAATCCAGTGGCAAAGTGAGCAAGGGACCCACGTCTGGGAATACCCCCGCCAACTTAGGGCGACCAAGCGATACAAAGGGGATGATGGACGGAACGTTTGAGCCAATCAAACACTTACCCCCAGTCAACTGATCTGGGTTTAATCCATCATCATTCTTTAGCTCACTCACCACCCCAGTTCAGACATGGCCATATGCAAATCAGTCTGACCCTGTGCCTCATGGGAACAGTCCAGCCCGAACTGCCAAGCCATGTCTTCCCTGGACCGGAAACAAGCATCCTAGGACAGGTTTCTGGCATTTCAGCCGTCATCAGCCAGGCTTGCCTGAATCCAGTGGCAAAGTGAGCAAGGGACCCACGTCTGGGCATACCCCCGCCAACTTAGGGCTGACCAAGCCGATACAAAAAGGGATGATGGACGGAACGTTTGAGCCAATCAAACACTCACCCCCAGTCAACTGATCTGGGTTTAATCCATCATCATTCTTTAGCTCACTCCACCACCCCAGTTCAGACATGGCCATATGCAAATCAGTCTGACCCTGTGCCTCATGGGAACAGTCCAGCCTCGAACTGCCAAGCCATGTCTTCCCTGGACCGGAAACAAGCATCCTAGGACCGGTTTCTGGCATTTCAGCCGTCATCAGCCAGGCTTGCCTGAATCCAGTGGCAAAGTGAGCAAGGGACCCACGCTCCGTCCATCATCCCCTTTTGTATCGCTTTGGTCGCCCTAGGTTGGCGGGGGTATGCCCAGACGTGGGTCACTTGCTCACTTTGCCACTGGATTCAAGCAAGCCTGGCTGATGACGGCTGAAATGCCAGAAAGCGGTCCTAGGATGCTTGTTTCCGGTTCAGGAAGACATGGCTTGGCAGTTCGGGCTGACTGTTCCCATGAGGCACAGGGTCAGACTGATTTGCATATGGCCATGTCTGAACTGGCGTGGTGGAGTGAGCTAAAGAATGATGATGGATTTAACCCAGATCAGTTGACTGGGGGTGAGTGTTTGATTGGCTCAAACGTTCCGTCCATCATCCCTTTTGTATCGCTTGGTCGCCCTAAATTGGCGGGGGTATGCCCAGACGTGGGTCCCTTGCTCACTTTGCCACTGGATTCAAGCAAGCCTGGCTGATGACGGCTGAAATGCCAAAACCGGTCCTAGGATGCTTGTTTCCGGTCCAGGGAAGACATGGCTTGGCAGTTCGGTGGACTGTTCCCATGAGGCACAGGGTCAGACTGATTTGCATATGGCCATGTCTGAACTGGGGTGGTGGAGTGAGCTAAAGAATGATGATGGATTAAACCCAGATCAGTTGACTGGGGGTGAGTGTTTGATTGGCTCAAACGCTCCGATCCATCATCCCCTTTGTATCGCTTGGTCGCCTCTAAGTTGGCGGGGGAATGCCCAGACGTGGGTCCCTTGCTCACTTTGCCACTGGATTCAAGCAAGCCTGGCTGATGACGGCTGAAATGCCAGAAACCGGTCCTAGGATGCTTGTTTCCGGTCCAGGAAGACATGGCTTGGCAGTTCGGGCTGGACTGTTCTCATGAGGCACAGGGTCAGACTGATTTGCATATGGCCATGTCTGAACTGGGGTGGTGGAGTGAGCTAAAGAATGATGATGGGTTAAACCCAGATCAGTTGACTGGATGTGAGTGTTTGATTGGCTCAAACGCTCCGTCCATCATCCCCTTTTGTATCGCTTTGGTCGCCCTAAGTTGGCGGGGGTATGCCCAGACGTGGGTCCCTTGCTCACTTTGCCACTGAATTCAAGCAAGCCTGGCTGATGACGGCTGAAATGCCAGAAACCGGTCCTAGGATGCTTGTTTCCAGTCCAGGGAAGACATGGCTTGGCAGTTCGGGCTGGACTGTTCCCATGAGGCACAGGGTCAGACTGATTTGCATATGGCCATGTCTGAACTGGGGTGGTGGAGTGAGCTAAAGAATGATGATGGATTAAACCCAGATCAGTTGACTGGGGGTGAGTGTTTGATTGGCTCAAACGTTCCGTCCATCATCCCCTTTTGTATCGCTTTGGTCGCCCTAAGTTGGCGGGGGTATGCCCAGACGTGGGTCCCTTGCTCACTTTGCCACTGGATTCAAGCAAGCCTGGCTGATGACGGCTGAAATGCCAGAAACCGGTCCTAGGATGCTTGTTTTCGGTCCAGGGAAGACATGGCTTGGCAGTTCGGGCTGGACTGTTCCCATGAGGCACAGGGTCAGACTGATTTGCATATGGCCATGTCTGAACTGGGGTGGTGGAGTGAACTAAAGAATGATGATGGATTAAACCCAGATCAGTTGACTGGGGGTGAGTGTTTGATTGGCTCAAGCGTTCCGTCCATCATCCCCTTTGTATCGCTTTGGTCGCCCTAGGTTGGCGGGGTATGCCCAGACGTGGGTCCCTTGCTCACTTTGCCACTGGATTCAAGCAAGCCTGGCTGATGACGGCTGAAATGCCAGAAACCGGTCCTAGGATGCTTGTTTCCGGTCCAGGGAAGACATGGCTTGGCAGTTCAGGCTGGACTGTTCCCATGAGGCACAGGGTCAGACTGATTTGCATATGGCCATGTCTGAACTGGGGTGGTGGAGTGAGCTAAAGAATGATGATGGATTAAAACCAGATCAGTTGACTGGGGGTGAGTGTTTGATTGGCTCAAACGTTCCGTCCATCATCCCCTTTTGTATCGCTTTGGTCGCCCTAAGTTGGCGGGGGTATGCCCAGACGTGGGTCCCTTGCTCACTTTGCCACTGGATTCAAGCAAGCCTGGCTGATGACGGCTGAAATGCCAGAAACCGGTCCTAGGATGCTTGTTTCCGGTCCAGGGAAGACATGGCATGGCAGTTCGGGCTGGACTGTTCCCATGAGGCACAGGGTCAGACTGATTTGCATATGGCCATGTCTGAACTGGGGTGGTGGAGTGAGCTAAAGAATGATGAGGGATTAAACCCAGATCAGTTGACTGGGGGTGAGTGTTTGATTGGCTCAAACGTTCCCTCCATCATCCCCTTTTGTATCGCTTTGGTCGCCCTAAGTTGGCGGGGGTATGCCCAGACGTGGGTCCCTTGCTCACTTTGCCACTGGATTCAAGCAAGCCTGGCTGATGACGGCTGAAATGCCAGAAACCGGTCCTAGGATGCTTGTTTCCGGTCCAGGGAAGACATGGCTTGGCAGTTCGGGCTGGACTGTTCCCATGAGGCACAGGGTCAGACTGATTTGCATATGGCCATGTCTGAACTGGGGTGGTGGAGTGAGCTAAAGAATGATGATGGATTAAACCCAGATCAGTTGACTGGGGGTGAGTGTTTGATTGGCTCAAACGTTCCGGTCCATCATCCCCTTTTGTATCGCTTTGGTCGCCCTAAGTTGGCGGGGGTATGCCCAGACGTGGGTCCCTTGCTCACTTTGCCACTGGATTCAAGCAAGCCTGGCTGATGACGGCTGAAATGCCAGAAACCGGTCCTAGGATGCTTGTTTCCGGTCCAGGGAAGACATGGCTTGGCAGTTCGGGCTGGACTGTTCCCATGAGGCACAGGATCAGACTGATTTGCATATGGCCATGTCTGAACTGGGGTGGTGGAGTGAGCTAAAGAATGATGATGGATTAAACCCAGATCAGTTGACTGGGGGTGAGTGTTTGATTGGCTCAAACGTTCCGTCCATCATCCCCTTTTGTATCGCTTTGGTCGCCCTAAGTTGGCGGGGATATGCCCAGACGTGGGTCCCTTGCTCACTTTGCCACTGGATTCAAGCAAGCCTGGCTGATGACGGCTGAAATGCCAGAAACTGGTCCTAGGATGCTTGTTTCCGGTCCAGGGAAGACATGGCTTGGCAGTTCGGGCTGGACTGTTCCCATGAGGCACAGGGTCAGACTGATTTGCATATGGCCATGTCTGAACTGGGGTGGTGGAGTGAGCTAAAGAATGATGATGGATTAAACCCAGATCAGTTGACTGGGGGTGAGTGTTTGATTGGCTCAAACGTTCCGTCCATCATCCCCTTTTTGTATCGCTTTGGTCGCCCTAAGTTGGCGGGGGTATGCCCAGACGTGGGTCCCTTGCTCACTTTGCCACTGGATTCAAGCAAGCCTGGCTGATGACGGCTGAAATGCCAGAAACCGGTCCTAGGATGCTTGTTTCCGGTACAGGGAAGACATGGCTTGGCAGTTCGGGCTGGACTGTTCCCATGAGGCACATGGCCAGACTGATTTGCATATGGCCATGTCTGAACTTGGGTGGTGGAGTGAGCTAAAGAATGATGATGGATTAAACCCAGATCAGTTGACTGGGGGTGAGTGTTTGATTGGCTCAAACGTTCCGTCCATCATCCCCTTTTGTATCGCTTTGGTCGCCCTAAGTTGGCGGGGGTATGCCCAGACGTGGGTCCCTTGCTCACTTTGCCACTGGATTCAAGCAAGCCTGGCTGATGACGGCTGAAATGCCAGAAACCGGTCCTAGGATGCTTGTTTCCGGTCTAGGGAAGACATGGCTTGGCAGTTCGGGTTGGACTGTTCCCATGAGGCACAGGGTCAGACTGATTTGCATATGGCCATGTCTGAACTGGGGTGGTGGAGTGAGCTAAAGAATGATGAGGGATTAAACCCAGATCAGTTGACTGGGGGTGAGTGTTTGATTGGCTCAAACGTTCCGTCCATCATCCCCTTTTGTATCGCTTTGGTCGCCCTAAGTTGGCGGGGGTATGCCCAGACGTGGGTCCCTTGCTCACTTTGCCACTGGATTCAAGCAAGCCTGGCTGATGACGGCTGAAATGCCAGAAACCGGTCCTAGGATGCTTGTTTCCGGTCCAGGGAAGACATGGCTTGGCAGTTCGGGCTGGACTGTTCCCATGAGGCACAGGGTCAGGCTGATTTGCATATGGCCATGTCTGAACTGGGGTGGTGGAGTGAGCTAAAGAATGATGATGGATTAAACCCAGATCAGTTGACTGGGGGTGAGTGTTTGATTGGCTCAAACGTTCCGTCCATCATCCCCTTTTGTATCGCTTTGGTCGCCCTAAGTTGGCGGGGGTATGCCCAGACGTGGGTCCCTTGCTCACTTTGCCACTGGATTCAAGCAAGCCTGGCTGATGACGGCTGAAATGCCAGAAACCGGTCCTAGGATGCTTGTTTCCGGTCCAGGGAAGACATGGCTTGGCAGTTCGGGCTGGACTGTTCCCATGAGGCACAGGGTCAGACTGATTTGCATATGGCCATGTCTGAACTGGGGTGGTGGAGTGAGCTAAAGAATGATGATGGATTAAACCCAGATCAGTTGACTGGGGGTGAGTGTTTGATTGGCTCAAACGTTCCGTCCATCATCCCCTTTTGTATCGCTTTGGTCGCCCTAAGTTGGCGGGGGTATGCCCAGACGTGGGTCCCTTGCTCACTTTGCCACTAGATTCAAGCAAGCCTGGCTGATGACGGCTGAAATGCCAGGAACCGGTCCTAGGATGCTTGTTTCCGGTCCAGGGAAGACATGGCTTGGCAGTTCGGGCTGGACTGTTCCCATGAGGCACATGGTCAGACTGATTTGCATATGGCCATGTCTGAACTGGGGTGGTGGAGTGAGCTAAAGAATGATGATGGATTAAACCCAGATCAGTTGACTGGGGGTGAGTGTTTGATTGGCTCAAACGTTTCGTCCATCATCCCCTTTTGTATCGCTTTGGTCGCCCTAAGTTGGCGGGGTATGCCCAGACGTGGGTCCCTTGCTCACTTTGCCACTGGATTCAAGCAAGCCTGGCTGATGAAGGCTGAAATGCCAGAAACCGGTCCTAGGATGCTTGTTTCCGGTCCAGGGAAGACATGGCTTGGCAGTTCGGGCTGGACTGTTCCCATGAGGCACAGGGTCAGACTGATTTGCATATGGCCATGTCTGAACTGGGGTGGTGGAGTGAGCTAAAGAATGATTATGGATTAAACCCAGATCAGTTGACTGGGGGTGAGTGTTTGATTGGCTCAAACGTTCCGTCCATCATCCCCTTTTGTATCGCTTTGGTCGCCCTAAGTTGGCGGGGTATGCCCAGACGTGGGTCCCTTGCTCACTTTGCCACTGGATTCAAGCAAGCCTGGCTGATGACGGCTGAAATGCCAGAAACCGGTCCTAGGATGCTTGTTTCCGGTCCAGGGAAGACATGGCTTGGCAGTTCGGGCTGGACTGTTCCCATGAGGCACAGGGTCAGACTGATTTGCATATGGCCATGTCTGAACTGGGGTGGTGGAGTGAGCTAAAGAATGATGATGGATTAAACCCAGATCAGTTGACTGGGGGTGAGTGTTTGATTGGCTCAAACGCTCCGTCCATCATCCCCTTTTGTATCGCTTGGTCGCCCTAAGTTGGCGGGGTATGCCCAGACGTGGGTCCCTTGCTCACTTTGCCACTGGATTCAAGCAAGCCTGGCTGATGACGGCTGAAATGCCAGAAACCGGTCCTAGGATGCTTGTTTCCGGTTCAGGGAAGACATGGCTTGGCAGTTCGGGCTGGACTGTTCCCATGAGGCACAGGGTCAGACTGATTTGCATATGGCCATGTCTGAACTGGGGTGGTGGAGTGAGCTAAAGAATGATGATGGATTAAACCCAGATCAGTTGACTGGGGGTGAGTGTTTGATTGGCTCAAACGTTCCGTCCATCATCCCTTTTGTATCGCTTTGGTCGCCCAAGTTGGCGGGGGTATGCTCAGACGTGGGTCCCTTGCTCACTTTGCCACTGGATTCAAGCAAGCCTGGCTGATGACGGCTGAAATGCCAGAAACCGGTCCTAGGAAGCTTGTTTCCGATCCAGGGAAGACATGGCTTGGTAGTTCGGGCTGGACTGTTCCCATGAGGCACAGGGTCAGACTGATTTGCATATGGCCATGTCTGAACTGGGGTGGTGGAGTGAGCTAAAGAATGATGATGGATTAAACCCAGATCAGTTGACTGGGGGTGAGTGTTTGATTGGCTCAAACGTTCTGTCCATCATCCCCTTTTGTATCGCTTTGGTCGCCCTAAGTTGGCGGGGGTATGCCCAGACGTGGGTCCCTTGCTCACTTTGCCACTGGATTCAAGCAAGCCTGGCTGATGACGACTGAAATGCCAGAAACCGGTCCTAGGATGCTTGTTTCCGGTCCAGGGAAGACATGGCTTGGCAGTTCGGGCTGGACTGTTCCCATGAGGCACAGGGTCAGACTGATTTGCATATGGCCATGTCTGAACTGGGGTGGTGGAGTGAGCTAAAGAATGATGATGGATTAAACCCAGATCAGTTGACTGGGGGTGAGTGTTTGATTGGCTCAAACGTTCCGTCCATCATCCCCTTTTGTATCGCGAACGTCACATGAAGTCACTTCCTGTGAGGTCATTGGGGTCGAAGGGCATGTGACATCCCCTCAGCTGCTCCTAGTATTTTGGCGAACTGATGTCCATGAATATTGCAATATGGAGTGATAGGATTGCGCATGAATGGAAAGGCTTTAGAATTCCGCACACTTATAAGTTGGCCTTAGACACTTTGTGGATTGGGGAAGAGTGCTTCCAGTTCCTTAAAGCAGGGTTGCAGTGTCGCCATTTCTGTTCAGGCAAGCCCCGCGCCACTTAGGAACAGAAGCAAGAAGCGTGCCTGCTTTTTCAGAGTTTATTTCGCTTCTGCAAAAGCTATATTTTAGATGTTGCTGAAATTAAGAAATAAAGTTCACTCTTCTACTCACGCAGTCCGAGTTTCCGCTTAACTGACAGTCCGGTATGGTACTCAGAAGTCCTTCCCCCTGCCCCTTCCAAAAAAGAACAGATTGATCATCGAATGCAGTATTATCGCCCCAATATATTTTTTCACAATCTGTATTTTTTTTCACAATGTATTTTATATTTTTTGGGCCACAATGTGCAATACTTTGTAACAATGTCCTTTATCTTGCAATACACGGTGTGCATTATTTTTTAACAATGTGTTTTATTTTCGAGGGGGCGTGACACGCGCGCAGGCAAGATGGCCGCATATCCCTATTTTCCTGACAGCTGAGTCCTGGAAGGTCGGTTTCCGCTATAAATATTGGAAGCGGAATGTAGCGAGATCACGGAGGAGGAGTTGCGGCGCATTTGGAGCGCATTTCATACCTTTTTCGGTTGTATTTGTGTTCTCCTCAAGGTGGCGCCTAAGATGGCGGCGGCGCGAGGAGCACGGGCGCATTAGCCCTGGAGACTTTGATGTTTGGAGGTACAGCAGTAAGAGCATTTCGCCTAGCAATATGTACAACGCTGTTGCTTAAAAGATAGGGTGCGTTCTGATGCAAATGCAGTGCATTCAGGTGAAGATATTTTAAAGGAGCGCTGAGTCTGTGTGTGTAAACCTGCACTGGCTGAATCTGTGGAATGCTGTATACCCTGAGGTGAAATTCCGGTGACAACAGACTGTGAATACTTGCAATCATTTTTACTAATAAATGAAGCGCTGTTCTTTTGGAATATGATACTTCTTTCCTGAGGTGCAGCACATCCGATATGAAGGCACTTTGAATGTGCGCTGTGTTTGGATGTTGGTTTCTTCACCATGTGAACGTGCGAAGCGCTGTTTAAAACAGGAATATCAAAGGTCCTTTTGCGCTCAAAATTTATATGAAAGTTCATATTGTGTAATGGGATGACCACCATGTTTACCAGTTTCGGAGAGGCAAAGGCTCAGCACCTGCTTCCTAATTGACTGGTTCTGTCCTTTTTTTTTTTTTTTTTTTTTTGCTACAGCGACAACAGTCTGTGATTTTCTGCAACTGCTTTTCTACTATCACCTTTGGTTGGATACCAGTTTCTCAGTGACACGTCCTTATCGGAACACTGATTAACAACGTGGTGGAGGTTACTACCTGTCCGGAGGGTGACTTTTTGTAGGGCTCAGTTAAGTGTTTGATCACGGTTCATTGTCCCCTGAGGGGCTTGCTCTGAGGTATTTCCAGGCAGCGCTCTGGTGGTCTGGTGCAGTGAGTGGTCGGTGGGGGTGTGTTCTTATCACCTGCATATTTCTATTCCAATGGCAGATAATATGGGTCTCCCTGCAAAAGATAAGGATGCAAAAGGTACTCTCAAGAGATCCAAACAAACGTCTCCCACGCCAGAGTTAACACCTAAGGAATCTACTACTACTCTAGACACAATCCTTTTACATCTAAATACGGTTCATGATATTGCGCAGAGTACTAAAACAAACACGGACCTACTTCAAGTTGAAGTTGCAGCGATCAGAAGTGACTTCAAAAGTTTGTCATTGCGTGTTTCAAATGCAGAATCTCGCATAAGTTCAGTTGAGGACACATCACATCAACAGGCCAGGCAGGTGCAGAGTTTGGAGCGCTCTATGGCTTCTTTGCGGAGGGACCTTACAGAACAGGAAGATAGGAACCGTAGGAGTAACTTACGTATTTTTGGTTTACCAGAGGATGCGGAGAAAGCTGCTCCTTCAATGCTTGAGTTTCTGCTGGACTGGATCCCTACGGTTCTCCATATCTCCTTTCAGAAAGAATTTGAAATAGAGCGTGCCCATAGAGTTCCCTCGTTTCGTCCTAAGTCTTCGTCACATCCTAGACCTATAGTGTTCAAGCCTTTACGACATCAACACTCGGAGCTTATTCTGTCTCAGATGAGGAAGATCAGATCGATTACCTGGGAGGGCCACAGGATTGCTATATCTCAGGATTTTGCTAGAGATACTGTTATCAGGCGGAAGGGTTTTTTGAACCTTCGACGGAGGCTTTTGGACATGAACATTCCTTTTTCCTTCGCTGGTCCCTCACGACTTAGAATAACTTTTAAAGGTCGCTCTCAGATTTTTATGAACCATCTGAGTTAACAACTTTTTGGACAATCAACCTGAGTCACGAATGGAATCTGACTCTCCCTCAGTCTCCTCTGGTTCTTGAAAGAGACATCTTTTTGGTGTCTGGAATTTAGTATTTCTCTGTGCCTATCTTTCCCATTACAGGTTTTGAGGTTCTTTTTTCCTGTGGGAAGTTAGAGGTTCCCTTATTTCATCCACATAGATGGGCCTTTCATGTTATCTCCATATTTTTCTTCGTATTAACCTTTCCTTTGCAGGTTCATCTCTTCACTTATAGCTTATAATGACATCTCTCTTTAGGGAAAGGTTGGTGTCAGCATAAGATTAGGCTCTTCTTCCAGTGTTCTTTATTCACATATCTGTTAATTGTCTTTTATAGGTGTGTTCCATTAACTCTTTTTTCTTCACAGGTATTCGTTGGAGCGGTTCTATCATGTATATGCACCTTTCATGTTATTTCCATATTTTTTCTTTGTATTAACCCTTTCTTTGCAGGTTCATCTCTCCACTTATAGCTTATAATGACGTCTCTCTTTAGGGGAAGGTTGGTGTCCGAATAAGATTAGGCTCTTATTTCAGTGTTCTTTATTCACATATCTGTTAATTGTCTTTTATAGTGTTGCTGAAGGTTACTTAGAGGCTGCTTTTTTATCTCTATGAATTCATGCTTCTATTCTATATTGCATATTTCATGGACTATTTTGCTAGATAGATTTAATGATTGGGTTTTCTGCTAAGGAGGGTCGTACCTAAAGGTTATTTGATTTTTATGTGATCTGTTTATTTTGGCGGTTGGATGCCCCTGTATAATCCTTTTCTTTACAGGCGTTAGGAATGTATCTATTTAAATTTTTCCTAGCTATTTATTTCATACCGTTTTAATGGTACTTAAAATGTGACTCTCTATTCAGGTTTTTATCAAATGGTAATGTCGGTTGTATACTCATCAATTTTTCTAGTTGTCTTCCCCTTCTTATCTGTAATATTGGTGCATTTTTTCTTGTTCATTCATATCTTTCATGAATTTCTTATTGTAGAGTAATATAGTACATGATAGCTAACTTGTATATTTTTCTAATGATTACTCACACAAACATTGTGAAGCTTATAATACTGAATTGATTTTGTTACATACTGTTTATTTCTGTATAAGTTGCTCTCCTTTCTCAAATGCTTTCATTTTCTATTTTCTATTCTATCTCTTCTATGGCTGGTGGTAAACAATGGCCTCCTTGGCTGCTTTTTCATGTTCCCCCGTATATGGTTCTGGTCTCTTATAGACTTCCCCTGGTGGGGTTTTTCTTTTCACTTCTGCAGTTTGTGTTTTTTTTCTCACCTCTTCTTTCTTTTTTCTTTTTCTGCTTCTTTCTTGCTTTCTTGAGTTCTTTCTTCTTATGGATTCCAGCCTTACATCTATTTGTATAAGTTTCTTTCTCTTGTCGTCTCTTTTATGCAACATATATCCCTTATTGTTTTTCATTCACTGATTACTCTTATCTTTACTGATTTCCCTTATTTATGGCTGGCTTAAATGTGTTGTCACTTAATGTGCGTGGTTTGAATCACCCAGTAAAGAGATCAAAAATGTTGGATTACTGCAAAAGCCTTTCTATTGACATTGTGCTATTACAAGAAACTAAAATAGCTTACAAGGAGGACTTATTGTTGAGTAAGCAATGGGTCTCTGATGTGTCGTGCTCAGAGGCTTCTGGGAAGAGAAATGGGGTGGTCACTCTAATTTCTAAAAATTCGGGATTGTCCATTGTTTCGGCAGAACATGATCTTGAGGGTAGGTGGCTGCTTACGCGTTTATCTAATCGGTCATCTGATCTTTATATTATGAATATATATGCTCCCAATAGCGATGATCCATCTTTCTGGCGAACAATAACCAAGAAGCTTTCGGAATTATCTATTAGTGCTAAACTGATTGTCGGGGGAGATTTCAATCTGCCAATGGATCCTATCTTGGACAGATACTCTGCATTCCAATTCCGTCCTCCCAGTGCGCACAAACAAATGCTTAACATGTGTTCTTCCCAACGACTCATTGATGTGTGGAGAATGCATAATCCCACTGGTAGTGACTTTACCTTTTTTTCTTCTCCTCACTCTAGTTTCTCTCGCATTGACTACCTCTTGGTTCAAGCTAATATGTTGAAACATACTACAAATGTGACAATTCATCCTATAGTTGTCTCTGATCATGCCGCAGTTTCTTTCACTCTTCTTAATTTGACGGATAGTTGTGGGCCACGTACTTGGCGTCTTAATACAGAAATCTTACATGACGACAAAGAAGTTGAGTTGCTTGATGCAGCTATACATACCTTTTTCCGAGAGAATGAATCATCCGTGACATCTCCTGTAATACTATGGGACGCTTTCAAATGTACCCTTAGAGGCAACATTATTCAAACAATGGCACGAAGGAACAGTATTATTAAAAAAGAGCTCCTCTCGCTTACAGACAATATTAAGCATAAAGAATCATTATATAGAGGTTCTAAAGAGAAAATGATACTGCAGGAAATTAAAAATCTTAAATATAAGTATAATTCTATCTTGACCAAGAGGGCACACTTTGGGGTACAATTACAAAAATCAAAGCGCTTGTTACTAAAAAATCGAGCGGGTAAAGTTCTGGCGGCAACTTTAAAGTATCAGGACACTAATGTTCGATCCACTCAGATTACCTGTATCACAGATACTGCGGGAACTCGGAAATTCTTGACTAAAGATATTCTGGAGGTATTTCGTGATTTTTATTCCAACTTATACACCCCTAAACACCAATCTTCTTTAGCGCAGTGCCAACAATTTCTGACTTCTATTCCTACTCGTACCATTGTCGACACGGATATTGTATCTCTAAGTAAACCAATCGAGTCCGAAGAAATTGTTCAAGCCATTAAGGCAACTAGATCAGGGAAAGCGCCAGGACCGGATGGCTTTTCTATTGAGTTTTTAAAAAAATGTAGTTCATCTTTAGTACCGCATCTGCAACAGGTCTTTGACACCTTTGTTTCCTCAGGGAAGGTTTCGGGGTCGGCAACGGAGGCTACTATAGTGGTTATCCCCAAAGAAGGGAAGGATCATTTGGACCCCAAGAATTTCCGCCCAATTTCTTTGCTAAACATGGAAGCAAAAATTTTTGCAAACATTTTGGCAAAACGATTGGAGTCCCATATTCCCACACTCATTCATCCCTCCCAGACGGGTTTTGTTAAGGAAAGACTCGCTAGGGATAATATCCGTACTTTCTGTCATATCTTAGAGAAAGCAAAGGGATCTAGCTCGCCGTTGGCAGCTATTGCGCTTGACGCCGAGAAAGCTTTTGATAAGGTCTCTTGGCCTTTCCTTCAAGCAGTACTCCAATCTCATAACCTGGGGGATGTGTTCATTGGAATGGTTATGTCCTTATATACTCATCCCAAGGCTAATATTAGAATTAATGGAGCTACTTCATCCTTCTTTGATCTTGGCCAGGGCACTCGGCAGGGTTGTCCATTGTCACCACTTCTCTTTTATTGTCTATTGACCCGTTACTTCGACTACTTAACCTTAATCAGGACATTCGGGGATTTCAGTTTGGCTCACAGCGCATCAAAACGGCCGCGTATGCGGACGATGTTCTTATCTTCTCCGAAGATATAGAAAGAGCAATTCCTGCTATTTCTAGCATTATCAAAGAATTTTCTCTTGTTTCAGGATATACTTTAAATAGAGATAAAACCGAAATGTTTCCTCTTAATCGGTTATGCTTTTCTTCTTATATGGGAGATGCAGGATACAAATGGCAGTCTGAGCGGCTTAAATACTTAGGGATTTGGTTTTGTGCGACTTTATCGGATACCGTCTCTTACAATGAATCTCAGGTACTAGATAAAGTAAAAAAGCTGTTGGAGGCTTGGTCGCCTAAGTTCATCTCATGGTGGGGACGTCTTCAGACATTGAAAATGATGATAACTCCCATCGTCAACTTTGTGTCATCTATGCTCCCTGTAAATCTCTCCTCTTCTTTTTTTCATGAGATAGATGTGATCACCTCTAAATTTCTCTGGAGCGACAAACGTGCTAGGATCGCGTACAAACAATTAAGGAAATCTTATGATATGGGTGGTTGCAACTTCCCAGATTGGAATTTATATCAGTCGGCGTTCTTAGCCTCTCAGGGGGCTTTATGGTTTCCTTCTGATACTAGGCATATTCCGCCATGGCTATATATTGAACAACATTTGTGTTTTCCCTTACCTACCTCAGCCTTGATGACTGCGTCTACATTGACTTTCCCTTTCTCTGGACGTATCATATCAGACACCATTTTAGCATTAAAAAAGATTGATAAGAGAGTTTCTTTACACATTCAAAACTCCAGGTGGTCCTCTTTGTGGCACAATCCCAGGATTAAGATTCAGGTGGACGCGGAGACAAGGTCACACTGGGCCAACAAAGGCGTTACATTGATCAAGCATTTTTATAATGCTAACAATGATCCTTCGCCTTTCTCTTCGTTGGCCTCAGCCTATTGTCTTAATAATATTGATTTCTATTCATTTCTTAAAATTAAGGTAGCTTTGTCCAAGACTACTTTTCATCCGGATTCACATACTGTTTCTCTCCTACAGCTTTGGGGTAAGGCAGGACATATGGCTTCTAGGATATATACATTTTTGTTCACTACTCCGCCATCACTTTCTACGGTCACACAGCTCAAATGGATGCACCATTTTGACGCTGATGTATTCAAACTTATTACACCGGACACTTGGAAAACCATTGGGAAATTTTCCCTACGTAATAAAGTTGCTCCTTCTCTGATTCAATCAAAGTTTTTCACTATCAATCTTCTGCATTGGACCCCAGTTCATCTGTATACACTCAAACTTAAAGATGATGATCTCTGCTGGAATTGTAAAAGTGCTGCTGGTACCCCTCAACATATGTTTTTTGAATGCTCCCTTCTCCAAGCATTTTGGGAATTAATCCATAACCATTTATTACTAATTTTTAATATTCACTTTGAGCTTTCCTTTCCTTTAGTTTTGTTGGGCCTTTGGGCAGCTCCATCTCCACTTCCTTTAGACGAGTTAGATTTACAACTTCTGGATTTACTGCTATCCATAGCTGTTAAGATTATTTTGTCAGAATGGAAATCCTTTAATTCCTTATCATATCATACATGGTGGGAATGGGTATCGTTTCTCCGCGGTGCTCACACTTCGATGGAGGAGAAACAATATACCCCCTCTATCTCTTCTGGTGTCTGGAGATCGCTTGACAAATATATCCATTTAGCTTCTCAGGACCTAGTGGCTCAGTATCCTTTTTTCACCGCTGATTGATTTTCCCTTTTTAGTTCAGTAAGACTGGAGTCCCTTTCTCTCTTTCTCTTTTCTTCTTTTTCTTTTCTCCTTTCACGCGCTCTATTTTTTTTCATTATTTTCTTTTCTTTTTTCTTCTCCTTCTTTCTTCCTTTTTGTGTGTTCAATCCTTTTTATTTAAATGTAGTACAAATGAATTCACACAAATAGGTTCTTATTTATCTGCTTGTATTAGGGTTTATCCACTATTTATCATATTGCTCATATTTATGCTTTTTATTAACTATTTATTGTTCGAGATGGTTTTTTTATGTATTACATGCTGTTGTACCTTAATTATTTATACTCTCTCTCTTAAATTAATTTAAAAAAATTGAAAAAAAAACAACAAAAAAAACAATGGGGCATATTAGCAAGACCGGCGATAAAATTATCGCCGTTTTAGCGGCAGGAAACTGCCGCTAAAGCGGCGATAATGGGCTTGCTAGTATGCGTTATAGAATTCAATAGAAGCCCAGGTTAGATGTCCTGCACATCTAACCTGGGCTTCTATTGAATTCTATAGCGCATATTAGCAAGCCCATTATCGCCGTTTTAGCGGCAGTTTCCTGCCGCTAAAACGGCGATAATTTTATCGCCGGTCTTGCTAATATGCCCCAATGTGTTTTATTTTCTTGTGCTCAGAGAGTGCAACATTTTTAAACAATGTATTTTCCCTTCTTGTGCTCGCGGAGTGCAGTATTTTTAACAATGAATTTTATCTTCTTTAGGTCAAAGTATGTAGTAATTTTAAGCAGTTTATTTTACCTTCTTGTGCTCGCAGAGTGTAGTATTTTTAACAATGTAGTTTATCTTATTTTGTTCACAATGTGCAATATTTTAACAATTTATGTTACCTTGTTTTGCTCGCAGAGTGAGGATTTTTAACAACGCATTTTATCTTCTTTTGTTTAACAGACTACATTGGTGATGTTCAAAAGCACTGGCTGACAATACCTGTCATACATGAACTACGGCACATTGTAATACTGTAATCAGCTGAGGCCTTCTTCAAGAGTCTGGAAGAGAGGGGGCTGGGAGAGGCGTGGGGGGGGGGATCACTGCTGTTGTGCTGCACATGATGGAGAAAAGGAGCCAGCCAATCCAGGAGCACAAGGACTTAATTTGTGCCGGTGGTTACAAGTGGTGGGCACTGGCACTCATTTTTGGGATAGCAAACGCTGACCCACAGCAAGAGTAATAAACATAGGAAATTGGAGCAAGCAGGGATGACAAATACCCTGGGGAGTTCGATAAAGAGACAGGAAGTGTAGGGCGGTGAAAGAAAGAGGCCGATGCAATCAAGACTGGACACAGGGAGTGCAGACGTCTTAGGTTTGTCAGAACAGTCCCAATATTTCTAGGTCTTTCCTGCATTCCGGACCCTGATTACATTCTGCAGGAGGTTGTCTCATGACTCAGGCATCCTTACATCATGGTGCAAGGGTGCCTGCATTGGTGGCAGCAGAAGTGTCCCATAGTAGTTATGCTGGATTTCTGCCCTCCCCATTTCACACGATGCTGCGCAGCAACTTTGCTTGCTGTCCTGTGTTGGGTGAAACATTAGTAAATATGCCCCTGCACCTCTACAGTATCAACAGCCCTCTCTAATTTTCATTCCAATATGGGCATGTTGCTTGCTTCGAAGGCTGCTCGCTCATGCACCACAGAAGGATTTAAAGAGGGTTGCGTCAGTAAGGCATATCTGCCGATGTCCTGGCTCGCCTCTGGGCCATACCACTCTTTTGATCTCATCTCACAATGTCTGTTGCACATCTTACCCTTGAATGTCTACAGCACATCTGGGCAATGGGCACTAATCTTTTTTTTGTTCCCTGTATAAATAATGCAAAAAGAATTAATTAGGGATCCCATGTGAAGCCTTTCACCACCTTCTTTCTTCCAAGGGCTACTGAAAACATTTTGAAATGCAATAAAAAACAAAACCTCGAAAACACTGATTTTTATATGCATATCTAGTCTTTTTATAGGTCTGTGCCAATGGGTCTCTGCCAGTGGGTCTGAGCCAGGGGTCAGCGAGTGTTCTCATTGTCCAACCTATGTCCAGGAGAGCTGGACCCATGCTAGATTTTCAGGATATTGACATAAGATAGATTCACATAAAATCAGTTTAAATGGACCAAAAGAAGATGAATAGACTTCCCATTCTCAGCTTATAATGGGAGATAAAAGAGTTATGACTAGACCAAATATCCTTGAAAGAGCCACTTTGAAAACTGCCCAGGAAGAGGAGATGGCCCTACTGGAACGTCCCTCAACAGATGAAGGAAGAGAGAGGCCTGCCATTTGATAAGCGCCAGTAATCCCCGTGTTTGCCCACCGGTTGACCGATTACAATTTCCGTCGGAAGGCATTCCGACCGAATCGGTCTCGGAATGGTTTCCAACCGAATCAGATTCGGGGGTCTGACTGACTCATTACGATGCTTCCGAACATCGTTTGGTCGGACTCCCATTGACTTCAATGGGTGCCTGTGTTCTGACCGAATACACTAGCTCCCATTGAAGAAAGGGGTGGGTGGGGAAAATCGTGCACTCTGTGGCGGGCACCCCATGGTGCCTGCCACACTGTGCATGGTTGTAAAGACGGGTCCCATGGGTACCCCCACAGGCACCATTCAGAAGGCTTTGGGTGAAGGGGGGCCTGCTACGGGCCCCCAAAGTCGGATTCCAACAGCCGATCCATGTTGGAACAACCGATTTGGAAAGGCTGTCCGAATCAGATATCGTAATACGTCAGTCGGAAACACGGTCTGTAGACCTGTACGGGTCGGCTCCGAATGACTCGGTTACTCCAAATGCCATTCGGAAACAAGTCGGATAGTCCAAGTACTTTCTGACTATAGTAATCGATCTGTTGGAAGGCTTTCCGAATCGGTCAGAAAGACGGGTTCCGAATCGGATTCAGATGACCCAAATGCCATTCAGAGGCTTTCCGACCGACATCGTAATCGGCCCCATAGAGTGGAAACAGTAGGCTTATGGCCTTTTGTACCCAGGCCATAGGTGAGGAATAACAAATGTACCTTCCTAAAATAAGCAGTCTTATGCAAACAGAGTGTAAGGGCACAAACTCACGAACTAAATCTAAGAGCCAAGCAATCTCCTCCTCTGAGGAAGGGACTCAAAAAAGGATTAGAGAACCAAACACTGACTCTTATGAAAAGAGGAAGAGATCTTAGTGAGAAAAGTAGGGTTGGGTCTCAGCACCAACTTATCCAGAAACAATTGCAAATATGGTTTGTGGCAAAGTAGAGCCTCAATCTCCCTTGACCTACGCTCTGAGGTAAAGGCAAAAAGAAAGAAACCTTTCAGTGTCAAGATCTTCAAGGAAGCCGAGGCAAGGGCCATAAAATGATAAGCCTGCAGAGCAGCAAGCACCAGGGGAAGATCCCATGGGGGTATCAGAAAGTGAACCATTGGTCTTCTAAGCTGAAAATGTTTCAAAAGGCGACAATCTAAAGTATCAAAAAGGGACAAAGAGGGACCCCTAATAGCTTTGATTGGAGCCCACTGACTTCTCAGGGTGGAAACTGCCAATCCCAAGAAGAACCAGTCTCTGAGAAACTCAAGTACCCTACCCCCTTCACAAGAGACAGGAATTCACCCATTAGCTGGACACCATTTTGAAAAATTAGTCCAATGTCTCTCATGGACTTTGAGCATACTTCCCTTCCTAAAATTCTGAATTGAAGAAACTGTCTCTGAAGAACAGGCTAAAGCCTCCAATCTCTGCCTTTCAAACTCCAGACCCCCAGAGAGAGGTGGTGAAGAGGGGACTCTAGCAACTTTGGAAATCTCATATACGATGTATGGGACCACCAGAAGGACCTCTGTCCCCTCCTCACGGATTTTTGCCAGGACCTTGCTGATGAGTGGAAAGGGAAGGAAGGAATAGAGGAGACCCCTGGGCTATCGGAAACTCATTGCGCCCATCCCCCAAGCCTCCTGGAATGGAGAAGGGCTATAGGGTAGTAGCATTGCTGAGCTTCCTGTGGGGGCCATATTGGTGTAGGAATTTGAGTAGATCTGCTTTTTAGGTGTATGGGTAAATACTGTGCACCAGCCATGGGGTCTTCCTGATGTAAGGACTGTGACAAGGAAAATGGACGAGGTAGGTAATGTGCCACGATTCACTTGCAGCACTTTAAGGCAGCTGCTGTACCTTGCCTTACGGTGACGCCAGCCCTGTGCAGGGACTATCCTGCACCTGACCCTAAAGTTATGATTGTGGAAATTACTAAATACTTGTACATTTCCAGCATTCTTAAATCCACTTTGCATGTGAGATTTCCACTTTTTGGAGTGATTTACTCTTAAAAAATTGTTTTGGACACCGTGGTTGAATTTACCTTCAGAAAATCATTTGTAAATCACGAACAATATTTGTCCGAAATTTCACACTATAATTTACCTCTGCAATATGCAATGCAGCGGTAAACTGCACCCACACCACAATCTAGTAGGTCCCACAGTCTTTCACCAAACAACACCAGTGATGTAATTTGGTTCCTGCAGCACCAACTGTATGAGACCAAGGGCACACATTTAAAGATGGCGAAGTGGGTGGAAAAGGAAAGAGTCTCTGGACATTTAATCTGTTTCATATTGATTAACAATTAGAATGCTGCTGCTTGCAATGTGTGCCTTTAGCTATTACAAAATAGTTATGCTGGTGCCAAATTCCTGCGTTTATTTTTCTGCTTGTTCTTGACTTCATAACTTATCATTCAACGGAAACAATATGGCTTCACTGCTGCATTTCCCAAGTGCTCTGTCTCAGGTGGGGAAACAGACAATAGCTTTTAGCTTCTCAATCACTATAAACATAAAAGGTTTTCACCACATAAAAGGCATAACGGTTTTCCGGGCTCATAAACCGACCGGGATTAAATGGAGGCATTTTATCGATAGCAAATCTCCATTAAACTTTAACATAACTGAATGTAGACTTTATTGAAATAAAATAAGAACAGATGTAGCTGGGTATGCTTCATGAGAAATGATCATCACACATTTTGCAACTGAAATGTGAGAAATTGGGTTACTGGTTGCGGGGGGAACCCTACTCAGGGAGCAACCACAATCCTTGTCAGGGTGAGGCATAAGCAAACCTCAAAATAATCTGTGCTTAACCCTCTGGTAGCTTGGCACAGAGCATTCAGGCTTCACTTAGAGGTAATGTGTTAGGTATTTATGCAGCACTTCAAACAATAATAAAGTGAAAACACAACACAAGAAAAATTCCACACCAATTTAGAAAAATTATAGAGTAAATTTTACTAACGAAATCAAGACCAAGGGGCATATTATCAAGGGCTGGCGATAACATTATCGCCGCTTTAGCGTCCGTTTTCGGGCGAAAAGCAGCGATAATTTTATCGCTTTATTAACAAGGACACGCTAGCGCGTGTTTCCCTGCCTTAGCACCCGGTTTCCTATCGCCTCGCCTCGTATCGCTAATGAGATGCAAGGTAGGCGTGCCCCTTACAACTACATAATAAAATATCGCTAACGGTGCTTCGCTGTATTTACAACTAAGCCCCGTCCGGTTTAGCGCTGACTTTTTTCGCGCTAACTGGGCCTTAACGCTGGAACTTAACATCTGTTAAATTCCAGACTAAGGCATACCTAATATGGGAGGTGGATTATGCTGATATGACCACAGGGTCGTATCAGCAAGGTTATCGCCGTTTTCCATGGAACATCGCTGAAAAACCAGCGATGTTCCATGGAAAACACCGCTATCGCTGGAAAATTATCGCCATTGCGCTATGCGTTGTTGATACAGCGATTGCATGGCGATAATTGCCAGCGATAGCCGGCGATAAATATTTTCACGCTAAGGTGTCGATTCCGATCTCGGCCGGAAGCGCACCGAATACGATTCGTCCGGAAAAAATACGAGCCGAACGCGTTTTTCCCGAACGATTCGAACAGTCGTCCGAGCGAGCAAGTACGATGCGCATTACTGCTAAAATTCTGAGCGAGCTGTACGTTCCCATTCCAGCTCCAGTTCCCCGACCGAGCTGGATCCGTAAACGCCGATTCGAGTCGCACGGAAGTAAATACACAGCACCTTCCGGCTGGAATAGTACGATGCGCACTCCGTACGCGCCGAACTGGTCGCTACGTCCGGCACGTCAGAGCATCCGGGAGAGCTGCACATAAGCTCCGATTCGCGCCACAAGACGATCCACGGCCATGAGACGAACAAGCCAGCTATGAGTACGAGTCGAAGCCACGAGAAACCCGAACGAGACGAACCAACCATGAATCCCATTGCGCAGGTCCTACCAATACTGTACATCTATTACCGGAACCGATACGGACGCGTACGGCGCAGACGGTAAGTCAGACACCCACTACACAAACAAACGACACGTACCCGACATATGTCACACACACATAGGGATGCAGAAATGACGTACACTAGCAACAGCAGAACCATAGGGGCGGGATGGCTACACTACCACCACCCCTACTCATGGGGGGCTGGATGCCTACCACTACCACCACCCCTACTCATGGGGGGCTGGATGCCTACCACTACCACCACCCCTACTCATGGGGGGCTGGATGCCTGTCACTACTACCATCCCCACTCATAGGGGGATTGATGCCTACCATGACCACCACCCCTACTCATGGGGGGCTGGATGCCTTTCACTACCACCACCCCTACTCATGGGGGCCTGGATGCCTACCACTACCACCACCCCTACTCATGGGGGGCTGGATGCCTACCACTACCACCACCCCTACTCATGGGGGGCTGGATGCCTGTCACTACCACCACCCCTACTCATGGGGGCCTGGATGCCTACCACTACCACCACCCCTACTCATGGGGGGCTGGATGCCTACCACTACCACCACCCCTACTCATGGGGGCCTGGATGCCTGTCACTACTACCATCCCCACTCATAGGGGGATGGATGCCTACCACTACCACCACCCCTACTCATGGGGGGCTGGATGCCTGTCACTACCACCACCCCTACTCATGGGGGGCTGGATGCCTGTCACTACCACCACCCCTACTCATGGGGGCCTGGATGCCTACCACTACCACCACCCCTACTCATGGGGGGCTGGATGCCTACCACTACCACCACCCCTACTCATGGGGGCCTGGATGCCTACCACTACCACCACCCCTTCTCATGGGGGGCTGGATGCCTGTCACTACTACCATCCCCACTCATAGGGGGATTGATGCCTACCACTACCACCACCCCTACTCATGGGGGCCTGGATGCCTGTCACTACTACCATCCCCAATCATAGGGGGATGGATGCCTACCACTACCACCACCCCTACTCATGGGGGGCTGGATGCCTGTCATTACCACCACCCCTACACATGGGGGCCTGGATGCCTACCACTACCCCTACTCATGGGGGGCTGGATGCCTACCACTACCACCACCCCTACTCATGGGGGCCTGGATGCCTACCACTACCACCACCCCTACTCATGGGGGGCTGGATGCCTGTCACTACTACCATCCCCACTCATAGGGGGATTGATGCCTACCACTACCACCACCCCTACTCATGGGGGGCTGGATGCCTGTCACTGCCATCACCCCTACTCATGGGGGCCTGGATGCCTACCACTACCACCACCCCTACTCATGGGGGCCTGGATGCCTACCACTACTACCATCCCCACTCATAGGACGGGTAATGCATGACACAACCAGCATACTCCAACATAAGGAATGTCAGCAAAAGACATCCCCCCAACATCATGACAAGAGTGTGTAGTTTGTGTCAAATGCCTACAACACTGAACCTGACATTTAACATACAATGTGACCCCCTATCACATGTGACACACAAAAATGTGTGTGGCCTTCACAATGCAAGCAGACAATGACCACTGTGGGAATGGGGTCTAAACCCCCATCATCACAGTGACCAAAAGGTAAGTGTGGGGTCCATAGCTGAAGCACATTTTGAACATTGTGGCAATGGGGTCTAAACCCCCATCATCACAGTGACCAAAAGGTAAGTGTTGTCATGGAAAAAGCTGCAACTGCCAAACAGCATGGAGGATTCCTGCTCACAGAACAACAAACACATCAGTGGCAAAGTAGTGGTTGTGTCCCATAGCAACATAGATTGGGTGAGGCAAACAGTGCAGTGCAAATAAAACATACCTTTGGCCATGTGCAGACAAACATCACCCATGGGGACTGACATTGTCTCCATTTATCAATTACACAATGCCAGAAGTGACCATCATAATGCAGACCCACATATCTGCACTAATGGACACACAAATGTAGATATCCTGTGGAGACTGTAGATGTGAGGTGAACAAATACCATACCATGGCAGCAATGGGACATACAAACCATGATTATTGTGCTGACTGAAAACCTAGGAGACCCAGGGACAGCATGGGAAATCCTCCAAACAACATACAGGCAATGGCACACTAAAGATATGCCAATGCAGTGGTGCAGATGCACAAACACAAACAGGCAGCCTCACACTGCATATCAAACACAACAGGTGATGGGGGGGTGTGCCAGTGTCCCCAGGCAACCACACAATACATGAGGAGGCCTGAATTCCAATTACACAGATGTGTATACAGTGCCATACAAAAGTAACTCATGGATCGGATTCCCCTATGTGGGCAATCAGGCATTGTTAGATGAGAGGGAGCCCAAATTACACATGTCACACAAGCTTGTAGGAACAGCAACTAACACAGAAAGACACAGACTCACCACAGCACTATCCCCAGGGACCCCACAATGTGGTGACACTAGCCTGCATGATAATCCCACTGTGATGACAAAGGTAGATGTCGTTCACACTGTGAACCACAGCCATGTGTCCTGAGCAACAAACTACCATCACACCTACACAAGCACAAATCAATCCGCACGGCCTGTCAGCCAAGGCCAATATGGAGGTAGGGGTCTAGCCGTGCAACAACTCACATTTGCACACACTCCACACCACACACCTTGATCTCCACCAATGTGCAGCAGTGAAGCTCACATGGACTGGTGACATTGCACATGCACCCATGACAATCCCAGGGGTGGTTGTGGGAACTAAGGTGCAGAAACCCATCACACCTGACCAGTCAACAAGACTCGTGAATGTCTGACACACTGCACAGTACGCGGTACATGGGCATGACGTGAAATCCACCCCAATCAATGGGATCCCGGCCACAGTCACACACCAATGAAGAAGCCAAGGTGACCCACAAAGAACACACGTAGACAACTTCCAACATTGCAGCTCTGACCCTGAGGAGTGGCAGCAGTCACACACACAACGTGTCACAATCACTGAAAGCTACCACAAACTGTAAATTACATGACTTGTGTAACCAACAAGTGCCAAGGGGAATCCTGACTGTGTCCCATCTGCGTTTGCCCACATCCCCAGCCATGACAACAAAGACAACTAGGGATGACAACCTGATGAACATTAGTTTGCCATGCACCCACATCACGGAGAAACCAGGTCCAAGATGCTGGATGAACACAGGACAACTCAGCAAGCATCACAAACAGGAACATCCGTAGGGACACAGCCTGTGTAGGAAAAGGGAAGGGAACACACACAGACATGCTTACACAACACACAACACAGGCCCAGGCAATGTCACGGGATTACACACTGCCATGAGAGCACTCCACTCCTGTGGAAGGTCCGCTGTGCCAAACATTGTCTGTGCACGACTCAAACATGTCAGCAGAACACTCGGTCAGTGAGTCAACAATTACAACACACTGAAGGCTCTGCTCACATCAGCCTGGGTACGGGAGTGTCACTTCAGTCATCTGCATATGCCCAAAACACGTGTCAAGCAAGTTGCACTGTATACACAGATGAGTCCTTCAACATTGATGTGCTAAACTTCATGTCCAGTGGAGATGGGCACACAGTCAGGGAAATAGAAACATTGAACAGTGGTAAGCCCACCAGATGTGCATCAGTGTAAGCCACAGATGTTAAATTACAAATGCAAAACGTACATCCCTGTGTCAAATGCTGAACATTACACCCTCAGACTGCAGCAAAGGATGCTATGGATCCAGACTAGATTAGGACACATATTCCATGGACCACATAGAGTCCATAGCGATACCAAAGGGGATGATGGACGGAGCGTTAGAGCAAATCAAACACTCACCCCCAGTCAACTGATCTGGGTTTAATCCATCATCATTCTTTAGCTCACTCCACCACCCCAGTTCAGACATGGCCATATGCAAATCAGTCTGACCCTGTGCCTCATGGGAACAGTCCAGCCCGAACTGCCAAGCCATGTCTTCCCTGGACCGGAAACAAGCATCCTGGGACCGGTTTCGGGTTCAAAACCCTCATCAGCCAGGCTATCTTGAATCCAGTGGCAAAGTGAGCAAGGGACCCACGTCTGGGCATACCCTGCCAACTTAGGGCGAACTTTTTGCCCTAAGTGGGATGGGTATGCCCAGACGTGGGTCCCTTGCTCACTGTGCCACTGGATTCAAGCTAGCCTGGCTGAAGAAGGGTGACATACCCTGAAACCGGTCCCAAGATGCTTGTTTCCAGTCCAGGGAGGACCTGACCTGGCAGTTCGGTCTGGACTGTTCCCATGGGGCACAGGGTCAAGACTGATTTGCATATGGCTGTGTCCAAACTGGGGTGGCGTAGTGGGCAAAATAACGATGGATTTAACCCAGATCTTTTGACTGGGGGAGAATGTTTGCATTGTCAGCATTCCGTCCATCATTTGTTTGCTGTAACACTTTTTGCCCTAAGTGGGATGGGTATGCCCAGACGTGGGTCCCTTGCTCACTGTGCCACTGGATTCAAGCTAGCCTGGCTGAAGAAGGGTGACATACCCTGAAACCGGTCCCAGGATGCTTGTTTCCAGTCCAGGGAGGACCTGGCCTGGCAGTTCGGTCTGGACTGTTCCCATGGGGCACAGGGTCAAGACTGATTTGCATATGGCTGTGTCCAAACTGGGGTGGCGTAGTGGGCAAAATAACGATGGATTTAACCCAGATCTTTTGACTGGGGGAGAATGTTTGCATTGTCAGCATTCCGTCCATCATTTGTTTGCTGTAACACTTTTTGCCCTAAGTGGGATGGGTATGCCCAGACGTGGGTCCCTTGCTCACTGTGCCACTGGATTCAAGCTAGCCTGGCTGAAGAAGGGTGACATACCCTGAAACCGGTCCCAGGATGCTTGTTTCCAGTCCAGGGAGGACCTGGCCTGGCAGTTCGGTCTGGACTGTTCCCATGGGGCACAGGGTCAAGACTGATTTGCATATGGCTGTGTCCAAACTGGGGTGGCGTAGTGGGCAAAATAACGATGGATTTAACCCAGATCTTTTGACTGGGGGAGAATGTTTGCATTGTCAGCATTCCGTCCATCATTTGTTTGCTGTAACACTTTTTGCCCTAAGTGGGATGGGTATGCCCAGACGTGGGTCCCTTGCTCACTGTGCCACTGGATTCAAGCTAGCCTGGCTGAAGAAGGGTGACATACCCTGAAACCGGTCCCAGGATGCTTGTTTCCAGTCCAGGGAGGACCTGGCCTGGCAGTTCGGTCTGGACTGTTCCCATGGGGCACAGGGTCAAGACTGATTTGCATATGGCTGTGTCCAAACTGGGGTGGCGTAGTGGGCAAAATAACGATGGATTTAACCCAGATCTTTTGACTGGGGGAGAATGTTTGCATTGTCAGCATTCCGTCCATCATTTGTTTGCTGTACCACATGGAGTCCATCACAGCAACACTTCATTTTCCTGATCTGAACACTATTACAACAGCAAATGCATGATGATACTCATCTACATCATGTACAACAAAAGCAAAACCACTAGTAAACAAAAAGACGCTTTATTCAGCCAATGTGAATGAAAAATTGGAAGTCCAAAAGAAACTAAGGCAAATGGCCAGTCCACATTCACAGTCCGAACAGGGTGACATGTGACAACTTGTCACCCATTGCTTGCCTGCACTGGTACGGACATGGGACCTCCCCCTCGGAGGGGCATACAAGGGGCAGGCCAGGCACCGCAGGGACAGGATCAGGGGATGCCAGAAGGAGGCAGTGAAGGGGTGGTGGGTGCAGGAGTGTCACCGGCAACTGCAGTGGAGGTGTCTGACTCAGTGGGGGCCGGCACCACTGTAGGGCACAAGTCAGATGGTGTGGGTGCTGGCACCACTGCAGTGGGCCGGTCAGAAGGAGTGGACTGGGTCCCCACTGCAGTGCCCAAGTCAGACGGGGTGGTTGTGGACTCCACTGCAGTGCATAACTCCAAGGGAGTGGAAGGGGGGGCAGATGAGGTGGGCAGGACAGAGGGGGGGGGACCCGGTCTCCACACCAGTGGCACAAACAGGCCGAGCGTCTGGCTTGGGGGTGGAAGAGCAAGTGGTAGGGGGGCGGGCCTAAGCAGTTTGGGGATGCGGTATCGGTGTGTGGGGGAACCTGGGGCCGGGTGTGGCGGGGAACCTGTGGAGTGGTGGCCTGGGGGATGGAGGAGAGAGACTGTGTGGTGGAGCTGCGTGGTGGTGGTGGTGGGGTCTTGCCCTTCCTGGTCCGGGGGGACTTCCTAATGGGGTCCTCAGTCTGCCTGTGCCTGGGGGAGGGTGTCCAGGTGTGAGGGGCACTCCCCTCTGTGTGTGTGGTGGTGGCCTCTTCCGCCTGTACATTGGCTCAGATGGATCTGTGGGGAAGAGGCCAAGCTCACAGAGGAAGAGCTTCTGGGAGGGGGGGTTGCAGGTGAGACAAGGGAAGGGGTTTTGGAGGGAGAGGTATCTGAGGACTGCGGAGTGCTCGTGGATGCGTGTCTGGGCCCCATCCCCTGTGAGTGAGGTATCAGTCCCCTGACTGTGCGTGCGTGTGCATCTGGATTTTGGCGTGTGTGTCTGTGTGCTGCTTGTGTCTGTGCTGGTGCGTGCCTGTGCCGGTGTGTGTGTGCTTGGGACAGGTAGGGTGCTGGGGATTGTGGATGGGGCAGAGGTAGGAGGGGTGAGGGACTGTTGCAGGAGGGACACTGCTGCCGTCAGTGAGGAGGCCATGGACTGATTGGTCTGATGTAGGGCAGACATGCCAGATGACATGCCCTCCATGAATGACACCAGTTGTGTCAACAGACCCGGGTGTGCATGGAGGACACTCAGCATTGATGTCTGCCCTACATGGATCTGTTTCAGCAAGTCCACAGACTCCACACTCAGGGCAGCAGGGGAGACAGAGGCAGGGGGTGCGGTGCCTGGCACGAAGGAGACATGCTCCCCTACATGGGAGCCTCCACTGACATGTGGGATGGGAGCAGATGGGAGGGTGGAGATGGTGGTGGTGGCGGGGACACACTTTCTCGATTTTGTCTGTGGTCTGCTGACACCCGCCTCCACAAGGGAGTCCTCACTGGAAGCGCTGTGTTCCTCAGCCGAGGTGGTCGTAGCTGAGGTCTCCTCAGTGTGGCTCCCCTCACCCTCACGTGCCACTGGGTCCCTCGGTCTCCTCTGCAGTGGACCCAGTCTGGCTCTGCCGCTCCTCTTGGTCCGTGGAGCTGTCTCCTCCTGTGGCCGTGGATGTATCTGCAAACAATCAGGATAAACAGAGCAACATTAGTCACCTGTACTGACCACACACACCACAGTAAGTACAGCACATCACAGAGCAAGCCCTGCCATCATTTGCTAGACATTGCAATAAGTGCTGACACTGATTTGAAGAAGCCCATTGTCTGCCTGACAGTCATTCATGCCACTCATATCCTACCTGTCCATGCACCCATCTGTCTGGTGCCTGTTGTATCCGACTAATCATATGTGCACACATGCACCACATACACAGTTGTTGGACATCCAAGAGAACATATGGAAATGTGTCACTCCAAACACATGCCATCTCCTGCCACTGACTCAGTACATGTGTCAGGAAAAGTGATGGGCAGAGTCTCTGTTGATATGCGGGTTTTGGTTCCATCACCAGACACAATGATGTCCTCATGTCCTGATAGACAATGCGACAATGGTGTGCATGCAGGACATATCACAGTACTGCTGGATCACCCTTTGCAAGTTGAATGTCATGGCACAGGCCTGTCTGGCAAGTCAGTCATAACTGTGTCCTGTCACAGGGGCAGTGCATACACACAACACCAGTCTGCACTGTGTCACACTCATGGAAGTTTTGGGAATGCAAGCCCTGTAGCTGACAGGTGCACATGTGCACCCCTGGCCACCCGCATCATGAGGACTAAGATGATCCCACGTCATTCAAATGAGACATTTGAGTGACTGCAAACACAAATCCATACACATGAGCACTTCACCGTCTGATGAGAATGAACCAAAGCTGCCTGCACCTCAATGTTTCATACACCATTGTGCACAGTCAAGGGATCAGAGACCTATGCATTAACCAATGTGCAGATCCTATAGTCACAACTCAGATGGCTGGCCACCCCAAATTGTTAAACACTCCAGGAGTCCAAAAAGCAAGGCCACACCATGGTGACACAGAGGCAGACACCTGAGTGCACTCTTCACAATGCACAATATGTATGCTGACACATGGGAGTGGGAGAACAGAGTGCCTTCGATGTCCGGAGTAGGCATTACAGTCCTGGTCCATGTGCAATATGGTATTACCCTGAACACTAGGCAGGTGGCTATGCATGTGTCACACACATGATGTACATACTTCTGAGGCTCCTACCTTGGTCTCTGCTGCAGCATGGGTGCACATGTGGTGAGTCAGAGCAGCAATTGGAACACATATTAAAGCCATACCCAGAGTACATGTCAGATCACAGGCATTGTGTGAGCAATTGTACCACCCATGCAGCCCACAACAAAGTTCCTGTAACTGATGCTGTCCCCAACTTGAACCACAGGTAACTGCAAGTACACAGTACCCAAGTGACCTAAGTCACAGACTGTAAGGGCCACACCTGTGTATCAGATGAGGAGGGGCATGACACAAGTGAGGGACATGAGTCCAGGACGACAAGACAGTTGTACTGTGGAAGTGGAACCAGGCTAAAAGAGTGCATAGAGCATGTTAGTCATAGTACCCAGAAAAGGCTAGCACTTACCCCCTCCTTGCTGCTGTCTGGCCTTCAGCTGCCCATCCAGGTCAGGGAAGACCACCGCCAGAATCTGGAGCATGTGGGGGGTCAGGGTCCGGTGTCCGCCCCTCCTGCGAAGAGGCGACAGCTTCAGCTGGACCCTTGCGATCCTCCGGGTCCAGCCACGAAGGTCCTGCCACCTCTTCTGGCAGTTGCGGATCCTGCGCCTGTTGAGCCCCACAGATCGTACTGCCCGGGCGATGGTCAGCCAGATCTCATGCTTCTGGTGGGCATCAACCTGTGAGGATGACAAAGTGAAAAGGCCATTACTACTGATCCAGCGCTAACAATAAAAATTCTTCTCCTGTATGCTTCGGTCATCCAGGTACAACTATCACTCCAAAACACTTACTATATCCATATGACGGTGGGGCCCATAACACCGCATATACATTCACTCACTCATTTATTCCCTGGATTTCCTCCGTCCTTAACCTAGGAGAAAAACAACAGTAGAACGATTCGCTGGAAGGAGACGGGATACCTCTTTTAAAACGACATAATATTTCTCATTGCTTTTAAGGTATTCCGCTCATTGGTCGATGGACCAACTAGTAGGAATCAGTTGATGGTGATTAAGACCAGCTCAATCACAAAATTACCTTTTTACCATTTTACGTTAATCATTGAGCTAAAGAACCACTGAGTCAATGTTTTAAAGACAATAAAGTTTATATAAAGTTTAAAAGCATGAATACGTTTTAGGTTTATTATTCAGATTATTACATTTATCATCATTATAAGAATAAATTGAAATTGCAATGCATACCTATTAGATGGAAGAATAAAGTTCGTCACAGCAAGAACTCCCCATAAGATCTATCTATCTGTCCTGGAAAACAGGCCTTCTCGTTCCTTTCCCTTCAGTATTTTGAGAATAAAAGTCTAATAGTTCTAAATGGAAAATCTATCAAGAGTAAAAAGGTTCTCCAAAAGCAGCATCTTATGCTCAATCAAAAATATAAAATAGCAGCAGCAGCATCAGCTCTTCAGCCATCAGCAATAGGAACCCCAGCAACTAACCCCTCCCCACCAAGAGTAGGTCTTCTTATACCCTAATTCTAGCTTACTAAATAAAATGTTGCATCTTTATGGCAAGATTCTCTCTAATTGGTCCATTTGGGTCCATATACATCTTTTTATCAAACTTCCTTGTTCTAACCAGTTCTTTGTGGAATGTTCATGCTTGCATCGTTTCACACGGGTTCGTGACATTACTCATCCGCTTCGGTCAGTCCAAATTGTATCACTTTCCGATACTTTTTAGGTTCAACAGTTCTTTGTATTCTCTTGTTCATTTATTCTCTCTAACTTCTCACGCTTCTTGCTGACCCGTCTTGGCACACATTTACTCGGTAAGGTCATAATAGCCTTGACCATACTTCCATCCTAGGCTCTTGGAACGATCACATGATCTCTCTTGTTCACGGCCTTTCTCCTTTTCCATAATTCCTCTCGCGCATGCGTATTCTAGCTCATGGCGGCCATTTTATATCGCTGCTCAACAGGCCTAAGCGCACTATTTATAAAGATAAACAAAATATAGTTAGGAATAAAGAATATAAACCCTTTCGTTTCCCTCCCGTCATTCTACGTACCGCAATTAGGTATTACCTAGCAAACGCAACATATAAAGCCGTCCTTTACTTACCATCGCTTTATTTTGCCACTACACGTTTTGTTTTCAAAGCACGAATCATGCATTTTATTATTCTATTAGTACGCAAATATTAGATTTAGGTTAGCCTCGTCAACAATTATAAGTAAATTAGTTTGCACATAAATAGCGTGTTACCTTTAACCCTTCACATGTAACATACATTGTTGGTTATTTACTTCAATGAACTTGTTTGTTAATCATTTTACGTAAATATTAGGAGGTTAACATTTTTCTTTTATCATGCTCCATCAACTCCCCCCTTTGGTGATTTTTAATATCACCACAAAACCCAAGTTACACAATTCTATCAGATAACATATTTCTTGGTCCGTTTGTTTTTGTTAGTTTACACAACTGTATCCCTTTCAACTTGTCTCTTGGTCTTCTTATACATGTTCTCTTTTATCTCTTCTAGCTCTATTTCACCCATTTCTCTCTCTCTCTCCTTGTTTATCTTATTTTCTTTTTCTATTTTATTTTGTCTTCTTCTTTTCTTTATACATGTAATTATAAGCTTCAGTACTAAAATTATTATGATTATCATGGTTGCTATTATTATGACTTTCCCTATTATTAATCCACTCATTCTAGTAAACCAATTTATTACTGAAGAAAACCCTTTACCAAGTTTTCCAAACGCACTTTCAACCTCCAGTGGAACAAGTTCTTTGTGCAAACTTGTAATATTCTTTATATACCTTTGTATATAATTTCACTTTTATCTGGAATGTAAGTGCAACAATGTTGGACTTTCAGCATTCCACAGACTCCACCCTCTTTTGCCAAAAGAATGTCAAGGGCAAGTCGATTTTGCATTACCATAGCTCTCATGGCAACCATCTCGGTATTTACCATCAAGAACCCTCCAGCAGTATCTGTAGATAAACGATCTACCACTGTGGATAATTTCCGAATTTTAAATGCATTCAAAGATATTCCCACTGCTGGTATCAATGCACCAAAAATATCACCTACTATTTCTGAAAAACTTTCCCTTTTTCTACGTGTAAAGGTCTTTATCATTTCGTGTGTTCCTTTTTCTGTTCTATCCATATGAAAAATCTTTGGAAAGACCAGGCCTAAATAACATGACCCATACCAATGGTCCGGCAACCTGTAATAAGCCCTATTACCGCAAATATAATAAATCCCTGGAAATATTGGATCTTTTCCCCTTTGAATCCCCATCCGCCTAAAATTTGATAATTGTCATGGCAATCACTGGAACCCACGAAATAATTGTCATACCTTGTTCTATTTCTTCTAATGCACAGCCTTCCCTGTTGGGGCCAATCCAGAGTCATAGCTGCATTTGTCTTTTTCTTGCCATGATTCTCTTCCTCAAACGCCCAAAGAGGTGTTTTTGTCTCTTCTATCACTTTTCTTTGAAATTTCGCTCTTCTATCCTCAACCATTTCTAAAAATACCTTTTCTTTCTTCTTTAACTCACAGGTAAGGTTGTTTTTAACTATATTATCTAAGGTTAAAATCTTATCTTCTATGAAAAATTCACCAAACGTTTTTCCCTCTTTCACTTTGTTTAGTTCAGGAACTACAGAAATTTTCGCAAAAATCTTATCTATATCAGTGTAATAATATTCTAATCTTCCTGTCTTATAAAATAAACTTGCTAAAACACTACATGTTATTCCATACGTCAAAGGAAGGTGATGATAGGTCACACCCTCTGCAACAGACGCAGGCAATTTCATACAAACATAACAATCTCTTACAGCCATTGTTTCTACATACTCATATAATAATTTTGTAAAAACATTCTTTGAAAAATCTGTTATTGATTTGTCTTTATGTAATTCTGCACTACCTTTTAATATAGCTGTTCCTTGAATGTTAGCTCCTTTTTCTTTCTCTGTGTGATTAGACGTTTCTTCTACAGCTAAACTAATTGGAATAGTGATTGCTAAAACCACCCACACTGTCATTAATAATCCTGTACAAAAGAAGCAAATCTTACACCATCTTCTTAAAAACTCACATCTACATTTTCTATCTTTAGTATCTTCCATTTTGTTTTATAACCTATTTATTTATTTACAGAAAAATTGTGTCACCACACCTCAGAAATGACTTCTCAGCCACCCTGCACTCTAATTTTGTCTTCGTTTGGTACTTTCTTTTAATTCTTTTCAGAATTTTTTCTTTGTCAAATCCAGTATTTTGTCAACTCCGGTAGAAATTTGTTCAAATTTTTCAAGTTTGTAGCACTTCACCTTCACCCATTAGGTTTCTTTGTTCTGGGTTCTCGTAAGTGTTCTCTTCTTCTTTGATATCAGTATTAGCAAGGTACAACCATTCAGGCGATTTATACTTCAGATTTACTTTCTTTACTCTTTTCGTTTTCTGCAAGTGTTTTCCACCTTGTTGGTCTTGCTCTTTTTGACTTGTTATTTCATTCACTTGTTCAGCACTTTTTCCCTCTAGCCTTATGATCCTGTATCTTAGTTTTCTAACTTCGTTGGGCCAATTGTCTCCTTTTCTTGGCCTTTTTGGCTCACTTTCTTTTTCCTCTCTTTCTGTTTTCCAAGTTCTCTTTCTTGACTCTAGTTTTTGGTTTCTTTCTTCTCCACTTTCTTCAGACTCTGTTTCAGTTCTTTCTTTATTGTCCCTTATTTTGAATTTTATAATTTCATTTCCTTCCTCTACTTGTGGTTTCTCTCTTATTTTCCTTCGTTCACCTACTTCTGTCCCTCCTCGGTGTTCTTCCAAATTTGTGTCAATTCCTCTATCTGCTTCTAAATTTCCCTGTTCTTTTGTTTGGCTATCTGTCCCTATTGCTCCTCGGGATCTTCCGATTTTCCTAACTTTCTGTTTGAAACTCTCCTTTCTTCATCTATTAATACTATCTCCGAAGGATTTTACCACAACTTGTACTTGGTTGCTCACTGTTACTGTCTTTGTGCTCAGTTTCTTCTCTTATGCTTTCAAATTTCCAATTTCCTTTCAGATTTTCCCCACAATCCGAATGATCTGTATCAGATTCTGAACTGGTGTCTGATATTTCCAGATGTCGACTCACATGTCGATCTTCAAGTTCTGGAACTTCAGCTATTTCCTCCACTCCTTCTGTCGTTGCATTTGTAGTTGGGTCTTCCAGATGTTGACTTACAGGTCGATCTCCAGATTCTGGCACCCTGTTCGTTTCTTCTTCCGCTTCCGATGCTGAACTGTTATCCAATACTTCCAGATGTCGACTCACATGTCGATCTTCAGGTTCTGGAACTCTGATGGTGTGACTGGCATGCACCCAGTGTTTCACTCCTGCACATTTGACTGCAGTGGTTGTCACCAGTATCACCTGTCGCGGTTCGTCCCAGCGAGGAACCAAACAGTTTCTTCTTCTATGGACTTTTATGCGGACCCAATCTCCTGGATTCAAGTCGTGAGCTGGTTTTCTTTCAAGAGTGGTCGCATCCGGTCCAACCTGATGAAACACAGAACGCACCACATCAGCCAATCCTTTGCAATAATCCAGCACCAGATCATCAGTTATAGTCAGTAGTTTGTTGACAGGTACATGTGCTTGTCTCATTGCTCGTCCCATAATTATCTCGTGGGGACTGAGTCCAGTTTTCCTTTCAGGAATACTTCTGATTGTCATTAAAACTAATGGCAAGGCATCTCGCCATTTGAGTCCTGTGGCTTGACACATTTTAACTAGGTAACTTTAATGGGTAGAGAAAACTGGGTTTATGTGCTACAGTTGTCAGGGCCCAGTATTAGTAGTGGCACGTTCCTCACAAATGGCTACACCCAAAAGCCATTATAGGGTAAGTCTAGAGAAGAATGGAGGATTGTGCCTTCTCAAATTCGGATGTATCTGTGCGGAATAATTTCCAAACGTTCTTTGGTGATTTTCAAATGCGTAATATTTATTTGTATTCTCATGCATAGAACAGAAACAAAGTAAAGAAACAGCCGACACGTGTTTCGCCCATATGGCCCATCGGCCGAGGGCTTTTTCAAGGCAAGGTTCGTGATAGACCGATCGTGTTTCTAGAAGTGAAGTATACAGGTCTCTGCGGTCCCAGGAACCGCAGAGACCTGTATACTTCACTTCTAGAAACACGATCGTCTATCACGAACCTTGCCTTGAAAAGCCCTCGGCCGATGGGCCATATAGGCGAAACACGTGTCGGCTGTTTCTTTACTTTGTTTCTGTTCTATGCATGAGAATACAAATAAATATTACGCATTTGAAAATCACCAAAGAACGTTTGGAAATTATTCCGCACAGATACATCCGAATTTGAGAAGGCACAATCCTCCATTCTTCTCTAGACTTACCACATTTTAACTAGCCTGTTCTTAATTGTTCCATTCACTTGCTCTACTATTCCAGAAGCCTCTGGTCTGTATGCACAATGCAGTTTCTGTTTAATACTAAGTGCTTCACAAATCAGTTGAATTAATTCGTTTTGGAATTGTGTTCCTCTATCTGTTTCAATCGTGACTGGAAAACCATACCTCGGAATGAATTCTCGCAGCATGAGTTTTGCTACCGTGATTCCATCATTCCTTCTGGTCGGGTATGCTTCCACCCACCGGGAAAACAAACAGACGACTACAAGGACATACCTTAGTCTATTGCTCGGGGGCATTTCTATGAAATCCATTTGCATTCTAGTGAACGGACCTCCTTCTCGTCCTATTGTTCCTAGACTCACTACTGTCTTCCTTCCTGGATTTAACTGCTGACAAACAAGACATCTTTGACAAAGACTCTCAGCTATGGCTCTGAATTTTGGATTATACCATGTTTGTCTAAAAAGTCTGATCATTGAATCTCTCCCAATATGGGCTTGTCCATGGTACATCCGTGCCATGTCAGAAATCATGCTATCAGGCATAACTGGTCTTTCATCTCTGTAAACCCAAACATCATTTTCCTCATTTTTTCTACATCCTGCTTTTAACCAGGTATCTTTCTCCTCCTCATCTGCTGCTTCCTGTAATTGTCTCACCTCATCCCATATCTCAACAGGGTTAGTAAAAAGCAAAGGACATGAAATATGCTCTCTTTCCCGATTTCGATTTAAAGAGACTACGTTCTTTGCACAATACTGTGCAATCTCATCAGCATACTTATTGCCGACAGTTATGTAGTCTTCCCCATTTTTATGTGCATTGCACTTTACCACAGCAATCTGTTTAGGCAGCTGTATCGCCTCTAGCAGCTTTTTCACAAAATCTCAATTTCTTATCGGCATTCCTGCAGACGTCAAGAAACCTCTTTGTGACCAAATCTGACCAAAATCATGCACAACCCCAAAACCGTATTGGCTATCCGTCACAATTGTAACCCATACATTCCTTCCCAACTTGCAGGTTTGAATCAGAGCTATTAGTTCTGCTACTTGGGCAGACCGTATCCCTTTCAGACAAGATGCTTCCATTACAGTGGCTACTGTGCAAACTGCATATGCTGCACTTAGAACTCCATCATCTGTTCTCAAACATGAGCCATCCACGAACAGAATATAATCTGATTCCTTTAAGGGCTCATCTCTTATATCTGGTCTCGGTTTTGTACAATATTCAAGCACATTCAGACAATCATGATCCACTTCATCCATTTCAATCACACTCTCTTCATCTGGCAATGATGTCGAAGGATTCACATTCATGCATCTGTCAATGGTCACATTATCTGCACTCAAAATTACTTTTTCATACCTAGTCAGCCGACTATGAGTCATGTATTGGGTTTTCGTTCTTGTCAAGAGAATTTCCACAGAATGTGGGACATATACTCTCAGTGGATATCCCATCACTATGCCTTCACTCTGTTCCAAACTCACACAAGTAGCAGCAACTGCTTTCAAACATCCAGGCAACGCTTTCGCTACAGGGTCTAAAACAGCTGAAAAATATGCAATGGGTCTTTTCATGGTTCGATGTCTCTGTACCAAGACTGAAAACGCACACCCATCCCTTTCACTGCAATACAACTCAAAGTCTTTTTCATAGTCAGGCATTCCCAATGCTGGAGCTTCACACAATTTCTTTTTCAGCTCTCTGAATGCTTTCATTTCCTCATCATTCATTTCAAAAGGATCTTTAACATCCTTCTTTGTCAGTTTTTGCAACGGTTTTGCAATCAAGGAAAAACCACTTATCCATTGTCGACAATATCCAACCATTCCCAGAAACATTCTTACCTCTCTTTGCGTCATTGGAGCTCTCATTCCTTGAATCATTTTTATTCTCTCGGTCGTTACCTTTCGCACTCCTTTCTCAATTTTATGCCCTAAATATTGGACTTCTTGTTGACAAAACTGCAATTTTGACGGGGACACTTTATGTCCTCTTTTGGCTAAATGATTCAGCAAAGCAATTGTATCATTGACACATGCTTCCTTCGTTTTTGATGCCACTAGTAGGTATATCAATGACTTTTCTGGCATTTTTAAATATTCCAAGGATTTCTTTAGAATCTGATTAAAGATCGAGGGGCTTTCTGTGTACCCCTGAGGAATTCGGCACCATGCCAAAATACGCTCACCGAACCTGAACGCAAATAATGGCTGGCTATCTGGATGCAACGGAATAGAGAAAAATGCATGGCATAAATCAATCACTGTGAACCATTCTGCTTCATGTGGAATCTGGTATAGAATCACAGCAGGGTTCGGTACTATTGGGCAACAAGGCACAACAATTTTGTTTACCTTCATCAAATCCTGTACAATTCTATATGTTCCGTTCGGCTTTTACAGTCCCATTATCAGCGAATTACATGGACTGCTCATGATTTCTTTTAGAATCCCTTGTTCAATCATTTTATTTATTACTGGTGTTATTCCTTCAATTATTTCTGGTGTCAATTTATACTGGGGCGTATTCGGGTAACTCGTTCCCTCTTTTACAGAGATTCTAACAGGGTCTACTCCTTTCATTAACCCTATATCTTCTCCTGTAAAGTCCCACACTTCCTCTTTCACTGTCTCTTTCAGTTCAATTGGGATCTTCTCTGCATCAAATACAGGAAACAAATCATTTACTTCTGGTTCTAAATTTACCATTGTCATTTTATACAGTACATCTTCATCTGGGGTCTGAAATGCAATTCCATCTGGAGTACAATAGATGGTGCAGTTCATCTTGCACAAGAGATCGCGTCCTAATAGGTTCACAGGACTGCAATCACACACCACAAATCGGTGCATTTCACTAAATGGACCAATCTTTACCTCCACTTATTTGGTAAGAGGCGCCTTAATTTGCTGATTTGATACACCCACTACTTGGATATGTTCACCTGAGAGAGGAAGGTTTGGAATTTCCACTGACCTGACAGTAGAACGGTTAGCTCCAGTGTCCACAAGGAATGTTACATTTGCACCATTCACTTCTCCATCCACAAATGGACCTGCTTGATCTACCTCTAGAGTTGTGCCAAGCACGCACTCTTCCTCCTCTCCTAGGCACCGTCATAAACTTTCATCCGACTCATCATCATCCTGTCGTAACCAATATTGAGAAATGGCAGCTGCACGCGGCAACTGTGTTACCTGCTCTCCTCCGTAGAATCCTGTTTCTGCACTGAATTTCTGTTGATTAACACTCTTGGGAAGTGGTGGTTGTGGCACCTGACTCTGTGGAGTAACTACCTCACTCTGCACCTGTGGATTTAATGATTGATTTTCCGCATTAAGTTTTGGAGGAAATTTACACTCATTTCTCCAATGCCCTAGCTTTCCGCAGTTGTGGCATGGCCACTTTTTCTTTGCCTCATCTATGCTCATTTGTCCTTTTCCTTTGCCTATATTTGGTCTGAATCTAGTCTGTCCTGCTTCATTAACTGTATTATTCAACTGAGCTTCTTGCTTCTCTGCAACTTTCACCTGTGCCCACATGGCTTTCTCTTTCAATTTACGCTGTCTACTCTCAATATCATCACTGCATACTTAGCATATCTCAAAACCTCATCAACTGTACTATTCTGCCAACAAATCATATGCTGTTTAATCATTTCACTTATCTCCGGTTTCAACCCATACACAAATCTATATACAAAATGACTCATATCCTTCTCATTTAGTGTCTCATAGCCACTATACTGTTTAAACACTAACAATAGCCTCTCATAATATGCATGCACTGATTCTTTACTTTCCTGCGTGGTTCTGTCTATCTTTACCCAATCCGTTTCTTTAGGTGGAATCTTATTTTTCAAAAAGGTAATTACTTGATCATATTTCCTCATCACTTCTGGTCCTGGCGCTCCTGTTTTAGCATCGCTTGGATATTCTACAGTTGGCCAATCAATAGTAATCTTACACTCTGTCCACAAATCAGCTGGTACTACTATATAAAACAATCCGTCCAAGTCTATCCACAACACCTTTGAAACTTTAACAAATCTTGCCACTTGTCTGTACCATTCTACTGGCTTCTCTCTCAACTTTGGGAAATCATTTGTAAATGACAGTATATCCTGTCTAGACCATGGAACATGCACATAACTACCTCCTGGAGTTTCTCTCATCGGGTACTCCCTTACAATTGGTTCCTTGTCTGTCACCGCAAAAGCCAAAGACGCTTTATCTGTTATTTTCTCATTCTTTTTAGTCCATCTACTTCTCCATCTATCCACATCACCCCATTTCCTCAGTAAAACAATTAATTCTTTTATTTGGGTCAATCGTCCTGATGTGTTCAAATTTTCTATATCTTTCTCGCAAAAATCTACTCTATATGGTTTCTGCAACGTTCTCACTTTTACAAATTCTACTCCTAGTTCATTCGCTGTCTCTTCTAATTTGTCATGGAAATTTCAAGCTCTCCATGTAATACTCTTGCACAAAAACATAATCTCGTCATCCTGATAATTTTTCAATTTTTCTGTACCAATCGTTCCTAAAATCAATTCTTCCATGTCTATTTTTAACCGAATTACATCTAATGGTTTTACTTCTGTCTCTTTCGTTTTTAGCGTTTTCATCCATTCATTTAATTCATCTGGAGTTGGACCTACAGGCGTACTATTTAATTCTATCCAATTGTTACTCCTTTCTGGTGTCTCTGATGCAGACTCCGTTACCATAGGTATTCTTCTGAACTCATTCTCATTTATCGTCAAATTAGTAGGTGGGCTTGGTCTATAGGCACTAACCAAATGGTGTGCACCTTCATTGTCCAGTTCCATCCCTTCTCTCCTTCTTTGCAAATGTGAATTCATAGGAATCACTAAAGAACGTTCATCAATTTTCTGATTCTCATAAACTGGCATTACTGGACCTATCGTTACTGGTACAGTTACAGCTTCCATATCACATTGTTAATTCTCTTATCTTTTCAGTCAATTCTCTTGTGGTTTTTGCTAATTCGGTTGTATTGTCACTTTCTATCTCCTCATTTTGTGAAGTTTTCAATTGATCTTGTGACCTATTTATCTCATATCCTCGTTCGGGATTTTTATTCCTCCCAGTTTCCATTGGCGGTGCATTAGGTGTCACCCCGCAGAAGTCTGTTGGTATGGAGGTGGGTTTCTGTTTAACATATCTTCCAGCAATTCGTCTTCCGTCTCACTACCACCATACCCATACTTTTCAGTAACCACATGTTTCTTTTTCTCTGTACACTTTCTCTTTGCTTCCTCCTCTACTGTAAAAGCTGGAAACAAACCTCCTGTCATATTAGCATATCTCCAACGCTTTATTCTGTCCTCATGATTTACTCCCCATAACCTTCCAGGCACAAACTCATGATTCTTTAATCCTCTGAATCTCTCTCGTTCATACATCTCATCCTCCCATTCACTTAAAGCTTCAAATTGTGTCGGTCTAGGTTTAGGTTCTAACATTGCCATCTTCTCTCTCAAATTCCGAAGTACAGCTACACTAAATGAACCATTCTCAGGAAAAGCCAATGCTCCATCATTCTTAGTATATTTTGTCCAATTTTCTAACCATATGCATGTATGATATCCGTACTTCAGCATCATATGCGAAGCTGGTGATTTCGGCGGAGGAATTACTTGTCCCTCTCTAGTCACTACCTTTTTGTCTTTCTTAAAGAAGTTCTTAACTTTCGACATCCACAACGTTTTCTCTCTACCATACTCATAATAAGACATGATTCACAATCTTTTTCTCTCCTTAAAAGTCCGCAATTCAACACTGTTCTCTATGCGTTATTCCAACCAATCCTAGCGCGACTCACACCAACGCTCCAATCATAAACTTCCACGTCACTATTCTATCCGTCCACTCCTAGCGCGACTCACACCAACGCTCCAATCAGAGCGGTTTCTGTCTACAGCGCACTGTCCAATCCCAGCGCGGCTTTTCTCTACGTCAGTTCTGCTCCTGACCCCTCCTTTACAAAATTTATCGGCAATTTCTTTTTCAATAGTTCTCTGTTAGTTACAACATTAAAAACACATTTCCATTGTCTGATTCGCTAAACCAAAGAAATAGCTTTGTCCATTTACACAAGAATTCTGTATTTTCCAGTAGGCAGCGCTTACCTCTACCCTACCACAGAATTTTCCTGTTTCGCCGATAAAGTAGCACTTCCCTCTACCTTACCCTTCTTTCAAGCACGCGGTAAACCCGTTTCTCTGGGGATAAAACACACGTGGAGACTATACTGCTCCTGAGAATTAAGGCCAGAGTTTCACAAGAAAACCGGTCGCTATTTCACTCACACACCTTTTATACGGAAAATGTCCCTATCATAACACAACCTGTGTTATCACCAATATGAACTCAGACAATGCACTATTCCATGTGACTTCTCTTGCCACACGTGTTCCACTTCCTACTTCCCGGAAGCGTGAAAACTTCGACTTACATATAACATAACGCGACTCAACATAAAGTGTTAGACATGAAATAATCAATAATCACCAAACTAATCTATAGTAACCATCCTCTGCTACCAAGAAATCTGATCCAGCGCTAACAATAAAAATTCTTCTCCTGTATGCTTCGGTCATCCAGGTACAACTATCCCTCCAAAACACTTACTATATCCATATGACGGTGGGGCCCATAACACCGCATATACATTCACTCACTCATTTATTCCCTGGATTTCCTCCGTCCTTAACCTAGGAGAAAAACAACAGTAGAACGATTCGCTGGAAGGAGACGGGATACCTCTTTTAAAACGACATAATATTTCTCATTGCTTTAAAGGTATTCCGCTCATTGGTCGATGGACCAACTAGTAGGAATCAGTTGATGGTGATTAAGACCAGCTCAATCACAATAAACTTTTTACCATTTTACGTTAATCATTGAGCTAAAGAACCACTGAGTCAATGTTTTAAAGACAATAAAGTTTATATATAGTTTAAAAGCATGAATAAGTTTTAGGTTTATTATTCAGATTATTACATTTATCATCATTATAAGAATACATTGAAATTGCAATGCATACCTATTAGATGGAAGAATAAAGTTCGTCACAGCAAGAACTCCCCATAAGATCTATCTATCTGTCCTGGAAAACAGGCCTTCTCGTTCCTTTCCCTTCAGTATTTTGAGAATAAAAGTCTAATAGTTCTAAATGGAAAATCTATCAAGAGTAAAAATGTTCTCCAAAAGCAGCATCTTATGCTCAATCAAAAATATAAAATAGCAGCAGCAGCATCAGCTCTTCAGCCATCAGCAACAGCAACCCCAGCAACTAACCCCTCCCCACCAAGAGTAGGTCTTCTTATACCCTAATTCTAGCTTACTAAATAAAATGTTGCATCTTTATGGCGAGATTCTCTCTAATTGGTCCATTTGGGTACAAATACATCTTTTTATCAAACTTCCTTGTTCTAACCGGTTTTTTGTGGAATATTCATGCTTGCATCGTTTCACACGGGTTCGTGACATTACTCATCCGCTTCGGTCAGTCCAAATTGTATCACTTTCCGATACTTTTTAGGTTCAACAGTTCTTTGTATTCTCTTGTTCATTTATTCCCTCAAACTTCTCACGCTTCTTGCTGACCCGTCTTGGCACGCATTTACTCGGTAAGTCATAATAGCCTTGACCATACTTCCATCCTAGGCTATTGGAACGATCACATGATCTCTCTTGTTCACGGCCTTTCTCCTTTTCCATAATTCCTCTCGCGCATGCGTATTCTAGCTGATGGCGGCCATTTTATATCGCTGCTCAACAGGCCTAAGCGCACTATTTATAAAGATAAACAAAATATAGTTAGGAATAAAGAATATAAACCCTTTCGTTTCCCTCCCGTCATTCTACGTACCCCAATTAGGTATTACCTAGCAAACGCAACATATAAAGCCGTCCCTTACTTACCATCGCTTTATTTTGCCACTACACGTTTTGTTTTCAAAGCACGAATCATGCATTTTATTATTCTATTAGTACGCAAATATTAGATTTAGGTTAGCCACGTCAACAATTATAAGTAAATTAGTTTGCACATAAATAGCGTGTTACCTTTAACCCTTCACATGTAACATACATTGTTGGTTATTTACTTAAACGAACTTGTTTGTTAATCATTTTACGTAAATATTAGGAGGTTAAAATTTTTCTTTTATCCTGCTCCATCACTACACATGCAACATATCCGTGCATCACACAGTTGGATATACATGTCTCAATCACAGGGGCATATGATGTACACAGGTAGTGCAACTATGGCTATGAAGAGTTGTCCAGCAGTTACTAAATGGTATCATTGCCTGGGAAGTAAAACCTTGTTGGAATGCACTGTTACTGCACTATACCTGTTCAGTGCATGTAACTACACACTTTGGGGGTGACAACTACTCAGTGAGCATGCTAGCCACTGGTGTACACACTGTAAGTCTTGCTAGTCAGACAACATGCACAATTTGTAAGGCAGTGGACAGCACACTCACCTGCTCCCCTGGTTTCCCATACAGCTTGCTGTACTGTGGAAGGAGGCTGTCCAGCAGGGCCTGGTTCTCCTCAGTGCTGAAGGCTGGGGCTCTCTCCACAGTACGTGCCATTGCAGTAGCCAGAGGATGCAGAGACAGCAGCAGTGGTGGTGGCAGATGTCGTCCTGGAGCATGTAGTGAAGGCAAGTGAGCTCTCAGGGGAACAGCCAGCATTATATGTGTGCTGCAGAGGCAGATACTGTCCCATGTGTCCAAAGTGATAGGTCCAAGTCGTTTGCATCTTCTGAATCTGGCCAATCCATGGAATTGCACCACTTATACACGCCTACAGCATCCTTCAAAATTTCAACTTGATGACACCCATGAATTGCAACATTGTTGTGGCTGGCCAACTGAATTCACTGCATCCGACTCGTAAAAGCTTCGAAAACGCGTCCGTTACCATGTCAGTCCATTGCCAATGCGTGCGCACGGATCGCTCCATTGCTGTACAACGCGTATTTCGAAAAGCAACACGCATCCGTCAACATCATATGCAATGGCCAATGCGTGCGCACGGATCGGTCCATTGCTGTACGACGCGTCTTTCGAAAAACAACACGAATCCGTCAACATCATATGCAATGGTCAATGCGTGCGCACGGATCGGTCCATTGCTGTACGACGCGTATTTCGAAAAACAACACGCATCCGTCAACATCATATGCAATGGCCAATGTGTGCGCACGGATCGGTCCATTGCTGTACGACGCGTATTCCGAAAAACAACACGCATCCGTCAACATCATATGCAATGGCCAATGAGTGCGCACGGATCGGTCCATTGCTGTACGACGCGTATTTCGAAAAACAACACGCATCCGTCAACATCATATGCAATGGCCAATGCGTGCGCACGGATCAGTCCATTGCTGTACGACGCGTATTTCGAAAAACAACACGCATCCGTCAACATCATATGCAATGGCCAATGCGTGCGCACGGATCGGTCCATTGCTGTACGACGCGTATTCCGAAAAACAACACGCATCCGTCAACATCATATGCAATGGCCAATGCGTGCGCATGGATCGGTCCATTGCTGTACGACGCGTATTTCGAAAAACAACACGCATCCGTCAACATCATATGCAATGGCCAATGCTTGCGCACGGATTGGTCCATTGCTGTACGACGCGTCCCTGTACAAGTCACTCGCATATGTCACCATGGTTGTCACAGGTGAACGTATGCCAGCCACAATTACTTGCCAGGGACTCAGGGGCACACCTACAACACCACAGCCTGTCCACACTGTATCCTAAGGCATGTAAGGCTGCATTACCTGTGTGTGTATGGGGGTCAACATGTGGTTTGTTGGGTGGCACTTGGGGGCAGCCACTTCCAGGCTGTGCACATGTTCATGGGGACAGAATCCTTTGTGTGTGGTGCACATGACCACTGTGATGTGCAACTGTTCAGTTCAGAGCATGTGGCATGGTCACATTTCCAGGTTGTATATGTGTATGTTATGTCACATACACCCTGAGTCCCATGTGGGATGGTATGTACATCACAGGGTGACCCATTGCCACAATTGTGATGGCCCTCCACAGTCTGTGTGCATGTTGTGTTTCAGATGTCTCTGATTCCATGTGCACAATGGGAGACAGTCTCCATATCCACGTTGTTTGTGCATCGACTTTGATGTTGTGCGTGTGTGTGTCATAGACGTCCATGTCTGTCCTGCAGAGGCAACAGGGCCACTACCTGTGGGAGTCATGGTTGTTTTGCTGGCGTGTACATGATACGCCATGTCATGCCAGTGTCCATGTGGCAATACAGGGTGCCTGGGAATCTACCTGTCAAAGAGCTGTGATGCCTGGGGCACATCTGTCCTCACTTGTCACTGTGGTGTGTGTTTGGAACGTGACAGCAGTACATGGGTACTGTGACACAGCCTAATGATTTCCCATAGCACAACCTGGAACTTGTTGTCAACACATGTTGAACTGAGATGTTAGATGATGGCCATGTAGGTGCCATATATGTCCATACAGAACGGCACACACATCAAGTACTTGTGTCTCGTAATGATGTATCATGTGATATTGAGTATGGTCAATGCCACATATGTGGGGTGACTGACAATCTTTCTTTGTTCACCTATGTACTGCAGGGCACCAGCTGTCCATAGACCATTCCCTGATCTTGCAACCATGGTGGAACGTGACTGCATCCGACGGTACCGCTTCAACAGGCCGCTGATTGAGGAATTGGCGGGGCGGTTGGCCTCACATTTGCTAACTGGCCGGCCATACCCTACAGCGCTGACCCCCAAGGTGAAGGTGATGGCAGCCCTACACTTCTTTGCCACCGGTACCTTTCAACACACTGTGGCGTCTGCTGGTGGGATGTCACAGACCATGTTCAGCCGTGTGCTACGCGATGTTTTGGAGGCAATGTTAACATACTTGAACCAGTACATCTATTTCCCTAAATGTCAACAACTCACTGACGTCAAGAGTGACTTCTATGCCCTGGGGAGGATGCCACATGTCATCGGCTCCATTGATGGGACACATGTGGCTTTGGTACCACCACAGGCACATGAGCAGGCATACAGGAACAGGAAAAGTTTCCATTCTATCAATGCTCTGGTGGTATGTCTTGCAGATATGAGCATCTCACATGTGTGTGCACGTTTCCCCGGTTCTGCACACGATGCCTACGTGATGAGGAGTAGTCGCATCCCGAGGATGATGTCACAGATGCAGAACCAGCGTGCCTGGATTGTCGGTGTGTACTGACTTTGTACCATTGTGTGTGTTCTGCAATGTTGTATTCCACCCTCTTTTCCAACTCAGCTAATGTGCAATTGTCTGTATGTAGGTGACTCCGGATACCCCAACATGCTGTGGTTGCTGACAACCCTCAGGAACCCTGTGACACCAGCCCAGATGCGCTACAATGAGGCACATGGTCGGACCAGCAGAGTGATCGAGCGGACATTTGGTGTCCTGAAGAGCCGCTTTCGCTACCTGGACAAGACAGGAGGGGCCCTCCCATATGCCTCTGCAAAGGTGTGCAAGATTTTCATCGTCTGCTGCATGCTACACAACCTGGCAGTGCGGAAGGAGTTGCCTCTCATCCTGGATGACGATGACCAACATCCGCCACCTGTGGAGGATCCTGGCCTGGGCCACGATGCCAGTGATGATGATGATGATGAGGGTGATGTCTGCACACAGCTCATCACCAACTTCTTCAGCTGAATGTGAGTATACAGAGATGTTATGTCAATGATTTGAGTTTGCATGATATGTGTTGGTGGTGCTCTGTTGCTGTTTGAGTGTGGCCATGTGCTACTTGACTGGATGCGTGCAGTGATGTGTCCTTGCAGGTAGTCTGTAATCCCCAACAGTGTTGACATGCTAACTTGGTTTTGTGTAGGTATCTTGTGACATGTATTGGGCATGAGTATTGCAGTTCTGTCCTGTTCTTCAGTGCATTTAACTGTGTGTCATGTCTGTCCTTCACAGGGTACTTTCAGAGTTGTTTGGTCAACTGTGATCCCCGACACCATGATTCAACTTCCAGGGTGGAAGCAGTCGTTTCCCTACAGGTGATGGGCCACACACCCCTGGACTTTATTTCTTCAACACTTGTTGACTGTGTGGCCACTGCCACGTGGGATTACCTTGCATCTGTAGTGGAAACAACATGTTGCAAATGTGTAATAAACCTGTGCTTCACTTTGGGATGTGCATTGTCTGTGGTCACACATCTGACTGACATTTGCTTACTGCACCTGTGGGCTAGTTAACACAGACTCTGAATTGGTGTGGTGTCTGTGCATTCCACTGTATTTCCTGGCAACATCAGTGTAGGCGATGAGTCAGATGGCCCTGGTGTGTATGTGTTGTGTTGCCCTAGTGGTGTGTCTCCCTCATATGTGTCACGTCGCCATGACTCACATGACGGTGTTGGAATTGCTGTAGCAGTTAGCATGCACAGTGTCATTTAGCAGATCATCATCTCCATGACAAAATACCACGTTGGAATCACAACAGAGGCAAGTATGGTGTATTAGTGAGTTTATTTACATCCATGTGTGAGGATAGTGCACAGGATGGTGGGTGCTGTACATTGGGATTGGAATCCAAAGTTCCCAGATGAGTTGGAAGTGTTGGTAGCAGAAATGTCCTGAGTAAAGTCCACAGTCATCTGATACATTAGTCCAACTTAAACTCCCCATGTCATGTGGGAGAGTTGGGTTGCATTCGACAGGGTGAACAGTTTGCACACAAAGGAGAATTTCCAGAACAGGTGTTGGGTTCCTGGGGGATGTACATGGCCATCTGCCTCTCAGTTGTCCTTCCTCGGACGACCCCTCTTCTTTCTGGGGGGACCCTCACGTGCAGGCCGCTGTGGTGCAGAGGACTCTCCACCAGAGTCATCCTCCCTCCCTGTGGCAGTTGCAGTTGTTGCGGCACCAGATGTTGTGGGCACACAGGGAGGTGTGGACATGTTGGTGCTAATCTGGCGGAGGCATGTCAACATGTCCCTCTGCACCGCTGTCAGTTCTTCCAATGTGTCCCACTTGGACTCCATGCCAGACATGTGTGTCTCCACACAGGACATGTGGGAGTCCAAGCGGGCATGATGGGCAGCCTGCTGCTGTTGAATGTCCTTGAGGATCCCTACTACCTGGCTGACCTCTCCGGTGCTATTCTGGTACGCATCTGCAATGCGTACCAGTTGTGGGTCATCATGCAGTCCAGACCCCTCTGCAAACAGCGACCTCTGCCTACCACCCCTCCCAACACCCCTGGCCACACGTGCGGGACCTGTGGTGGCACGCACAGGTGACCCTAGGCCCCCTTGGGGGTTGGTACTGGGGTTGTTGTCCGTTGCTTCCCGGGGGGCCGGGGTCCCTGTGCTGTTGTCATTCAGGGTCCTTGGTCTGTCCGTGTCGGCGGGGGTGGTCTGTGTGTTGGCAGATGTTGGAGGAGTGGGTGCAGGGGGTGCAGATGGTGGTCCTGCTGGTGCTGCATGATGACTCACACCGGAGGGGCCAGGTAGGTCTTCGCCATCCGAGGAGGGCAGAGGCTGTTCCACACCAGAGAGCTCAGGGGCCACCGGAGCCTGGGACAGGGACTCCTCATCATCTGCTGCTGTGTCCCCATCATCACCTGTGTTTGGAAGAGACACACAATGTATGTTATGTTTCTACAGGCATCAATGGTTCAAACACATGACAGTTGTGACTGTACATCTGGATGCATGCCTGTACATTGCATTGTCCTAAGTTGTCACAGCCAGAGGTTGATATTGTTGTAGCACATTGTCCTGCCATCCTGAAGCATTTCAATGTGAATGTTGAGGTGTGTGCATGACCAGCTCATGTATTGATTGGCTGTACATGGCCATTGCTACTCAAGGGCCATCACGTGCCTGACACAGGTGTGTCATCCTTGTCCACATTTGTCTTTTAACAGGGACATACGTGCAATTCCACTTAGGATATCTTTCAAGATTGGGACATGTGTGGTGGCAGTTTTGCCAGTCTTTGTGCGTCACATTGGTGTGTCTGGACAACATGGTCACAGTCCGGTATGCCTGGGATCTCTTGGGAGTATCTGTGTTGTTGTCTGGGTTCCTAGTTCACGTCTCACTTCAAACAAGTGATGTTGTTAACGTAGCTAATGATGTTGTTGCTGAGTTTTGTACGTGCAAACGTGATTAATCTTGTCAATGTCCTCCATGGTGATAAGGATTGGGAACGGCAGCTCTCTGGCTTTTCCATTGTCATGACAGTGATGGCCAGTGGTGTGTGTTGCAGTTCTGCTGCTGTGAGTAGCATGTCTCCTCAAATGCAGTCCAGCTTGGTGCTTGGGTCTACAGTGTCTATGACAGTGAGTGGTGTGTTGTGTGAAGGATGCATATGTTGCCGAACGATGTGGGAGTGGAATGCAGATCACAACCGCAACTTGTGTGACTGACACCATGGTACAGTGTCCGGTATATTGGTGTGTCCATTGCATTCACTGTCAGGTGTCCCCTGTCAATGATGTCTCTGTGACTTCCTGTGTGTTTTGTGCTATGTAGTTTGTCTCATTCTCCACAGTTGTCATCTGCAAGTCACACCTTCACAGCCAGGCCAGGGGGCACCCATGGACACTGCATCCCCTGACAGTGTGTGTAAACATAGAGTTGCAATGGCTGTGAGTGTGTACATGTTTGGGTTGGCAAGTGCATGGGTGTGAATTGCAGGCACATCATTTCTCATGCCCATGTGTCAGCCATCTTGCCAGGGCTTTTACTTTGGGAGTGACTGGTCCCACGTGTGCAATGTGTTTTTGCAGAGTAGGTGTGTGTATGGCCAGCATTGGTGGTATTTGGTTGACATCCAGACCTCCTTCTCCCCCCAGCCCAGTTATCCCACCATGAAGCATGCCACCCTTGCAGTGGGTGCAGGTTAACTCTCAGGATGTCAGTCAGTGGTGTCCTGTTGTTGGTTGGTGCACAGTTCCCAGCAGGGCCTTGTGCTCCCCACAACAGAGCACCATTGTCAGACATCTTTGAAGTGGCTTTTCACTCCCTGTGAGGTGTGCATGCTTCAGTGTGAGCTTGCTGGGCCATGCGGGTGGGGGATGTTGAGCTGTGACTACCACTCCCATCATGCTATTGCCTACACCCCCTTCCCAGCATGCCCATACTTCCTTCCTTTTGAGTCGACTTCACTGTGTGTGAGTGTGACAGCAATGGCAAGATGGCTGACAGTGTGGTCCTGTTGTTTGTTGGTGCACAGTTCCCAGCAGGGCCTTGTGCTCCCCACAACAGAGCACCATTGTCAGACATCTTTGAAGTGGCTTTTCACTCCCTGTGAGGTGTGCATGCTTCAGTGTGAGCTTGCCGGGCCATGCGGGTGGGGGATGTTGAGCTGTGACTACCACTCCCATCATGCTATTGCCTACACCCCCTTCCCAGCATGCACATACTTCCTTCCTTTTGAGTCGACTTCACTGTGTGTGAGTGTGACAGCAATGGCAAGATGGCTGACAGTGTGGTCCTGTTGTTTGTTGGTGCACAGTTCACAGCAGGGCCTTGTGCTCCCCACAACAGAGCACCATTGTCAGACATCTTTGAAGTGGCTTTTCACTCCCTGTGAGGTGTGCATGCTTCAGTGTGAGCTTGCCGGGCCATGCGGGTGGGGGATGTTGAGCTGTGACTACCACTCCCATCATGCTATTGCCTACACCCCCTTCCCAGCATGCCCATACTTCCTTCCTTGTGAGTCGACTTCACTGTGTGTGAGTGTGACAGCAATGGCAAGATGGCTGACAGTGTGGTCCTGTTGTTTGTTGGCGCACAGTTCACAGCAGGGCCTTGTGCTCCCCACAGCAGAGGCCAGTGTCAGACATCTTGGAAGTGGCTTTTCACTCCCTGTGAGGTGTGCATGCTTCAGTGTGAGCTTGCCGGGCCATGCGGGTGGGGGATGTTGAGCTGTGACTACCACTCCCATCATGCTATTGCCTACACCCCCTTCCCAGCATGCCCATACTTCCTTCCTTTTGAGTCGACTTCACTGTGTGTGAGTGTGACAGCAATGGCAAGATGGCTGACAGTGTGGTCCTGTTGTTTGTTGGTGCACAGTTCACAGCAGGGCCTTGTGCTCCCCACAGCTGAGGCCAGTGTCAGACATCTTGGAAGTGGCTTTTCACTCCCTGTGAGGTGTGCATGCTTCAGTGTGAGCTTGCCGGGCCATGCGGGTGGGGGATGTTGTGCTGTGACTACCACTCCCATAATGCTTTTGCCTACACCCCCTTCCCAGCATGCCCATACTTCCTTCCTTTTGAGTCGACTTCACTGTGTGTGAGTGTGACAGCAATGGCAAGATGGCTGACAGTGTGGTCCTGTTGTTTGTTGGTGCACAGTTCACAGCAGGGCCTTGTGCTCCCCACAGCTGAGGCCAGTGTCAGACATCTTGGAAGTGGCTTTTCACTCCCTGTGAGGTGTGCATGCTTCAGTGTGAGCTTGCCGGGCCATGCGGGTGGGGGATGTTGAGCTGTGACTACCACTCCCATCATGCTATTGCCTACACCCCCTTCCCAGCATGCCCATACTTCCTTCCTTTTGACTCTGCTTCCCTGTGGGGTAGTGTGCCTGTGCTGACAGGATGGCTGACAGTGTTGTCCTGGCGTTTGTTTGGCTACAAGTCCCAAAAGTGTCCCTGTGCTTCACACAGCATAACCCAGTGTGGTAGTTCTTTGTGGGATATTTAATTAGAGTGTGAGGCATTGCATTCTCCCAGGTGAGTTGTGTGGAGTTTGTGTTAAGGGGGTGTGTGAGAAAAGCTGCTGGTAACTATGGTCAGAGCTGTCAGTCCTCCTTCCCACCCAGCCAGATATCCCACCATGGAACGTGCTTCCATTGCAGGGAGTGCAAGTTGGCTTTCAGGATGTCAGGCAGTGGTGTCCTGCTATTGTTTTGAGCATAACACCCAGCAGGGGCTTGTTCTCCCCACAGCAGTACCCAGTGTCAGCCATCTTGTCAGTTCTTTTCCACTCCCTGTGATGTGAGCATGGTTCAGAGTGGTGTTGATGGGCCAATTGTGAGGGTGACCAATATATGTGACTACAACTCCCATCATGCTATTGGCTACACTCACTTCACCAGCATACACACAATTCCTTCCTTTCAGTCAGCTTCCCTGTGAGGTGGTGTTCTAGTGGTGGCAAAATGTCTGACAGTGTTTGTTGGTTAGATTTGTGCCACTGCCTTGCTCTATTTGTAGTTAGGTTTGTACATGTCATGTCACAGTTACATATCACTTTGAGATGGCAGGTATTGTGTTGGTCTGACTAGCATACACATCTTGGGATGATTATCTTTTGGTTACTGTGGCTTTGCTAACGGTGCATGGTTTCACTATCCCCTTGACAGTGATGTGTGTGTATTGTCACACAATATTGGGTATATTGGTTGTGTACTCACCAGGCTCTGGGATGTCTGATAGTCCATGTACGCTCTCTGGTGGTAGGATGGCCTGCACCTTCTCCTCCCAGGACCTGAGGTATACTGGTTTGGCAGGAGGGCCACTGCCGGTGCGATGACTCAAGGCGTATTCCTTCTTGAGTAGGTCCTTGACCCTCCGGCGCACGTCATACCACCTGTTCTGGATGTCTTCCTTTGTGCGCAAACATGGTGATTGTGCGTTCACCCTGTCGACGATCCTCTCCCACATCTTGGTTTTCTGCGACATGGGGGTCTGTTGGACCAATGTACCAAACAACTGTGGCTCTACTCTTAGGATTTCAACTACCAGGACTTCCAATTCACTGTCTAGGAACTTTGGATTCTTCTTTGGGGGCATGGTGATGGGTGGTGGTGGGGATTGATGTGTGTGTGAGTGTGCAAGTGAGGGTGGGTGAGTGTCAGTTTTGCTGGGTGTATGTGAGGGTGCTATTTGGGAAGTGCTAATGGTGTGTGGCTTGTGTGATGGATGAGTTGTGAGTGTGTCTGTGGTTGCTGTCTGATGGTGTTCTGTGCTGGCAGGTCAGTTGAATTTGCAAAGGATCATGGTAGGGATTTGTGGCCTTTATATGGGTGGAGTTGTGGGTGTGTCTTTGTTCCATTTTTTTTTCCCCCAGTATTTATTGACTTTGTCATTGCTTGTTTGGCCCTTTTTTTTGTATTTTTTCCTTTGTTTTTTTGGGCATGTAGGAGACGTTCTTCTGACCGAGTCGGACGCTGCAGTTGTCTCGTGCGAGCTTCTCCGAGTCTTTCACGCTGTCTTTCTGCTGGGTTTCATGTGCGGCGTACGCGTCGGTCACGGAGTATTGGGTTGCTTCGGCTCCCTGTTTTCTATGCGTGTTGGTCGTACGGCTCGAGCTCCGTGCGACTCGGTCTGGTTTTACACGCATTGCATCGTACTGCGCGGGTCAGAGTTCGTGGGTACGTATCTGTCGGCTTCATTCCTGGTGCATGTGTCGGTCGGTTCGATTCGCGTGGATTTTCCGGCCGGATGGCTGCTTTCCGTGCGGTTCGGTCGTTCGGCTTGTGTTCCGTACGAGTCGGTCGTGATTCACATGCATAGCATCGTACTATGCGGATCGGACAGCGCCGGTACGTGTCGGTCGGACTACATTCCCGTACCGAGTCGGTCGGTACGTTTTCCGGCCTGAATCGGAATCGGCCCCTAAGAGCGGCCAGCGATAATTATCGCTGCCGCTTGATAATATGCCCCCAAAATGACAAAATTCCAAACCGTATAATCAATGATATGCAATTTTAAGATTTCAGTGAAAATACTGCCAAAAATCACAGAGCGCCTACTGTGGTTATAAGGTCGAACCAGACCGGGATGAAGTCACAAGTTCAGGCTGACCACGATGGAGCAAGGGCCAGCTACAGGGAGCCACTTAGGCCTGCTGAGCAAGAGGTTGTGAATCCTGGCTGCAAAGAGTTGTGGAGTCCCGTGTTGAGAATGCATTGTGCAGCAGAGACGATACGAGGACCGAGTGAGGACATGCGTCAAATAGTGAAGGTTCTGGGGAGCTGCAAAGCTCAATGCAATGTCCTTCCATGGAGATACACACACTGCGGTTCTGATGGACTGTGTTGGGCGAGGCGATGTCCTTGCAGGGAGATGCATCGAGTAGCTGCGGTTCGAATAAGCTGCTCTCGGTGATGTGAAGGCCTTGCGTTGGGGAAGTCCACGTAGCAGAGGCAATGTGTCGGTTCCGGGGCGATACGATCAGCAGCAAAGGCGATGCGCCTGTTCTGTGGGAGATATGCCGCATTGCGCAGCACCTTGGAGAAGATGCTTCGGTTCTGCTGAATCCACAGATGGGCTGGCAGAGCACCTTAAAGCCCACTTATAAGGTTCCAAGACTAGGGTGGCACCACCTGGCAGCGTCGGACTCACAGATGGCTGGTGCTGGATTTAAGTTTGTTAGAAGCCTGTTCTGTCCCTGAGGTCCAGGAGCCCAGCCAACCAGCCTTTGGTGTCACGTTTGGGTCCTGGGTTTAGAGTTGCAGGTTCAGTCCTTCTCACCCAGGCAAGAGGGCAGCAGGGCAGCACAGAGGGGCAGCAGTCCATGCAGGCAGCATTCCAGCAGAGTGGCAGCCCTTTTTCCTCACAGAGTCCACAGGTCCAGCAGTGTACTGAAAAGTTGAGTTTAAGGGTCCAATATTTATACCTGATGCCCACTTTGAAGTAGATGAAGCTTCTGGAGGTTTCCATCCTCCTGAGGTGTTTGGCATTCCTTTCCTTCCTGTCCTGGCCCCAGCTTGTCTGGGGTCACAAAAGCCCAGTGTCAAACCCTTTGTGAGAGTGCTCAGGCAGAGCCTTTGTGATTTGCAAGTGTGGTAGGTGACAGCTTCTCCCCCTCGTGAACTCTGAGTGGCCCGTCCTGCCAACAACTGGCTTTCCTTTGTCTCACTGTCTGGGAACAATACACAAAAACCAACTGCCAGCTACACCTATTCATGTAACCCAATGCCAGGCTGCAGGCACCAAATGGTTAGGACAAGAAAATGGCAACTTTCTAAAAGTGGCAATTTCATAACTGTGATTAAAAATTCGACGTTACCATTAAAGAGGGCTTTTAATTGCAATGCTTTTGACACCAAACTGGAGCTGTCGATCTGCTCCCAATAATGGGCCCGATTCCGATCTCGCTAGGAAAGTCCTCCGTACGACTCGGATCTGGAGGGCTTTCCGAGCGAGACGTGCTCCGGGAGTCCGAACGAGTGAGTACGATGCTGCCGTATGCTTACGGACTCCCATTGGACGCAGGCTCCCATAGCAGAAATGGGGTGGGTGGGGAAAAGCGTACACCCTGTGGCGGGCACCCCAGGGTGCCCGCCACACTGTGCATGCCTGGTTCGGGGGGACCCATGGGCACACCCCCGTGACAGATTCAGAGGGCCCTGGGTGAAGGGGGACCTGCTAAGGCTCCCCCAAAGTACACTTCCGACATCCGTTTTGTCTCGCTGAGACCGAGGTGAGGCGTCTGTCCGAATCGTGCATCGTACTTGCTCGGTCGGAATTCGGCTTCATAGCGCGGCACGATTCGGCTAAGAACGAGTCATACGGACAGGTTCGGTTCCCGGAAACGATTCGGTCGGCGCGTACACGATCTTCGCATCGTACTTGGGCGTTCGGACCTGTGTACGATTTGGTCGTATACAAGGGCTAAAATCGGATCCGGGAAAGCCAAATCCGATTCGGACATCGGAATCGGGCCCTAAGGGTTATCACTTATTAAATGTAATGTGGTAACCCAATGTTATCCTATAGGAGAGGTAGTCCTTATAGGAGTGAAAAATGAATTTAGGAGTTTTTTCACTATCATGACATGTAAAACTTAAAAGTACGTCCAACTTTTAAATACACTACACCCTGCCCCCTGGACTGTGTAGGGCCTACCCTAGGGGTGATCTATACATATTGAAAAGGAAGGTTGGGCCTTCCAAGAGGTTTATCTTGGCAGGACGAAATGTCAGTTTAAAACTGCACACACACACACTGCAATGGCAGACCAGGGACATGTTTGAAGGGCTACTTAAGTGGTGCTGCAGGCCCACTGGTATTATCTAGTATAACACGTCTTGAGGAGTCGCTCTGAGTAATTTGGGGTCGAAACGTCAACAATCCCCCCAATTAGTTTTCATTGATGAATAGTGGATAAATGGACTGTTGATTCACTTGAGCTACCCTTACCCTTTTTGTTTGCATTGACTTACACAACCATTGGGTTTTGTACAGTGTCTTGTTTATTATATGTTGTAAATATGATCACTATGTGAGCACTGCATCGTCTGCACTTAATTTACATGCATCACTCTGTATTATATTGTACTGCACATGGATTGATGCAATATATTTGTGACAGGAACTCACATTGTCTTCTTAGTACAATTCAGTTGGAATAGAATTGCATTACCAATTTGTTTTGGACTCCTCAAATGTATGGATGAGGTTTCCCTATCCAAATGAGTGCCATATGACCCTTTGTTTGGATATTACGTTTTGACCCCTTGTCTCGTTGGCATATAGGGGTGTCCTTGTCTAGTATATATGCAGGCCACTAGTAGCATTTAAGTAAGGCCCTGGGCACATGAAGTCATACTTTACTATGTACTTACTAGTAAATTAAATGGGCTCATTTGGTATAAGTCAGTTCTACTATGATTTAAGGAGGGAGCAGAAGCACTTTAGCACTGGTTAGCAATAGTAAAGTGTGCAGAGTCCTAAAAGTCTACAAAAACAGGTTCAGAAAATAGAAGAGTGAAGGCAGAAATGTGGGGGTGACCCTGCAGAAAGGGCCGAGTCCAACAAGAGAAAACAGTTGAGTCAGAGTGCCACTACGGTTCTGAACTAGCCCAATGATATTGGGCCTTAACAGACCTTTTTCTTTGGCCGCTGTTTCCAGCTCCAGGTCTGGACTGCTGTTATGACCGGCTACTGCTCCCAGCTCCTGGTCTGTAAAGCTGTTGTGATTCGCCATTGTTCCCAGCGCCAGTTCTCTAAGGCGGTTGTGACTGAGAGCTAATCCCAGCTCTGAGTCTTTGTGGCTGTGTGTGCGGCTGTTGATATTAGGACTCCTTCACCAAGGATTTTTGGTTATAAACTAAATTGAAGACTGCAAATTGTTGGATGTAATGCTGAGGTACCAAAGTCTTGATATGCAAAGGTGGGTCAATTCTTAACAATGAATCCCATTGACAAATAGGAAAAATTTGGCAGTACACTGGACATCCCACAGTCATAAATGTAAGGCCAGCTGTTGGAGCTTAAGTGTTCCCAGAGAACAGAAAAGGGTTGCAAAAGTAAAATGTGACGAACATCTACAAAGACGCAATTTTGCGGTAATTCATTATATTCCCTTTGATATTCAAGTACAATTTACATACTTCCCCTTACTTATCAAAACTGCTGTAGATAGTCGTAGATTTAGAATGTGTCTGTAAAATATGGTAGAAAGGACGAACCAGTTACACTATGACTAATAGCCAAACCACTGTTGGCAGCAATGTGACAGCTGGTTATTCCCTCACCTTTCCTTTGGCTGTCCAAGGCAACTTGAAAATTGCTAGCAGTTATTACCATTGCAGCTCTGCTACACGGAAGTTTGTAAAGTAGTGGAGCAGAAGTAATAGATTACTAGCCTTTTTAGACCGTCTCTAGATTAACAAGTAGATATAGAATAACGTTATAAAGACCAGATTTACACTCTCACTGTGGCAATGCATCATATCTTCAAATCGGTAAGTACAAAAATATCCGAAATAAATATCGATGTAATTAATATTGTTGTACAAAATATTGTTTTTTAAATATATATAAAATAAATTCAATAAATTAAATAATTACATTAATTTAAATAAATTGAATATATCTTTTAACAAATATAACAAATTAACTCAATTTAAAAAAGTTAAACACACATGCATAATAATGTTTATATATAGTTACATATATCTACTTTAAAAACAATTTTTAAACTAATAATTTAAATTTATATTATCATTTTAAAATTATTAAATAATGTAATATAATAAAAAATAACAATGTTTATATATATATATATATATATATATATATATATATATATATATATATACAAAAATATATATGTATATGCTAATAAATATGTTTTATTAAAAACAGGCCATTGTAATTAAATTAAATTAAATTAAAATACTAAACAACTTAAAATTCTTAAAATGTAGTCAAAATATTTTCACATACAAAAACATCAATAATTAAAAATATTATAATTTTAAATTAACAAAAAGAAAATAATATAAATTATAACAATATCAAATAAAAACTAAAATATAACATTCAATACATATACAATTCCCACAATAATTTATTTAAAACTACCCAAAGTATTATAATAAATATATTAAAAACGTACAATTCCCACTCCACGCAACGCAAAAATAAAAGAACTTCCTTCCAATAAATACAATAGTAGTAAAAATATTTCATTACAGAAAGTGTTGGATTGTGGAACAGTAACATTTACTCTTATCACTCCGTTAAGTACAAAAGTAGGGAAAGTGTTGGATAGCGGAGGTGTAAAATGTACTATTTCCACTCCAGCCACTACAACAGTAGGGACAGTGTTGAATTGCAGAGGGGTTACATTTGCTATTCCACTCCAGCCAGTACAGCAGTAGGGAAAGTGTTGAATTGCAGAGGGGTAAAATTTACTATTCCCACTGCAGCAACTACAACAGTAGAGAAAGTGTCGGATTGCAGAGGGGTAAAATTTACTATTCCCACTCCAATGAGTGCAGCAGTAGGGAAAGTGTTGTATTGTGAAGGGGTAAAATTTACTATTCCCACTCCAATAAGTGCAGCAGTAGGGAAAGTGTTGGATTGCGAAGGGGTAAAATTTACTATTCCCACTCCGATAAGTGCAACAGTAGAGAAAGTGTTGAATAGCGGAGGGGTAAAATGTACTATGCCCACTCCAGCAAGTTCAACAGTAGGGAAAGTGTTAGATTGCGGAGGGGTAAAATTTACTATTCCCTCTCCAATTAGTGCAACAAAATTTCTTAAACAAAATGAAATTACCTCAAAAGCAAATTCAATTTAAAAAATAAAAGCATATTGAAAAATATACAGATTTATTTAATTTAAAAAAATAAAAAAAATAAAAACATATTGCAATGTTAAATACATAACACAAATTCCTACAAATATTATTATAAATAAAATTCAAAAATAATTCTCATACAAAGAAACTTTTTTATGTAACAATTACTATTTAACAAAAAATTATTATTGCATAAATTTAAATAACTTACTTACCACCATATAACCTCACAAAACTCTCAACCTGCGCCAAAGAAAATACTTAAAAATAAATATTTACACTATTAAAACAAATATTTAACAACAAACCAATCATAATTAATTAAATATGAATTAATTAATAATAATTAATGTACTTCCCACAATATACCCCTGCAAAATGTATAAAACACTAAAACAATTTACACAACTAACATAATTAATTATCAAATTATTAATTAATATTAATAAAAACATTATTAATTACTTTACATTAATTTACTTCCCATCTTATACCTCTACAAAACCCACAACCCACATATACCATCTAAAACAAATAATTTAATAACACAATTAACATAATAAATTATCAATTAAACAAATATTATTTATTAAAAACTGAATATAAATTCAGTAAAATTAAATAACTTCCCACCCTTTACCCCTATAAACCCCGTAACCCACACCTAAAATCAAACCAAAAAAATTTATTACATAATTAAAACAAATAGGGCTTGATTAGGTTGTCGAATGGACCGGAGTCCGTCCGACATCGTTTGGGAAGTGGAACCGAATGACCTCCTGTCGTAAGTTCCAGCCCAGCAAGTAGGATGCGACCGAACACTGTTCGGTTGCAATTCTATTCTTTACAATGGGAGCATGCATTCCAAACGGAATGCATGCTCTCATTGTAAAGAGCAGAGGTGCAGTTCTTCCCTGCACCCCGTGGCAGGCACCTCAAGGTGCCTGCCACGGGGTGCAGGGATCAACAGGGGGGCACCATAGGTGCTACTAGGCCGCCATCCGGAGGCCTTGCACCCATGGGGGCACTGCTGGGGGCCCCCAAAGTCGGATTCCCACAGCCTTTCTCTGTCGGAAAGGCCGGCACAGAAAGGCTGTGGGAATCTTCCATCGTAATCCCTCGGCCGGAAAGAGCCACCCAAGAGATTGATGGAGAATTTCTGAATGGCAGCCTGGCTCACCGAGCCCATCGGAGGCCATGCGGAAATCCGGTTTGGATTCCTTTCCGACCGACCCCATCAAAATGGGTCGGTCGTAAAGGAATCTGAACAGCCGATTCTGATGCAGTCGGAACGACTCCGACCAACAGTCGGAGCCGTTTCCGACCGCATCGGGATCGGCCCCTTAATTGTAAATTATAGTATTTAGCAACTAATGATTAATTAATAAAAATTAATTTAATCCCCGCCCTTTACCCTATAAACCCCACAACCCACACCTATAATAATTAATTAAACAAATACACATAATTAATTATCAATGCATGAATTAAATGTAATTACTAATTATTAATTAATTAATTACTAATAAATTACTTCCCAACCTTTACCTCTATACCCCACAACCCCAAAAAATAATTAAATAATTAATATAATTAATTAATAATAATTTACAAAAAAATGTAATTAAAAATAAATTCCTTCCCACCCTTTACCCCTATAACCCTACAGCCCGTACCCAAAAAAAAAGATTGCACCATTAACATGTTTAGTTTTCAATTAATAAATTAACATTAATCAACAATTGATTAATAATTAATTAAAAATAAATTACTTCCCACCCTTCACCCCTATAAACCCCACAACCCGCACATAAAATTTACTTAGAAAAAACAATAACACAATTAACATAATTAAATATCAATAAAATAAATAATTGTAAATTAAAAATATTCAGAAATTGTTATAATTAAATTACTTTTCACCCTATACCCCTATAAAACCCACAATTAAATATAATAACTATTAAACACTTAAAAGATTTAACAATAATTATACAAAAATTACATCATATACATTTAAAATATAAACTAAAATACACAACAATAATTAAAAAATCTATGGGGCCTATTACGATGGCGGCCGGGAAACCTCCCTGACCACCATGGTAGCGGGAAAAGACCGCCCACATGGACCGCGACATCACCGCCAGTCGAATTACGATGACCCGCGGTCGAAATCCGACCGCGGTGGTCGGATCGCGGGCCTTAACATTGCGGCGGTTGCTGCTGCCCACAGCACCGCCGCGATGTCCAAAGGAGCATGTCCTGCATTTCCCTGCACTGCGTGGCAGGCACTGCACAGTGCCTGCCACCTGGTACAGGGACATGTAGGGGGGGACCATGGGTACCCCCCCAGTGCACCCACGCCCCCCCAAAACATTGGGGGCCCGCAACGGGCCCCCGGAAGACAATCTCTGCATGCCTTTCCATGGCGGTTTGACCGCAGAGGAAAGGCTGGGTACCGTCGGCATCATAATCGTGCTGGCGGAGCCTGCTCTGCACCGCCACCATTATCCCAGTCCTGCTCCGTCCGCCAGGCAGGAGTGCGGATGGCAACCGGCGGAAAAGCGGCGGTCGTAATTTCCCACCGCCACGGTCACCACCGCAATCCTAATTTGACCGGCGGTTTTCTTGGTTGCGATCGCGAGCAGATTGCCACCGCCGGTCCGGCGGTGGACATCCGACCGTCATTGTAATAGACCTCTATATTTTAAACAACATTGGGGTATATTCACAAGAACGTGTGATAACTACCACAAGAGTAGCGTAACGCAACTTTCAATATCGCAGCCCATCGCGGGAAAATAACCCTGTGTCAACGTGGAATTCACAACAAGGCGGTAGCATGTGATAGTCACCAGATAACGCGTCAAATGTCAGCGTGAAAATCAACGCCACGCCGAAAAAATGAAAACGCGAGAAATCATGCGATGAGGCCAATCGTGGTACAAAAAGTTGCGAAAAGCAGCCACAGCCCTGCAAATCCCACGCGTCTGGCGGGAAATTGCACCATAAAAACCACAGAAACAACACACCAGAAACAAGCCAAAGCACGTAGCAACATGGATGCACCCTGACCCAGCGCAGAGGCCAACGCGAACCCCACAACCCCCACAGACCACCAGCAAGGAACAACGGGGTCAGGGAAGGCCAAGGAGAAAAGGGAGAGGAAGACAGGGTGCAGACCGCAGGAAAACAAGACCAGCGTCACGGAGGTGTCAGAACACTCCCAGCAACTGACCCACAAGCAGACCACCTGGAATGCAGTCGGAGTGCCGAGGAGGCCAATCCAGGAGGCCAAGAGGCGCCGGCAGGACGTGGCAACCTAAACCAGGTACAAACCCGCTGCCAACAGGAAGGCAGCAACGGCGACAGGAGGTGGCAGTCCTGCACCACAGGAGGAGCTGGAGGAAACCCAGGCCACAGTCATCAGTGTGGAGACGGTGCAAGGAGGTGGGAGTATGGACACAGCTCGACAGGACCCGACACAACAACAACAGGGTGAGGATCCAACAGGGACTGGGGGGACGGGGTGTGATGGGCACAATGGCACACATGCACAACGAGGTGTAGCACACTGCACACCCACAATTACCCAGGGACATGTCCCCCATCCCCCTGGCACACTGCAGCACACACACATAGCAATCACAGCACATGCCATGACAATGTGGCACAAAGTGCAACACCCACACTGCAGAACAGGGGACACAACTGGGTCCGCCCAGGCGCAGAAACAGAACAATCACATTGGACAGAGCAGGGAGCTGTGAGATGCATATCTACAGCTACAACCCCACATCAGCCATGTAGGCCAAATGTACACTGTCCCAACTCAAATAGCCACCACCGCCCAAACAGTCACAATGTACATTGTCACAGTCTGCATGTCGACAAGAACAAGGCGCCAACACGATTCCAACATGCACCTCCCCTTCACAATGCAGAGGGACAAACAACACCTCCAGCAGGTCAGAACAGACAACCCATCAGTGATGCCCGAGACCAACACCACACCTTCGACACCGACGCACTACAACAGCCCATGGACATACCACACAACCCACCACCAGGACCAGGGCAGACAAGCTACTCAGAGGAGAACCCAGCCCCTGCAACAGACTACACAGCATGAAGCACCCGCAATCACGGCTGGCTCACAACACTTCACCGACCCACAAATGGCACCCCAATGCCAGGTGTCAGAACGTCAAAAGGAGGTGGCCCAACAGGTGCGGGTGTTGCCCAACCCATGGAATGCGAACTAGAACACATACGTGGGTGTCCAATACCCTTCAGGGACCACCTACACCCCACAAAGGAGACCCACACTGCCATAGAGACACATGCAGATGCACATACCCAGTTCAGAACCACGCCCAGGAGCACATATCAGTCACACACCCACGTTGGCTCTGCGTACGACGGCACAGTCCACTCCCCTTACGAATTGAGTGGGTGGCGACAAAGCTACATGTCCAGGTTCTAGCCCACTGCCCGTGGTGACATGTCTGCGTCCGCTGAACACAGCACAATGTAATGTCGTAGGGCCCAGGGCCCCCATGCATACAACAAGACCACAGGGACACATGCACATATCATGTTGAACTGGCTACGGGCACGTGCGCCCGGCCCCTTTATTGGCAGGGCCACATGTACAGTGACGCCTGTGCTGGATGTGTGTGGGGTGAGTATAAGCCAGCCTGCACGGAGTGCTTGGTGCTGGCAACAACCTGAACAGTGGACACCAGTGTAATGGAAACAGAAAACACCAGCATAACAGAGTCAACTGCAGAGCAACGTGGAGGGATCCGGAGTAAGGACAGAGGTCACCCAATATTCAGTCAGGAGGTTCCGTGAGTTGCAGTGCACTGAGGTAGAGGCACTAGAGAAGAGCGCGCTCATGTGAGGAAATTGCTAGGATTGTGTCCCTTCGGGTTAGTCCTGATGCAGATGCAGTGGGGTGTGTTACACCTGCATCAACTTCCTCATCAACGTCCCAGGTCTCCCACACTGCCTGAGGTGACAGTTGCGTCCGCAGTCCACAGCGCAATACCCAGTAATAGATCCGGGTGTGTAGCTTGACACCCCCACCAGTAGTCTGCATTCCTGCCTTGGGCCTGTTGCCTCCTGCCCTCCCATTGTCTGTGCCTTCTCCCGTCCGCACACATGACACATCTTCCTCATCAAAGTCCCAGGTCTACCCCACTGCATGAGGTGACATTGCTGCGCAACCTCACAACAGCACAAAACTCAATCAGTAACGGACAATGGCTTGCGGTGCACTGAGTCACTGGCACCTGGAGTGCTGAGCAGGGTATCAGGCCGATGATGGCATCCACGACAGGTCTGAGCAACTCCGTAGGTCTGTCAGGACCACCGTTTCGACTCTGGCAGATGGCGGTTGGAGGTGGTCTTGCTGTGGTTGCTGTGGTGGCGTGTGCCTCCTGCGGTGATGCGACGTCCGGGCCGGTCAAGACTCAATGCGATGTGTGGGCCCTGGTGGCCCGCAGTTGAGGCCGGAGGATGCGGACAGCGCTGGGCCACAGACACATGGCGTTGATGACCCCAAGACCATCGCTACAGAGGCCATTCAATGTCTCAGAAGAAGGGGTCCCAGGCCTGAGCAGCACAGAGTTAGTGGCCCCGGATGCACTGCAGCCGGCACAGGCACCCAGCCACGGGACGGTGACTTGCGGTGCAGTCAGATGGGCCATGCGACCTGAGCGGGTCCCCATCAATGTCCGAGGTGTATGTTGCGGAGTGTTGTGGGGGACAGTGGAAGGTGTCCTCCAGGGCATGATGTGGAAGGTCTGATGTTATCTGGAAGCAGCAAATGGAGGAGTGGAAAGCGCAACCCTCGTTGTCATCAACAATTCTGTATCAGCTACATGAGGATGAAAACTAGCCCCTAGTCCATAGACTCAAACGCCACCAATGTACGACCAGTGAGTGTCCATGAATGTTGGGGAACACACTTAGGGGCCGATTCCGATCTCGGCCGGTAGTGCTCCGAATCGGATTCGGTTTTACCGGATCCGATCCGGAGCCCTATTTTCCGACCGAGTCGTACGCGCGTCCGGGCGAGCGAGTACGATGCGTATTCGCCGACCGACTCGTCCGGGCGACCCGATCGCTCCGACCGACTCGTTCCCGGATCGTACCGCTCCGACCGACTCGCTCGGACCCGATTCGCACCGCGCAATGGAGACGTTTTCCGGCCGGGTAAGTACGATGCGCACCTCGACCGCTCCGACCGACTCGCGCCGTCCGACTCGAACTCGCTGTCGGAGCCGTACTTTGGGGGTCCGTGTCGGACCCCCTGTACGCGTACCCGTGCGAGGCGCACACAGGGGGACCCATGGGTCCCCCCTACCTGTGCGTGTACGCCGCGAAGCGCCTCGCGGCGTACTCGCTGTAGGGGCGCCCTTGTCCGCCTCGCACCCATTGAGGCAATGGGAGCCCGCGTACGCGTTGTACGACCGGCTCCCATTGAGTTCAATGGGAGTCCGACCGACTCGTGTCCGGTGGCATACGAATGCATCGGACTCGTTCGGTCGGACTGCACGGGTCCGATTCGGTCGGAAATCTCTCCGAGGCCGGCTCGGTCGGAGAAATCACCGACACGAATCGGAATCGGCCCCTGAGTGTCACAGGTGCTGAGAGGGGATGCAGTCTGCGATGATGCCGGTACACAGATGTGAACTCCAACATTGCCAAATCAAGACTCTGTGACCTACTGGACCGCAGTGTAGGCCGGAGGCAGCGGTCAGCAGTGGCCCACAGCCACGTGTCGTTGGCTCGCGAGGCACAGAGTTAGTGACACAGTGGCAGTTGTCGGTAGTGTTCAATCACCTCCGTAACGATGATCCTGTTCCCTCCGGACTGCAACGCGTCATCCTCTTACGCCTCTCCGTGCGTGCGATGATATGTATTCTGCCTTTTGAATTACCGATGTTCAGTTCCAAATCTGTGATCCCACTCGTGCGCAGTGTAGGCCCAGGGCAGTGGTCCGCGTAGGCCCACAGACACGTGTGGTTGTGATGCCATGCATAGACTTGTTGGCACCACATCGAAGGGAGTATAGTGAATTGTTCTCTGCCTTAAATGATGTTCACTGCCATGGTGTAATCAAGACTCAGTTCCAAATGTGTGACCTACCTGACCGTGGTGTAGGCCTGAGGCAGCGGTCAGCACGGCCCATTCACCTAGTGTCGCCAGCATAGGTTGGATGGCCCCACCGGCCTGCGTTGTTCAGGTTCAGTGGCACCACGTGTAGCCGGCTGGCGTTGAACAGGGTTAGTGGCACCACGTGTAGCCGGCTGGCGTTGTAGAGGGTTAGTGGCACCACGTGTCGCAAGATGTCCATATGGAACTATGCCTCACTGATCGGAGGGTCTGGTGCTGTGGCCGCTGGCCGGGATTTGGGGTCACTGCCATTCATGACTCAGGACACAGTTTCACATATAGGACCTACTGGTCCAAAGAGTAGGCCGAAGGCGGCAGTGGAGTACGTCAACGAAAAGGGAATAAAGCGGGCCTGTGTCGTGGAGGCCGTGATGGTCTGAGGTGGCTGCCAAGGTCACGGGATTCGGGCTTGGAGCTTGCGCCGGCACGTGGTGGGCCCTCCTTGACACACGCCGGTGTCGGCAGGTGATCAGTGTGGCCTGGCTGCGCAGGGGCGGGCCTGACGGGTTCGTGGTCCAGCGTGCCGGGGTCCGGCAGGCGCACAGCATCGCAGGCAACTACGCTCACAAGGACGGCGTTGGCCTCATGGTGGGGTGGGAGGCGCCGCCCTGGCAGAGACGTTGGGCTTTCCGGGAGAGGACCACGCCCAGGCCTACGTGCTTTTTATTCACACCCCTACGCTGGCGTGGCCTACGCCGGGCCATCCCACTCCGGTGACGCTTAGGCGGTGGCGTCACAGGCAACATTTCCGCGAGTTCCCCCACTGGCTGGGGTGGCATGGTTGCGTCCACTGTCCACTGCACTCCATACGCCAGAGGTGTATGTCGCCATGGATATGGGTGTGTTCTGCATACTGCGGCCTGTCCAGCACATCTCCGCCACTCTTGGCATTGTGTGCTTTCCTGATCATAGCTCTACTGCATCCTTCACACATGCCTGGTTGCCACCTCTCCCCACATTCGGCTATTATGTGGCTGGGGTGCCATGCCATTGATGGCTCATTTTCAGGGCTTGCCCAGGTTACCATTGTAAGTTGTTCTGTCATGTCTGGTGGGTGGTCATGTTGTTGTGCATGTTGGTTGTGATTTTGTGGCGTGTGCATTGTCAGAGTTGTGAGTTGCATGGTTGTGGAGTTGAGGTGTGTGGGGTGTTTATTTCGGATTTGCCAAGGGGGTGTGCATTTCCCTTTTTGCCATCCTGGGAACGCTGGTTGATGATGGGCTGTCGGAGGATGAAGGTATTATGCACACTGGCTGTGTATTTGAAGGCAACATTGTTGGGGGTTCCACGGTGTTCTGTTGTTGCCTGCACATTGATGTGAGACGTGTGCTTCCTGTTGAGGTGATTGTGTGCTGTGTCACCAGGGGGCACAGGTAGTACATGTGTGCTGTGGATTGCCCCCAACACGTGCGTGCATCCTGCTATGGCGTATGGTCCTTGCTTGGTCTCCAGCGGATCCTGCGCATTGTGTTGTACGTATGGGGACTGGGGTACCAGGGTGATGGTGATGTCCAGGACAGGTGTGGGGGACTTGGATGTGGCTGGCTGTGTGACTCCTCCGACTCTGGGGGGTGTTGTTTGGGAGGTACCAGGGGCCAACAGGTGCAGCCAACCCGTCAGCTTTGTGTGGGGTGGGATGTTGGTTGTCCGCTGTGTTGGTGCCATAGGCCTGTTAGGCGATGATGGTCAGGATGCGTAGGATGGTTGTCCCTTTCAGCCTGTAGTGGACGTTGACATTGTCAGATGTTGGGTCTGTGGGGCTGGTACGTTTCCTGGGGTTCCGCTGTCTTTGTCTGCGCTGCGTCTGTGGTGGTCCGGGGGGGGTGTTCCGGGTGTGGGTTGGGGTCCTGGGGTGGTGGAGGTGGGTGTTGTGGCCCTCTTGGTGTCCGGGCCGCATGATGGGTGGCTCCATGGCATCTGTTGCCCTTCGGATGTGGCCCTGGGCTGTGCTTCCTTTTGTGGTGCTGGCTGCCGTCCGACTTTACACCAGGTCAGAGCAGGTGTAGATTTCCAGGTGCTAACGTGCCTTATCGCCTGTTTTGTGTTTTTATCGCCGATGTGGCGGGTCGTTGTTAATGTTGAGGTGTGCTGTTGTCTCGTCTTTCGGCACGGGAACGCCTACTTTGCATCTCATTAGCGATATTTGTGGGGGTCCTCTGTGGCGATGTTTTTTGCGGCTGCTATTGCGGGTAAACTGGTGCTGTGGGCTGTTAACACCGGCTTGTGAATGGGGAGGTAAATTTATCATGACTTTGGCTGCGATAAAGTGCCGTTAATTCGGCGATAGCTCCTTGTGAATATGCCCCTATATTTTTGCAAATTATATTAATGACTTCAATATTTAAAAAAATCTATATTACTTACCTTCAAATCGATATTCTTGACATCGATATTCTTGACATCGATATTTCCATGTCACGAAATTTTAGACCTGATATTCTTGTACATCAATGTTTTCAACTCAATATTTAGTCTAAATACCATTGTGGAGACTAGCCGCACCTTAAATGTTTGCAAAGGGGGCATAACGATTTCGAATAGCACAAACATCCATCGGATTTCACTCACTACTAAAGCTTCATAACCTGGCTTTGCTTAAAGACAAATAAAACCAAATTAAGGGGCTCATTAGGATGGCGGTCAGATAACCTCCCTGACCGCCATGGTAGCGGGAAAAGACCGCCCGCAAGGCCCGCGACATAACCGCCAGTCGCATTACGATCTTCCTTGCTCGACATGCCCCACCC
>CAWUFW010019048.1:12500-200229 GCA_963921515.1 Calotriton arnoldi | reverse complement strand
GAAAGGCTGTTCAGGAAGCCACCACGGTCGGTCAAACTGTACATTGGGTGCTGTCTGAGACATTCAGCCTGCCATGTCTGGCCGGTGCTGCCTCAGGGAGGGTTTCAATTACCCTCAGGCAGATCACATGGGGAGCCCAAGACCGGAGCTCATCCATCAGACATCTTTCATGTCCGAGCGCAGGTTGCCTACCTAAAGCTTTCAACCAAATTCTGGTAGGATCCTGTGAGGGATATTTTGGAATGCGTAAAAGAGTTTGGACAGGGTGATCCTTTTGAACTTTTTGGCCTGGTCTAGTATAGCTGGTGCAGGGCCCTCCAATTCCTATCCTCATTCCTGATGCTGTTCATAAATGGGGTACAAATATTTTGATAGTAATACTTCATTTTTATCCAATACATATACCCCTAAATATTTAAATCCCTCCAGAGCTATTGATATGGTTTTTCTGTACCTTACCTCCCAGGGTCAACCTGTTGATAGATAGAATAGGGATTTTTCCCAGTTAAAAGTAGATCCTGAGTGTGTGCCGAAAATTTGTATGAGTCTGGTCATTAGGGCATGACACGTACAAAAGGATATCATCAGTGTAGAGAACGATTCTGTCCTCAGAGTCTTCCTCCCCTCCCAGTCCCAAAAAAACTGCTGGTCTTCCCAGATACAGCAGGCCAGGGGTTCCAGCGAAAGAGCAAATAGCATTAGGGATAGGTGCCATCTCTACCTCATACCCCTCTCCAACCCGAAGAGGGCACTATATAATACCATTTACTTTTACCCTTGCCATTGGTTGACTGTAGAAGAAATTTGTCCACTGTCGGAAGCAGGGGCCTATGCATACTCTTTCCAATACTCAATGCAGGTATGTGCACTTCAGAGTGGTGGAGACTTTCGTGGAGTCAAGGGATAGTACAGCTGTGTGATCTCTGTCAATCTACTCCGGCAGCTGTAGAGGCGAGTGATGTTCAGCGTAGTTCTCCTGTGATTCATGAAGCCCAACTGGTCAGTGTGACCCAGTTTAGGGATTTTTTTAAACAGAAGTTTATTGGTTCTTAACATTCGTACATATATATCAAGCCATGCTTTCAATATGTTGGTTTCATTACTTCCATATCAATAACTCTCCCAGTGCCCAACTTTCTCTCCCTGAACTGTCCCACCCTCCTCCCTGAGCAGCATCATACAATATCTGTGCCCCTTCAACCACAGCAGATCCTGGTCTGCAAGACTTGCCTCACCTACATTCATAGTCCCACCTCGTTACGTAGCTTATTTTTACATTTTGTGTTAAGCAGTCATAAGCGTTATCCTTCGATTAGTTCCCAACCCCTTCCTGCTATCTCACATTCCACGGTGATGCCACTGTCGATGGAGGGCCCGGTTCCTTCATACAGTCCACCAAAGCCTCCCATGCTCGTGCTACCTCAAGGGAGCTATGGCTTCATTTGGCCTCCCGAAACAGCACTCCACTTTCATATCCTGCCCATCTCTCAAGCTCACTGCGCCATCCCTCTACTCTGGGCACCCTAGCTAACTTCTACTTCCGGATAACTTACCACTTTGTTAGTTTCGGAGGCTGGCTTAGTATATGGTGCTCAATTATGTAAGTGTAGCACCCTGCACTAATCCAGACAACCCTTAAGGTTATTTTAGTGGTCTTAGACAACCTTAGAAAGCTCTCTAACTGGTAGCTGTGGAGAGCGGCCTTCAGGCTTAGTCCAGAAGGAGTGTAAAGCTGCTTGTTTTTCCAGAACGGAATCTTATTGGTATAGATAAAGTGCAAAAGAACCACAAAGTGTATTTATAAAAATATGTATTTATTATAAGACACTCGCTAACATATATATATATATAGCTCCTATCCGGAGATATAACACAATGCACACAATACTTTGCAAATAAAACAGGTAAGTAGCACAAATACACAGTGATCGCCAGGGGGAGACCAAACCATATACTAAAATAGTGGGATGCGAACCACAACACAAGTCAAGACTATACCCAGAAGACGTGGAAGTGCATGGGGACCCAAGGAACCACCCGAGGTAAGTAACCAGGAATCCCACGGAGGCCGTGTGCAGAGTGGGAACACGACCGCGGGCTCAATTCAAGTCAATGGGTAAGTCGCAGTTACAATTTTAAAGAAGAGAGAACCTTCCCAGGGGACCCTGAAGAAATCCCATAAAAGACAGACGGTTGGAGAGCCACCCCACCCGTGGATACACTAGGAACCGGGATACCTACACCAGGGAAGCCGGGTGCATAGGTGCGAAGTGTCGTCAGAAACCGCAGTCGGACTCAATGGAGGTCTTCAGGAAAATGCTGCTGGCGAAGAAGGTGAAAGTGTCCGGTGGAACCCAAAGGTGGATTCAAGATGAGAAGTACCTGAAAGCAGAGGGGACAGAGTCTATGCCACTCAGGAGTGACCAGGAGGCATGGAAGACGAATGCCAACCAATGTCGGGTATTGCAGGAGAATTGACGGTGAACTTGTAGCTGCAGCTGTGTGGACCAGGCGATGCTGTGGAAGACCAGGAGCTGTTTACGTGCTGTACCACGTCGGATGTCGAGAGTTGAGGGGTTGTTGTCTGCCGGGAGCACCAAAAAGCCTTGGCAACTGCAATCAACCTGGCAAGTGAAAAAGGTGCAGTGTTGGGACCAGCAAGGGCCAAGTGACTTACCACAAGCAGGGGAGTCAGAGTAGGCCCCAAGCAATCAGAGGAGACCACTGGAGTCAAAGAAGACCCTCAAGAGGACCCTCAGGCCAGAGGCACAGTAGTCGCAAAAGGACCTCAAACAGCTCAACAAAGATGCAGACCCACGGTGTAAGGGTTGTGGTGAGGACAAAGATCTAGACTGCAGGATATGCTTGAGGTTGAAGCTTCTTGAAGCCCGAAGATCTCTGAGGAAGAGAGCCAACAAGCCATTGCAACTGCAATTCAATGCAGTGCACAGGGGTTCTGTTCCAGTGGTCACGACGTGGGACACTGGCCTCAAACTCGGTGAGAAGACACTGCAGAATACATGGGAGTTGCAGAACCACCACCTGTGTTGCTGAGCCTTTCGGAGACTATGGGAGCCCAGGATCAGCCGATAGGTCAGCTGCATTGCGGTGCCTGCAGATGCAGGGAAGTGACTCCTTCACTTCAAGAGAGATTCCTTCAGGTGTCTTGGATGTGCACAAGCTTTGTTAGGATCCTGTATGGAGCACAGGCACAGAAGTTGCAGCAGACTTGCAGGACGACGAGACCAGGAGCAGCAGGAGTCTTCCCAGTTGCAGTCTCGGTGCACAGAGCAAAGTCCAGCGAAGTCCAGAGTGCCCAGACGGTCGAAGATGATTTGGTGTCTTGATCTAAATCTTATCCCACGACGAATCTAGGGACCCACCCACAGGTAAGCCCTTAAGTACCCTAAGGAAAGGGTTGGGACAATTCAGGGGTCCCTCCCAGAGGAGTGGCTAGACAGTGGAGAGGTTACTCCCATGTCCTTTGTCTAGTTTTGAGCCGGAACAGGAGCCAATGGCTTCCTGGACTGGTCAGAACTCGAGTATGCAAGGAGGGCACCGAGTGTGCACTTCACGCAGTCTATTTGGCGCTTGCAAGCACCCCCACCCTGCCCCAATACACTAACCCTGTCTGGGAGGTGATCACACTTCGCTGTGACAGAATATTTAGTGTTCTGCCTTCCCCTGCTCGAGCTTAGCTCAGCAGGAGGGCAGAAAGATGTCTCTGGTCGGCAGCAGCCCTTGCTTGCTGTCCGGTTCTGGAAGACTGATACCGGGAGCACTGAGGGCCTCCCGGAGGAGCTTTACAGTGCATGTAATCATAACTCCCACACCATTTATGGTGTGGGGTTATGATTCCAACATTTTTGATACCAAACATGACAGGGTTCCTTACAGCCCGTTTACAGATGGTCATCGCGTAATGACGCATGGCCACTCTATGTATAGTAATAGCTGATGCAGTTACAACACGGTAGAATGGACTCCGTGGATTGTAGGGGTGTCCGGCTCACGCAGGGGCACCCTCACACATTTATAACCGAGCACCCTGCCTTCAGGATTGAAAGTCCTGCCTAAGGTGTGACTTACAGGTTTTAAGGGCAGCGACCTCAGATATAAGGTAACGTATAGCTGTCATAAGAGGTGCTAGCACCAGCTTGCACAGTCTGAAATGGCAGGCCTGTAGTCTCAATTTGAATGGCCTCTCATGGGTGGCACAATACTTGCTTCAGCCCATGGGGGTCCCCTGGTGTACCTATGCCCTGGGTACCTTAGTACCATATACTAGGGACTTACAAGTGTACATCAGTAGCCAATCTGAGGGGTATCTATGTACTCACCATGTCTAATTCGGGTAAGAAGTACAGAGACTGGGGTCCTGATTAGCAGGTTCCCATTCAGACTAGTCAGTAAACCATAATGACACCAGCAAAATGTGGGGTTACCTTGAAAGCAGATCCTACTTTCCTACACTGATGGATTGATTGAAAGTCAGAAGTTAACAGTGTAAAGGAAACAGTCCCCACAGATCTCCTTATATTATGTTATTGGCACTCATGCGGCTTATTTAGCTGAATACACCTCTGTCGTGTCTAAGGGCAAAAGGTCTACATGATGTCAGCCTCTCGTTCAGTTCAGCAATCCCAAAGTAGGCTGCAATATGGCCGCAGTCATTATGTGCTTGGGGAATGAGTGCCGGGGAGGAAAGGCAGTTCAGAAAGCCACGCCTATGGTTCAAACTGTACATTGGGTGCTGTCTGAGACATTCAGCCAGCCATGTCTGGTCGGTGCTGCCTCGGGGAGGGTTTCAATTCCCACCAGGCAGATCACATGGGGAGCCTAAGTCCGGAGCTCATCCATCAGACATCTTTCATATCCGAACGCAGGCCGCCTGCCTACAGCTTTTGAAGTAATACTGGTAGGATCCTGTAAGGGATATTTTGGAACGCGTAAAAGAGTTTGGACAGGGTGATCCTTTTGAAAATTTCGGCCTGGCCCCGTATAGCCGGTGCAGGGCCCTCCAGTGCCAATCCTCATTTTTGAAGCTGTTCATAAATGGGGTACAGATGTTTTGATAGTAAGACTTCATTTTTTTCCTTTACATATACCCCTAAATATTTAAATCCCTACAGAACTATTGATATGGTTCTTCTGTACCTTACCTCCCAGGGTCAACCTGTTGATAGATAGAATAGTCATTTTTCCCAGTTGAAAGTAGATCCTGAGTATGTGCTGAAAATCTGTATGAGTCTGGTCATTAGGGCATGACACATACAAAAGGATATCATGAGTGTATAGAGAGATTCTGTCCTCACAGTCTTCCTCCCATCCCAGTCCCCAAGCCTGTCGGACATTCCAGATCCAGCAGGCCAGGGGTTCCAGCAAAAGTGCAAATAGCTTTGGGGATAGGTGCCATTCCTGCCTCGTACCCCTCTCCAACCTGAAGAGGGCACTATATAATACCATTTACTTTTACCCTCGTCATTGGTTGACTGTAGAAGAGCTTTGTCCACTGTCGGAAGCAGGGGCCTATGCATACTCTTTACAATACTCAATGCAGGTATGTGCACTTAAGAGTGGTGGAGACTTTCGTGGAGTCAAGGGATAGTACAGCTGTGTGATCTCTGTCAATATACTCAGGCAGCTGTAGAGGCGAGTGATGTTCAGCGTAATTCTCCTATGAGGCATGTAGCCCAACTGGTCAGGATGACCCAGTTTAGAGAGTTTTTTAAACAGAATTTTATTGGTTCTTAACATTCGTACATATATATCGAGCCATACTTTCAATATGTTGGTTTCATTACTTCCATATCTATAACTCTCCCAGTGCCCAAAATTATCTCCATCAACTGCCCTACTCTCCTCCCCGAGCAGCAGCATACAATATCTGTGCCCCATCAACCACAGCAGATCCTGGTCTGCAAGACTTGTCTCACCTACATTCATAGTCCCACCTCGTTACGTAGCTTATTTTTACATTTTGTGTTAAACAGTCATAAGCATTATCCTTCGTTTAGTTCCCATGCCCTTCCTGCGATCTCATATTCCCCTGTAATGCCACTGTCGATGGAGGGTCCGGTTCCCTCATACAGTCCACCAAAGCTTCCCAAGCTCGTGCTACCTCAAGGGAGCTATGGCTTCGTTTGGCCTCCCGAAACAGCACTCCACTTTCATATCCTTCCCATGTCTCAAGCTCACTGCGCCAGCCCTCTACTCTGGGCCTCCAAGCTGGCTTCTAATACCGGATAATTCTGCGCTTTGTTAGTGTAGGAGTTCGGCTTAGTATATGGTGCTCACTTATGTAATTGTAGCACCCTGCACTAATCCAGATAACCGTTAAGGTGATTTTAGTGGTCTTAGATAACCTTAGAAAGCTCTCGAAGTGGTAGCTGTGGGAAGCAGCCTTCAGACTTAGTCCTGAAGGAGTGTAAAGAAGCTTGTTTTACCAGAACAGAATCCTATTGCTATAGATTAAGTGAAAAAGAACCACACAGTATATTTATAAAAATATGTATTTATTATAAGACACTCACTAACACATATATATATATATATTTCCTTTCCGGGGATATAACACAATGCACACAATACTTTGCAAATAAAACAGGTAACTACCACAAATACACAGTGCTCGCCAGGGGGAGACCAAACCATTCACTAGAAGAGTGGGATGCGAACCACAACTCAAGACAAGACTATACCCATAAGACTTAGAAGTGCATGGGGACCGAAGGAACCACCCGCGGTAAGTACCCAGGAACGCCACGGATGCTGTTTGCAGAGTGGGAACACAACCGCGTGCTCAATTCAAGTCAGTGGGTAAAGTCGCAGTTACAATTTTAAAGAAGAAAGACCCTTCCCAGTGGACCCTGAAGAAATCCTGTGGAAGACAGGAGGTTGGAGAGCCACCCCACCTATGGATACCCTAGAAACCAAGATACCTACACCTAAGAATTCCGGGTTATTTCCCGCTTTGTTAGTGTAGGAGGCTGGCTTAGTATATGGTGCTCACTTATGTAAGTGTAGCAACCTGCACTGATCCAGACAACCCTTAAGGTGATTTTAGTGGTCTTAGACAACCTTAGAAAGCTCTCTAAGTGGTAGCTGTAGAGAGCAGCCTTCAGGCTTAGTCCTGAAGGAGTGTAAATCAGCTTGTTTTACCAGAAAGAAATCTTATTGGTATAGATTAAGTGAAAAAGAACCGCATAGAGTATGTATAAAAATATGTATTTATTATAAGACACTCACTAACGCATATATATAGCTCCTATCTGGAGATAAAATACAATGCACACAATACTTTGCAAATAAAACAGGTAAGTAGCACAAATACACAGTGGTTGCCACGGGGAGACCAAACCATTTACTAAAATAGTAGGATGCAAACCACAATTCAAGTCAAAACTATACCCAGAAGACTTAGAAGTGCTTGGGGACACAAGGAACCACCCTAGGTAACTACCCAGGAACCCGTTTGCAGAGTGAGAACACGACCGCGTGCTCAATTCAAGTCAATAGGTAAGTCGCAGTTGCAATTTTAAGGAAGAAAGACCCTTCCCAGTGGACCCAGAAGAAATCCAGTGGAAGACAAAAGGTTGGAGAGCCACCCCACCTTTGTATACCCTAGGAACCAGGATACCTACACCAGGGAATTCCGGGTAATTTCCCGCTTTGTTAGTGTAGGAGGCTGGCTTAGTATATGCTGCTCACTTATGTAAGTGTAGCACCCTGCAGTAAGCCAGACAACCGTTAATGTGATTTTAGTGGTCTAAGGCAACCTTAGAAAGCTCTCTAAGCGGCAGTTGTGGAGAGCAGCCTTCAGGCTTATTCCTGAAGGAGTGTAAAGCAGCTTGTTTTACCAGAACATGATCTTATTGGAATAGATTAAGTGAAAAAGGACCACACAATGCATTTATAAAAGTATGTATTTATTATAAGACACTCACTAACATATATATATATATCTCCTGATATAACACAAGGCACAAAATACTTTGCAAATAATAACAGGTAAGTAGCACAAATACACAGTGGTCGCCAGGGGGAGACCAAACCATTTACTAAAATAGTAGGATGCGAACCACAATTCAAGTCAAAACTATACCCAGAAGACTTAGAAGTGCTTGGGGACACCAGGAACCATCCTAAGTAAGTACCCAGGAACCATACGGGGGCCGTTTGCAGAGTGGGAACACGACCGCGATCTCAATTCAAGTCAATGGGTAAATCGCAGTTGCAATTTTAAGGAAGAAAGACCCTTCCCAGTGGACCCTGAAGAAATCCTGTGGAAGACAAAAGGTTGGAGAGCCCCCCCCCCACCTGTGTATACCCTAGGAACCAGGATACCTACACCAGGGAATTCCGGGTAATTTCCCGCTTTGTTAGTGTAGGAAGCTGGCTTAGTATATGTTGCTCATTTATGTAAGTGTAGCACCCTGCAGTAATCCAGACAACCGTTAATGTGATTTTAGTGGTCTTAGACAACCTTAGAAAGCGACGGTGCATGGCGGGGGAGCCCGGCGAGTCAGCGCTGAGGAAAGTGGCGTGCACACAGCAGTCAGGTGTGCCTGATGTTAAGATGGCGGCCGCAATGCAGCAACTTGGATCCCGTAGCCACTGACAAAACCGATGACCGCCCCCGCGCAAGTCGAGGAGCACCCCGGTGGCAGCACCACTGCCGCACCAGACCTGAGCAGCAACTTTGACAGCAGTATGGAACAGCACGCAAGGTGAGATCCACGGTCGCTTCGACTCCCCCCCCCTTATGATAGAATCCAGTGGGGGCGAAACAATGACAATTGCAATACAGCGGCGTTCAGGGTGTAGTGGCGTCTGGTGGGTCTCTGGGGGTGAAGTGGAAGATGACTGCTTGATCCAAACTCTCCGCCGAGTATGGAGACTCCATGCGTGGACACCTGAAGAATGCAGCGGGAACACCCTAGGGGCCCCAGAGGCCATCAACAAGATGACCGCCGAGTAGGAGCTCTACGCCAGAGCTCCCGGGCTGGGGATTACCAAACCGGTAGATATCCCCCTGTTTGCCCAGCCTTCCACCCTCCACCCGGATTGTAACCACCAACCTGCTCTCCCCAATGCCAGTGAGGCATAGACAAGGAGGCATCTAAGATGGCCGCCACTGGGGACATCTGACACACTAATTCTCTAATAATGGCCACCATGAGTGGGCCCCTTTCCAAAGCGCTCCTTCTCCCCTTGTTGGGAGGGTTCCAGCATTTATACCCTGGAGTCTCAGAGCCCCCTCTGAGAGAGTCCACAGCGACAGGGGAGTCTCACACAGCAGAGGCCTGTGTTTTTATCCCATTACCGCCGAGAGCACAGCACCGTACACCGTGACCGGTGCGCTCGATGGAACTTTTGGACTATGCCCCCCTAGGTGGAAACTATAACCTTTCTGTATGTACTGCGGTGCCCGAGCAACCTTTGGCCGATGACCGGTGGAGCTGTCCCACGCAGCTATAGAGGAGTTTGGCTCTGGTTCACCCCTCGGCCATCACCTACCCAGCCGGACGTCGGACTATGTTTTTCCTCGTCTCCCCGTTGTGCCTCCTACACCCTCCCCTCCTCTTCCCTCCATTATTCTCCGTCTACCTCCCCTATTCCTTCCCTCTCTCCCCTAATCCTCTTTCCCCTTAGCTATTTTTTACCTCATGTTTTTGCTATGCTTTTGTACCCATGTAATTCCTGTAACTACGCTCCAGTAACTGATGTAACTTTGTAACCATGTTCTGAAACAATGTTTCTTCCTCATGTAAAGCGCCCTGATACCTCCGGGTCTAGCCAGCGCTATATAAAACACAATAAATAAAATAAAAATAAATAAATACATTTACTAAAATAGTGGGATGCGGACCACAATTCAAGTCAAAACTATACCCAGAAGACTTAGACGTGCTTGCGGACACTAGGAACCACCCTAGGTAATTACCCAGGAACCCTACGGAGGCCGTTTGCAGAGTGGGAACACGACCGCGATCTCAATTCAAGTCAATAGGTAAGTCGCAGTTGCAATTTAAGGGAGAAAGACCCTTCCCAGTGGACTCTGAAGAAATCCCATGGAAGACAAAAGGTTGGAGAGCCCCCCACCTGTGTATACCCTAGGAACCAGGATACCTACACCAGGGTATTCCAGGTAATTTCCCACTTTGTCAGTGTAGGAGGCTGGCTTAGTATATGCTGCTCACTTATGTAAGTGTAGCACCCTGCAGTAATCCAGACAACCATTAATGTAATTTTAGTGGTCTAAGACAACCTTAGAAAGCTGTCTAAGTGGTAGCTGTGGAGAGCAGCCTTCAGACTTAGTCCTGAAGGAATGTAAAGAAGCTTGTTTTACCAGAACGTGATCTTATTGGTATAGATTAAGTGAAAAAGAACCACACAATGCATTTATAAAAATATGTATTTATTATAAGACACTCACTAACATATATATATATATATATCCTATCTGGAGATACAACACAATGCACACAATACTTTCCAAATAAAACAGGTAAGTAGCACAAATACACAGTGGTCGCCAGGGGAGGACCTAACCATTTACTAAAATAGTAGAATGCAAACTACAATTCAAGACAAAACTATACCCAGAAGACTTAGAAGTGCTTGGGGACACAAGGAACCACCCTAGGTAAGTACCCAGGAACCCGTTTGTAGAGTGGGAACACGACCGAGATCTCAATTCAAGTCAAAGGGTAAATCGCAGTTGCAATTTTAAGGAAGAAAGACCCTTCCCAGTGGACCCTGAAGAAATCCTGTGGAAGACAAAAGGTTGGAGAGCCACCCGACCCGTGTATACCCTAGGAACCAGGATACCTACACCAGGAAATTCCGGGTAAGTTCCCGCTTTGTTAGTGTAGGAGGCTGGTTTAGTATATGATACTCCCTTATGTAAGTGTAGCACCCTGCAGTAAGCCAGACAACCGTTAATGTGATTTTAGTGGTCTAAGGCAACCTTAGAAAGCTCTCTAAGCGGCAGTTGTGGAGAGCAGCCTTCAGGCTTAGTCCTGAAGGAGTGTAAAGCAGCTTGTTTTACCAGAACATGATCTTATTGGAATAGATTAAGTGAAAAAGGACCACACAATTCATTTATAAAAGTATGTATTTATTATAAGACACTCACTAACATATATATATATATATCTCCTGATATAACACAAGGCACAAAATACTTTGCAAATAATAACGGGTAAGTAGCACAAATACACAGTGGTCGCCAGGGGAGACCAATCCATTTACTAAAATAGTAGGATGCGAACCATAATTCAAGTTAAAACTATACCCAGAAGACTTAGAAGTGCTTGGGTACACAAGGAACCACCCTAGGTAAGTACCCAGGAACACTAGGGAGGCTGTTTGCAGAGTGGGAACACGACTGCGATCTCAATTCAAGTCAAAGGGTAAATCGCAGTTGCAATTTTAAAGAAGAAAGACCCTTCCCAGTGGACCCTGAAGAAATCCTGTGGAAGACAAAAGGTTGGAGAGCCACCCCACCTGTGTATACCTTAGGAACCAGGATACCTATACCAGGGAATTCCGGGTAATTTCCCGCTTTGTTAGTGTAGGAGGATGGCTTAGTATATGCTGCTCACTTATGTAAGTGTAGCACCCTGCACTAATCCAGACAACCGTTAATGTGATTTTAGTGGTCTTAGATAACCTTAGAAAGCTGTCTAAGTGGTAGCTGTGGGAAGCAGCCTTCAGACTTAGTCCTGAAGGACTGTAAAGAAGCTTGTTTTACCAGAACGTGATCTTATTGGTATAGATTGAGTGAAAAAGAACCACAGAATGTATTTATAAAAATATGTATTCATTATAAGACACTCGCCAACATATATATATTTCCTATCCGGATATATAACACAATGAACACAATACTTTGCAAATAAAACAGGTAAGTAGCACAAATACACAGTGGTCGCCAGGGGGAGACCAAATCATTCACTAAAATAGTGGGATGCGAACCACAACTCAAGTCAAGACTATACCCAGAAAACATAGAAGTGCTTGGGGACCCGAGGAACCACCCTAGGTAAGTACCCAGGAACCCCAAGGAGGCCATTTGCAGAGTGGGAACACGACCGCCTGCTCAATTCAAGTCAATAGGTAAATCGCAGTTGCAATTTAAGGAAGAAAGACCCTTCCCAGTGGACTCTGAAGAAATCCCATGGAAGACAAAAGGTTGGAGAGCCCCCACCTGTGTATACCCTAGGAACCAGGATACCTACACCAGGGTATTCCAGGTAATTTCCCACTTTGTCAGTGTAGGAGGCTGGCTTAGTATATGCTGCTCACTTATGTAAGTGTAGCACCCTGCAGTAATCCAGACAACCATTAATGTGATTTTAGTGGTCTTAGAAAACCTTAGAAAGCTCTCTAAGTGGTGGTTGTGGAGAGCAGCCTTCAGGCTTAGTCCTGAAGGAGTGTAAAGCAGCTTGTTTTACCAGATCGTTATCTTATTGGTATGGATTAAGTGAAAAAGAGCCACACAATGCATGTATAAAAATATGTATTTATTATAAGACACTCACTACAATATATATATATATCTCTCCTATCCGGAGATATAACACAATACACAAAATACTTTGCAAATAAAACAGGTAAGTAGCACAAATACACAGTGGTTGCCACGGGGAGACCAAACCATTTACTAAAATAGTAGGATGCGAACCACAATTCAAGTCAAAACTATACCCAGAAGACTTAGAAGTGCTTGGGGACAGAAGGAACCACCCTAGGTAAGTACCTAGGAACCCTTTTGCAGAGTGGGAACACGACCGAGATCTCAATTCAAGTCAATGGGTAAATCGCAGTTGCAATTTTAAGGAAGAAAGACCCTTACCAGTGGACCCTGAAGAAATCCCGTGGAAGACAAAAGGTTGGAGAGCCACCCCACCCATGTATACCCTAGGAACCAGGATACCTACACCAGGGAATTCCGGGTAAGTTCCCGCTTTGTTAGTGTAGGAGGCTGGTTTAGTATATGATACTCCCTTATGTAAGTGTAGCACCCTGCACTAATCCAGACAACCGTTAATGTGATTTTAGTGGTCTTAGACAACCTTAGAAAGCTGTCTAAGTGGTAGCTGTGGGAAGCAGCCTTCAGACTTAGTCCTGAAGGACTGTAAAGAAGCTTGTTTTACCAGAACATGATCTTATTGGTATAGATTCAGTGAAAAAGAACCACAGAATGTATTTATAAAAATATGTATTCATTATAAGACACTCGTCAACATATATATATTTCCTATCCGGAGATATAACGCAATGCACAAAATACTTAGCAAATAAAACAGGTAAGTAGCACAAATTCACAGTGGTTGCCACGGGGAGACCAAATCATTCACTAAAATAGTGGGATGCGAACCACAACTCAAGTCAAGACTATACCCAGAAAACATAGAAGTGCTTGGGGACCCGAGGAACCACCCTAGGTAAATACCCAGGAACCCCAAGGAGGCCGTTTGCAGAGTGGGAACACGACCGCGTGCTCAATTCAAGTCAATAGGTAAGTCGCAGTTGCAATTTTAAGGAAGAAAGACCCTTCCCAGTGGACCCTGAAGAAATCCAGTGGAAGACAAAAGGTTGGAGAGCCACCCCACCTTTGTATACCCTAGGAACCAGGATACCTACATCAGGGAATTCCAGGTAATTTCCTGCTTTGTTAGTGTAGGAGGGCTGGCTTAGTATATGCTGCTCACTTATGTAAGTGTAGCACCCTGCAGTAAGCCAGACAACCGTTAATGTGATTTTAGTGGTCTAAGACAACCTTAGAAAGCTCTCTAAGCGGCAGTTGTGGAGAGCAGCCTTCAGGCTTAGTCCTGAAGGAGTGTAAAGCAGCTTGTTTTACCAGAACATGATCTTATTGGTATAGATTAAGTGAAAAAGGACCACACAATGCATTTATAAAAATATGTATTTATTATAAGACACTCACTAACATATATATATATCTCCTGATATAACACAAGGCACAAAATACTTTGCAAATAAAACGGGTAAGTAGCACAAATACACAGTGGTCGCCAGGGGGAGACCAAACCATTTACTAAAATAGTAGGATGCGAACCACAATTCAAGTCAAAACTATACCCAGAAGACTTAGAAGGTCTTGGGGACAAAAGGAACCACCCTAGGTAAGTACCCAGGAACCATACGGAGGCCGTTTGCAGAGTGGGAACACGACCGCGATCTCAATTCAAGTCAATGGGTAAATCGCAGTTGCAATATTAAGGAAGAAAGACCCTTCCCAGTGGACCCTGAAGAAATTCTGTGGAAGACAAAAGGTTGGAGAGCCACCCCACCTGTGTATACACTTGGAACTAGGAGACCTGCACCAGGGAATTCCGGGTAATTTCCCGCTTTGTTAGTGTAGGAGCCTGGCTTAGTATATGCTGCTCACTTATGTAAGTGTAGCACCCTGCAGTAATCCAGACTACCGTTAATGTGATTTTAGTGGTCTTAGACAACCTTAGAAAGCTGTCTAAGTGGTAGCTGTGGAGAGCAGCCTTCAGACTTAGTCCTGAAGGAGTGTAAAGAAGCTTGTTTTAGCAGAACGTGATCTTATTGGTATAGATTAAGTGAAAAAGAACCACAGAATGTATTTATAAAAATATGTATTTATTATAAGACACTCGCCAACATATATATATTTCCTATCCAGAGATATAACACAATGAACACAATACTTTGCAAATAAAACAGGTAAGTAGCACAAATACACAGTGCTCGCCACGGGGAGACCAAACCATTTAGTAAAATATTGGGATGCGAACCACAACTCAAGTCAAGACTATTCACAGAAGACGCAGAAGTGCTTGGGAACCGAAGGAACGACTGGAGGTAAGTACCCAGGAATCCAACGGATGCCGTTTGCAGAGTGGGAACACGACCGCGTGCACAATTCAAGTCAATGGGTAAGTCGCCGTTGTAATTTTAAGGAAGAAAGACCCTTCCCAGTGGACCCTGACGAAATCCCGTGGAAGACAGGAGGTTGGAGAGCCACCCCACCTATGGATACCCTAGGAACCAGGATACCTACACCAGAGAATTCCGGGTGATTTCCCGCTTTGTTAGTGTAGGAGGATGGCTTAGTATATGGTGCTCACTTATGTAAGTGTAGCACCCTGCACTAATCCAGACAACCGTTAATGTGATTTTAGTGGTCTTAGACAACCTTAGAAAGCTGTCTAAGTGGTAGCTGTGGAGAGTAGCCTTCAGGCTTAGTCCTGAAGGAGTGTAAAAAAGCTTGTTTTACCAGAACGTAATCTTATTGGTATAGATTAAATGAAAAAGAAAAACACAATGTATTTATAAAAATATGTATTTATTATAAGACACTCACTAACATATATATATATCTCCTATTCAGATATATAACACAATGCACACAATACTTTGCAAATAAAACAGGTAAGTAGCACAAATACACAGTGGTCACTAGGGGGAGACCAAACCATTTACTTAAAATAGTGGGATGCGTACCACAACTCAAGTCTATACCCAGAAAACGTTGAAGTGCTTGGGGACCCAAGGAACCACCCTAGATAAGTACCCAGGAACCCCAAGGAGGCCGTTAGCAGAGTGGGAACACGACTGCATGCTCAATTCAAGTCAATCGGTAAGTCGCAGTTACAATTTTAAAGAAGACCCTTCCCAGTGGGCCCTGAAAAAATCCCGTGGAAAACAGGAGGTTGGAGAGCCACCCCACATATGGATACCCTAGGAACCAGGATACCTATACCAGAGAATTCCAGGTAATTACCCGCTTTGTTAGTGTAGGAGGCTGGCTTAGTATATGGTGCTCACTTATGTAAGTGTAGCACCCTGCACTGATTCAGAGAACCCTTAAGGTGATTTTAGTGGTCTTAGACAACCTTAGAAAGCTCTCTAAGTGGTAGCTGTGGAGAGCAGCCTTCAGGCTTAGTCCTAGAAGGAGTGTGAATCAGCTTGTTTTACCAGAAGAGAAATCTTATTGGTATAGATTAAGTGAAAAAGAACCACACAATGTATTTATAAAAATATGTATTTATTATAAGACACTCACTAACATATATGTATATATATCTCCTATCCGGATATATAACACAATGCACACAATACTTTGCAAATAAAACAGGTAAGTAGCACAAATACACAGTGGTCGCTAGGGGGAGACCAAACCATTTACTTAAAATAGTAGGATGTGAACCACAGTTCAAGTCAAAACTATACCCAGAAGACTTAGAAGTGCTTGGGGACACAAGGAACCACCCTAGGTAAGTACCCAGGAACCCTACGGAGGCCGTCTGCAGAGTGGGAACACGACCGCAATCTCAATTCAAGTCAATGGGTAAATCGCAGTTGCAATTTTAAGGTAGAAAGACCCTTCACAGTGGACCCTAAAGAAATCCCTTGGAAGACAAAAGGTTGGAGAGCCACCCCACCCGTGTATACCCTAGGAACCAGGATACCTACACCAGGGAAATCCGGGTAATTTCCCACTTTGTCAGTGTAGGAGGCTGGCTTAGTATATGCTGCTAACTTATGTAAGTGTAGCACCCTGCAGTAATCCAGAGAACCATTAATGTGATTTTAGTGGTCTTAGACAACCTAAGAAAGCTCTCTAAGTGATAGCTGTGGGGAGCAGCCTTCAGGCTTAGTCCTGAAGGAGTGTAAAGAAGCTTGTTTTACCAGAACGTAATCTTATTGGTATAGATTAAGTAAAAAAGAAAAACACAATGTATTTATAAAAATATGTATTTATTATAAGACACTCACTAACATATATGTATATATATCTCCTATCCCGATATATAACACAATGCACACGATACTTTGCAAATAAAACAGGTAAGTAGCACAAATACACAGTGGTCACTAGGGGGAGACCAAACCATTTACTTAAAATAGTGGGATGCGTACCACAACTCAAGTCAAGACTATACCCAGAAAACGTTGAAGTGCTTGGGGACCCGAGGAACCACCCTAGGTAAGTACCCAGGAACCCTAAGGAGGCCTTTTGCAGAGTGGGAACACGACCGCGTGCTCAATTCAAGTCAATCAGTAAGTCGCAGTTACAATTTTAAAGAAGACCCTTCCCAGTGGGCCCTGAAAAAATCCCGTGGAAGAGAGGAGGTTGGTGAGCCACCCCACATATGGATACCCTAGGAAATAGGATACCTATACCAGAGAATTCCAGGTAATTACCCGCTTTGTTAGTGTAGGAGGCTGGCTTAGTATATGGTGCTCACTTATGTAAGTGTAGCACCCTGCACTGATTCAGAGAACCCTTAAGGTGATTTTAGTGGTCTTAGACAACCTTAGAAAGCTCTCTAAGTCGTAGCTGTGGAGAACAGCCTTTAGGCTTAGTCTAGAAGGAGTCTGAATCAGCTTGTTTTACCAGAACAGAAACTTATTGGTATAGATTAAGTGAAAAAGAACCGCACAATGTATTTATAAAAATATGTATTTATTATAAGACACTCACTAACATATATGTATATATATCTCCTATCCGGATATATAACACAATGCACACGATACTTTGCAAATAAAACAGGTAAGTAGCACAAATACACAGTGGTCGCCAGGGGGAGAACAAACCATTTACTAAAATAGTAGGATGTGAACCACAGTTCAAGTCAAAACTATACCCAGAAGACTTAGAAGTGCTTGGGGACACAAGGAACCACCCTAGGTAAGTACCCAGGAACCCTACTGAGGCCGTCTGCAGAGTGTGAATACGACCGCAATCTCAATTCAAGTCAATGGGTAAATCGCAGTTGCAATTTTAAGGTAGAAAGACCCTTCACAGTGGACCCTAAAGAAATCCCTTGGAAGACAAAAGGTTGGAGAACCCCCCCACCTGTGTATACCCTAGGAACCAGTATACCTACACCAGGGAATTCCCGGTAATTTCCCGCTTTGTTAGTGTAGGAGGCTGGCTTAGTATATGCTGCTCACTTATGTAAGTGCAGCACACTGCACTAATCCAGACAACCGTTAATGTGATTTTTGTGGTCTTAGACAACCTTAGAAAGCTGTCTAAGTGGTAGCTGTGGAGAGCAGCCTTCAGACTTAGTCCTGAAGGAGTGTAGAGAAGCTTGTTTTACCAGAACGTAATCTTATTGGTATAGATTAAGTGAAAAAGAAAAACATAATGTATTTATTAAAATATGTATTTATTATAAGACACTCACTAACATATATATATATATATTTCCTATCCGGAGATATAACACAATGCACACAATACTTTGCAAATAAAACAGGTAAGTTGCACAAATACACAGTGGTGTCTAGGGGGAGACCAAACCATTTACTTAAAATAGTGGGATGTGTACCACAACTCAAGTCAAGACTATACCCAGAAAACGTAGAAGTGCTTGGGGACCCAAGGAACCACCCTAGGTAAGTACCCAAGAACCCCAAGGAGGCCGTTTGCAGAGTGTGAATACGACCGCAATCTCAATTCAAGTCAATGGGTAAATCGCAGTTGCAATTTTAAGGAGCAAAGACCCTTCCCAGTGGACCCTGAAGAAATCCCGTGGAAGACAAAAGTTTGGAGAGCCACCCCACCTGTGTATACCCTAGGAACCAGGATACCTGCACCAGGGAATTCCGTGTAATTTCCCGCTTTGTTAGTGTAGGAGCCTGGCTTAGTATATGCTGCTCACTTATGTAAGTGTAGCACCCTGCACTAATCCAGACAACCGTTATTGTAATTTTAGTGGTCTTAGACAACCTTAGAAAGCTCTCTAAGTCGTAGCTGTGGAGAACAGCCTTTAGGCTTAGTCTAGAAGGAGTCTGAATCAGCTTGTTTTACCAGAACAGAAACTTATTGGTATAGATTAAGTGAAAAAGAACCGCACAATGTATTTATAAAAATATGTATTTATTATAAGACACTCACTAACATATATGTATATATATCTCCTATCCGGATATATAACACAATGCACACGATACTTTGCAAATAAAACAGGTAAGTAGCACAAATACACAGTGGTCGCCAGGGGGAGAACAAACCATTTACTAAAATAGTAGGATGTGAACCACAGTTCAAGTCAAAACTATACCCAGAAGACTTAGAAGTGCTTGGGGACACAAGGAACCACCCTAGGTAAGTACCCAGGAATCATACTGAGGCCGTCTGCAGAGTGTGAATACGACCGCAATCTCAATTCAAGTCAATGGGTAAATCGCAGTTGCAATTTTAAGGTAGAAAGACCCTTCACAGTGGACCCTAAAGAAATCCCTTGGAAGACAAAAGGTTGGAGAACCCCCCCACCTGTGTATACCCTAGGAACCAGTATACCTACACCAGGGAATTCCGGGTAATTTCCCGCTTTGTTAGTGTAGGAGGCTGGCTTAGTATATGCTGCTCACTTATGTAAGTGCAGCACACTGCACTAATCCAGACAACCGTTAATGTGATTTTAGTGGTCTTAGACAACCTTAGAAAGCTGTCTAAGTGGTAGCTGTGGAGAGCAGCCTTCAGACTTAGTCCTGAAGGAGTGTAAAGAAGCTTGTTTTACCAGAACGTAATCTTATTGGTATAGATTAAGTGAAAAAGAAAAACATAATGTATTTATTAAAATATGTATTTATTATAAGACACTCACTAACATATATATATATATTTCCTATCCGGAGATATAACACAATGCACACAATACTTTGCAAATAAAACAGGTAAGTTGCACAAATACACAGTGGTCTCTAGGGGGAGACCAAACCATTTACTTAAAATAGTGGGATGTGTACCACAACTCAAGTCAAGACTATACCCAGAAAACGTAGAAGTGCTTGGGGACCCAAGGAACCACCCTAGGTAAGTACCCAGGAACCCCAAGGAGGCCGTTTGCAGAGTGTGAATACGACCGCAATCTCAATTCAAGTCAATGGGTAAATCGCAGTTGCAATTTTAAGGAGCAAAGACCCTTCCCAGTGGACCCTGAAGAAATCCCGTGGAAGACAAAAGTTTGGAGAGCCACCCCACCTGTGTATACCCTAGGAACCAGGATACCTGCACCAGGGAATTCCGTGTAATTTCCCGCTTTGTTAGTGTAGGAGGCTGGCTTAGTATATGCTGCTCACTTATGTAAGTGTAGCACCCTGCACTAATCCAGACAACCGTTATTGTAATTTTAGTGGTCTTAGACAACCTTAGAAAGCTGTCTAAGTGGTAGCTGTGGAGAGCAGCCTTCAGACTTAGTCCTGAAGTAGTGTAAAGAAGCTTGTTTTACCAGAAGGTGATTTTATTGGTATAGAATAAATGAAAAAGAACCACACAGTGTATTTATAAAAATATGTATTTATTATAAGACACTCACTAACATATATATATATATCTCCAATCCTGAGATATAACACAATGCACAAAATACTTTGCAAATAAAACAGATAAGTAGCACAAATACAAAGTGGTCGCCACGGGGAGACCAAACCATTTACTAAAATAGTGGAATGCATACCACAACTCAAGTCAAGACAATTCCCAGAAGACGTACAAGTGCATGGGGACCGAAGGAACGACCCGAGGTAACTACACAGGAACACAACGGATGTTGTTTGCAGAGTGGGAACACGACTGCATGCTCAATTCAAGTCAATGGGTAAGTTGCAGTAACAATTTTAAAGAAGAAAGACCCTTCCCAGTGGACCCTGAAGAAATCCCACGGAAGACAGAAGGTTGGAGAGCCACCCAACCTATGGATACCCTAAGAACCAGGATACCTACACCAGAGAATTCCGGGTAATTACCCGCTTTGTTAGCGTAGGAGGCTGGCTTAGTATATGGTGCTCACCTATGTAAGTGTAGTCCCCTGCACTGATCCAGACAACCCTTAAGGTGATTTTAGTGATCTTAGACAACCTTAGAAAGCTCTCTAAGTGGTAGCTGTGGAGAGCAGCCTTCAGGCTTGGTCCAGAAGGAGTGTAAAGCAGCTTGTTTTACCAGAACGTGATCTTATTGGTATAGATTAAGTGAAAAAGAACCACACAATGTATTTATAAAAATATGTATTTATTATAAGACACTCACTAACATATATATATATATATATATCTCCTATCTGGAGACATAACACGATGCACACAATACTTTGCAAATAAAACAGTTAAGTAGCACAAATACAAAAAGGTCGCCAGGGGGAGACCAAACCATATACTAAAATAGTGGGATGCGAACCAAAACTCAAGTCAAAACTATACCCAGAAGACGTAGAGGGGCTTGGGGACCCAAGGAACCACCCTAGGTAAGTACCCAGGAACCTCACGGAGGCCGTTTGCAGAGTGGGAACATGACCGCTTGCTCAAGTCAAGTCAATGGGTAAGTCGCAGTCCCAATTTTAAGGAAGAGAGACCCTTCCTGTGGACCCTGAAGAAATCTTGTGGACGATAAAAGGTTGGAGAGCCACCCCACCTGTGTATACCCTAGGAACAAGGATACCTACACCAGGGAATTCTTAGTAATTTCCTGCTTTTTTAGTGTAGGAGGCTGGCTTAGTATATACTGCTCACTTATGTAAGTGTAGCACCCTACAATAATCCAGACAACCGTTAATGTGATTTTAGTGGTCTTAGACAACCTTAGAAAGCTCTCTAAGTGATAGCTGTGGAGAGCAGCCTTCAGGCTTAGTCCTGAAGGAGTGTAAAGCAGCTTGTTTTACCAGAACGTGATCTTATTGGTATAGATTAAGTGAAAAAGAACCACACAGTGTATTTATAAAAATATGTATTTATTATAAGACACTCACTAACATACATGTATATATATCTCCTATCTGGAGATATAACACAATGCACACAATATTTAGCAAATAAAATAGGTAAGTAGCACAAATACACAGTGGTTGCCAGGGGGAGACCAAACCATTTACTAAAAATGTGGGATGCGAACCACAACTCAAGTCAAGACTATACCCAGAAAACGTAGAAGTGCTTGGGGACCCAAGGTACCACCCTAGATTGGTACCCAGGAACCCCAAGGAGACCGTTTGCAGAGTGGGAACACGACCACGTGCTCAATTCAAGTCAATGGGTAAGTCGCAGTAACAATTTTAAAGAAGAAAGACCCTTCCCAGTGGACCCTGAAGAAATCCCACAGAAGACAGAAGGTTGGAGAGCCACCCAACCTATGGATACCCTAAGAACCAGGATACCTACACCAGAGAATTCCGGGTAATTTCCCGCTTTGTTAGCGTAGGAGGCTGGCTTAGTATATGGTGCTCACTTATGTAAGTGTAGTCCCCTGCACTGATCCAGACAACCCTTAAGGTGATTTTAGTGGTCTTAGACAACCTTAGAAAGCACTCTAAGTGGTAGCTGTGGAGAGCAGCCTTCAGGCTTAGTCCAGAAGGAGTGTAAAGCAGCTTGTTTTACCAGAACGGAATCTTATTGGTATAGATTAAGTGAAAAAGAACCACACAATGTATTTATAAAAATATGTATTTATTATAAGACACTCACTAATGCATATGTATAGCTCCTATCCGGAGATAGAACACAATGCACACAATACTTTGCAAATAAAACAGTTAAGTAGCACAAATACAAAAAGGTCACCAGGGGGAGACCAAACCATATACTAAAATAGTGGGATGCGAACCACAACTCAAGTCAAAACTATACCCAGAAGTCGTAGAGGTGCTTGGGGACCCAAGGAACCACCCTAGGTAAGTACCCAGGAACCCTACAGAGGCGGCTGCAAAGTAGGAACACGACCGCGATCTCGATACAAGTCAATGGGTAAATCGCAGTTGCAATTTTAAGGTAGAAAGACCCTTCCCAGTGGACCCTAAAGAAATCCCGTGGAAGACAAAAGGTTGGAGAGCCCCCCCCACCTGTGTATACCCTAGGAACCAGTATACCTACACCAGGGAATTCCGGGTAATTTCCCGCTTTGTTAGTGTAGGAGGCTGGCTTAGTATATGCTGCTCACTTATGTAAGTGTAGCACCCTGCAGTAAGCCAGACAACCGTTAATGTGATTTTAGTGGTCTTAGACAACCTTAGAAAGCTCTCTAAGCGGTAGTTGTGGAGAGCAGCCTTCAGACGAAGTCCTGAAGGAGCGTAAAGAAGCCTGTTTTAACAGAACGTGATCTTATTTGTATAGATTAAGTAAAAAAGAACCACACAATGCATTTATAAAAATATGTATTTATTATAAGACACTCACTAACATATATATATATATATCTCCTGATATAACACAAGGCAAAAAATACTTTGCAAATAAAACAGGTAAGTAGCACAAATACACAATGGTGGCCACGGGGAGACCAAACTATTTACTAAAATAGTGGGATTGGAACCACAACTCAAGTCAGGACAATTCCCAGAAGACGTAGAAGTGCATGGAGACCGAAGAAACGACCCGAGGTAAGTACCCAGGAAGCCAACGGATGCCGTTTGCAGAGTGGGAACACGACCGTGTGCTCAATTCAAGTCAATGGGTAAGTCTCACTTACAACTTTAAAGAAGAAAGACCTTTCCCAGTGGACCCTGAAGAAATCCTGTGGAAGACAGGAGGTTGGAGAGCCACCCCACCTATGGAAACCTTAGGAACCAGGATACCTACACCAGAGAATTCCTGGTAATTTCCCACTTTGTTAGTGTAGGAGGCTGGCTTAGTATATGGTGCTCACTTATGTAAGTGTAGCACCCTGCACTGATCCAGACAACCCTTAAGGTGATTTTAGTGGTCTTAGACAACCTTAGAAAGCTCTCTAAGCGGTAGCTGTGGAGAGCAGCCTTCAGGCTTAGTCCTGCAGGAGTGTAAATCAGCTTGTTTTACCAGAAAGGAATCTTATTGGTATAGATTAAGTGAAAAAGAACCACACAATGTATTTATAAAATATGTATTTATTATAAGACACTCACTAACATATATTTATATATATATCTCCTATCTGGACATATAACACAATGCACAAAATTCTTTGCAAATAAAACAGGTAAGTGGCACAAATACACAGTGGTCGCCAGGGGAGACCTCACCATTTACTAAAATAGTAGGATGCAAACCACAATTCAAGTCAAAACTATACCCAGAAGACTTAGAAGTGCTTGGGGACACAAGGAACCACGCTGGGTAAGTACCCAGAAACCCTACGTAGGCCGTTTGCAGAGTGGTAACACGACCGCGATCTCAATTCAAGTCAATGGGTAAATCGCAGTTGCAATTTTATGGTAGAAAGACCCTTTCCAGTGGACCCTAAAGAAATCCTGTGGAAGACAAAAGGTTGGATTGCCCCCCCCCCACCTGTGTATACCCTAGGAACCAGGATACCTACACCAGGGAATTCCGGGTAATTTCCCGCTTTGTTTGTGTAGGAGGCTGGCTTAGTATATGCTACTCACTTATGTAAGTGTAGCACCCTGCACTAATCCAGACAACCGTTAATGTGATTTTAGTGGTCTTAGACAACCTTAGAAAGCTGTCTAAGTGATAGCTGTGGAGAGCAGCCTTCAGACTTAGTCCTGAAGGAGTGTAAAGAAGCTTGTTTTACCAGAATGTGATCTTATTGGTATAGATTAAGTGAAAAAGAACCACACAATGCATTTATAAAAATATGTATTTATTATAAGACACTCACTAACATATATATATATCTCCTGATATAACACAAGGCACAAAATACTTTGCAAATAAAACAGGTAAGTAGCACAAATACACAGTGGTCGCCACGTGGAGACCAAACCATTTACTAAAATAGTGGGATGCGAACCACAACTCAAGTCAAGACTATTCCCAGAAGACGTAGAAGTGCATGGGGACCGAAGAAACAACCCGAGGTAAGTACCCAGGAACCCAATGCATGCCGTTTGCAGAGTGGGAACACGACCGCGTGCTCAATTCAAGTCAATGGGTAAGTCGCAGTTACAATTTTAAAGAAGAAAGACCCTTGCCAGTGGACCCTGAAGAAATCCTGTGGAAGACAGGAGGTTGGAGAGCCACCCCACCTATTGATACCCTAGGAACCAGGATACCTACACCAGAGATTCCCGGGTAATTTCCCGCTTTGTTAGTGTAGGAGGCTGGCTTAGTATATGGTGCTCACTTATGTAAGTGTAGCATCCTGCACTGATCCAGACAACCCTTAAGGTGATTTTAGTGGTCTTAGACAACCTTAGAAAGTTCTCTAAGTGGTAGCTGTCGAGAGCAGCTTTCAGGCTTAGTCCAGAAGGAGTGTAAAGCAGCTTGTTTTACCAGAACGGAATCTTATTGGTATAGATTAAGTGAAAAAGAACCACACAATGTATTTATAAAAATATGTATTTATTATAAGACACTCACTAACATATATATATCTCCTATCTGGAGATATAACACAATGCACACAATACTTTGCAAATAAAACAGGTAGGTAGCACAAATACACAGTGGTCGCCAGGGGGCGACCAATCCATTTACTAAAATAGTAGGATGCGAACCATAATTCAAGTTAAAACTATACCCAGAAGACTTAGAAGTGCTTGGGCACACAAGGAACCACCCTAGGTAAGTACCCAGGAACCCTAGGGAGGCTGTTTGCAGAGTGGGAACATAACTGCGATCTCAATTCAAGTCAAAGGGTAAATCGCAGTTGCAATTTTAAGGAAGAAAGACCCTTCCCAGTGGACCCTGAAGAAATCCCATGGAAGACAAAAGATTGGAGAGCCACCCCACCTGTGTATACCTTAGGAACCAGGATACCTATACCAGGGAATTCTGGGTAATTTCCCGCTTTGTTAGTGGAGGAGGATGGCTTAGTATATGCTGCTCACTTATGTAAGTGTAGCACCCTGCACTAATCCAGACAACCGTTAATGTGATTTTAGTGGTCTTAGACAACCTTAGAAAGCTGTGTAAGTTGCAGCTGTGGCTGAGCAGCCTTCAGACTTAGTCCTGAAGGAGTGTAAAGAAGCTTGTTTTACCAGAATGTGATCTTATTGGTATAGATTAAGTGAAAGAGAACCACAAAGTGTATTTGTAAAAATATGTTTATTATAAGACACGCACTAATGCATATATATAGCTCCTATACGGAGATAGAACACAATGCACACAATACTTTGCAAATAAAACAGGTAAGTAGCACAAATATACAAAGATCGCCAGGGGGACACCAAACCATATACTAAAATAGTGGGATGCGAACCACAACTCAAGTCAAAACTATACCCAGAAGACGTAGAGGTGATTGGGTACCCAAGGAACCACCCTAGGTAAGTACCCAGGAACCCCACAGAGGCCGTTTGCAGAGTGGGAACACAACCGTTTGCTCAAGTCAAGTCAATGGGTAAGTCGCAGTTGCAATTTTAAGGAAGAAAGACCCTTCCTGTGGACCCTGAAGAAATCTTGTGGACGACAAAAGGTTGGAGAGCCACCCCACCTGTGTATACCCTAGGAACCAGGATACCTACACCAGGGAATTCTGGGTAATTTCCCGCATTTTTAGTGTAGGAGGCTGGCTTAGTATATACTGCTCACTTATGTAAGTGTAGCACCCTGCACTAATCCAGGCAACCCTTAAGGTGATTTTAGTGGTCTTAGACAACCATAGAAAGCTGTCTAAGTGGTAGCTGTGGAGAGCAGCCTTCAGGCTTAGTCCTGAAGGAGTGTAAATCAGCTTGTTTTACCAGAACGAAATTTTATTTGTATAGATTAAGTGAAAAAGAACCACACAGTGTATTTGTAAAAATATGTATTTATTATAAGACACTCACTAATGCATATATATAGCTCCTATCCGGAGATAGAACACAATGCACACAATACTTTGCAAATAAAACAGGTAAGTAGCACAAATACACAAAGGTCGCCAGGGGGAGACCAAACCATATACTAAAATAGTGGGATGCGAACCACAACTCAAGTCAAAACTATACCGAGAAGACGTAGAGGTGCTTGGGGACCCAAGAAACCACCCTAGGTAAGTACCCAGGAACCCCACGGACGCCGTTTGCAGAGTGGGAACACGACCGCTTGCTCAAGTCAAGTCAATGGGTAAGTCGCAGTTCCAATTTTAAGGAAGAAAGACCCTTCCTGTGGACCCTGAAGAAATCTCGTGGACAACAAAAGGTTGGCGAGCTACCCCACCTGTGTATACCCTAGGAACCAGGATACCTACACCAGGGAATTCTGGGTAATTTCCTGCTTTTTTAGTGTAGGAGGCTTGCTTAGTATATACTGCTCACTTGTGTAAGTGTAGCACCCTGCACTAATCCAGACAACCGTTAATGTGATTTTAGTGGTCTTAGCCAACCTTAGAAAGCTCTCTAAATGGTAGCTGTGGAGAGCAGCCTTCAGGCTTAGTCCTGAAGGAGTGTAAAGCAGCTTGTTTTACCAGAACGTGATCTTATTGCTATAGATTAAGTAAAAAGGAACCACACAGTGTATTTATAAAAATATGTATTTATTTTAAGACACTCACTAACATATATATATATCTCCAATCCTGAGATTTAACACAATGCACACAATATTTTGCAAATAAAATAGGTAAGTAGCACAAATACACAGTGGTTGCCAGGGGGAGACCAAACCATTTACTAAAATTGTGGGATGCGAACCACAACTCAAGTCAAGACTATACCCAGAAAACGTAGAAGTGCTTGGGGACCCAAGGTACCACCCTAGATAGGTACACCAGAACCCCAAGGAGGCCGTTTGCAGAGTGGGAACACGACCGCGTGCTCAATTCAAGTCAATGGGTAAATCGCATTTGCAATTTAAAGGAACAAAGACCCTTCCCAGTGGACCCTGAAGAAATCCTGTGGAAGACAAAAGGTTGGAGAGCCACCCCACCTGTGTATACCCTAGGAACCAGGATACCTGCATCAGGGAATTCCGGGTAATTTCCCGCTTCGTTAGTGTAGGAGGCTGACTTAGTATATGCTGCTCACTTATGTAAGTGTAGCACCCTGCACTAATCCAGACAACCGTTGATGTGATTTTAGTGGTCTTAGACAACCTTAGAAAGCTGTCTAAGTGGTAGCTGTGGAGAGCAGCCTTCAGTCTTAGTGCTGAAGGAGTGTAAAGCAGCTTGTTTTACCAGAACGTGATCTTATTGGTATAGATTAAGTAAAAAGGAACCACACAGTGTATTTATAAAAATATGTATTTATTTCAAGACACTCACTAACATATATATATATATCTCCAATACTGAGATATAACACAATGCACACAATATTTTGCAAATAAAATAGGTAAATAGCACAAATACACAGTGGTTGCCAGGGGGAGACCAAACCATTTGCTAAAATTGTGGGATGCGAACCACAACTCAAGTCAAGACTATACCCAGAAAACGTAGAAGTGCTTGGGGACCCAAGGTACCACCCTAGATAGGTACCCAGGAACCCCAAGGAGGCCGTTTGCAGAGTGGGAACACGACCGCGTGCTCAATTCAAGTCAATGGGTGAATCGCATTTGCAATTTTAAGGAACAAAGACCCTTTCCAGTGGACCCTGAAGAAATGCCATGGAAGACAAAAGGTTGGAGAGCCACCCCACCTGTGTATACCCTAGGAACCAGGATACCTACACCAGGGAATTGTGGGTAATTTCCCGCTTTGTTAGTGTAGTAGGCTCGCTTAGTATATACTGCTCACTTATGTAAGTGTAGCACCCTGCACTAATCCAGACGACCGTTAATGTGATTTTAGTGGTCTTAGACAACCTTAGAAAGCTGTCTAAGTGGTAGCTGTGGAGAGCAGCCTTAAGACTTAGTCCTGAAGGAGTGTAAAGAAGCTTGTTTTACCAGAACGTGATCTTATTGGTATAGATTATGTGAAAAAGAACCACACAATGCTTTTATAAAAATATGTATTTATTATAAGACACTCACACACATATATATATCTCCTATCCGGAGATATAACACAATGCAAAAAATACTTTGCAAATAAAACAGGTAAGTAGCACAAATACAAAGTGGTCGCCACGGGGAGACCAAACCATTCACTAAAATAGTGCGATGCGAACCACAACTCAAGTCAAGACTATTCCCAGAAGACGTACAAGTGCATGGGGACCGAAAGATCGACCAGAGGTAAGTACCCAGGAACTCAACGGATGCTGTTTGCAGAGTGGGAACACGACTGCATGCTCAAGTCAAGTCAATGGGTAAGTCGCAGTTGCAATTTTAAGGAAGAAAGACCCTTCCTATGGACCCTGAAGAAATCTCGTGGACGACAAAAGGTTGGAGAGCCACCCCACCTGTGTATACCCTAGGAACCAGGATACCTACACCAGGGAATTCTGGGTAATTTCCCGCTTTTTTAGTGTAGGGGACTGGCTTAGTATATACTGCTCACTTATGTAAGTGTAGCACCGTGCACTAATCCAGGCAACCCTTAAGGTGATTTTAGTGGTCTTACACAACCTTAGAAAGCTCTCTAAGTGGTAGCTGTGGAGAGCAGCCTTCAGGCTTAGTCCAGAAGGAGTGTAAATCAGCTTGTTTTACCAGAACAAAATTTTATTTGTATAGATTAAGTGAAAAAGAACCACACAATGTATTTGTAAAAATATGTATTTATTATAAGACACTCACTAATGCATATATATAGCTCCTATCCGGAGATAGAACACAATGCACAAAATACTTTGCAAATAAAACAGGTAAGTAGCACAAATACACAAAGGTCGCCAGGGGGAGACCAAACCATATACTAAAATAGTGCGATGCGAACCACAACTCAAGTCTAAACTATACCCAGAAGACGTAGAGGTGATTGGGGACCCAAGGAACCACCCTAGGTAAGTACCCAGGAACCCCACGGAGGCCGTTTGCAGAGTGGGGACACGACCGCTTGCTCGTCAAGTCAATGGGTAAATCGCATTTGCAATTTTAAGGAAGAAAGACCCTTCCCAGTGGACCCTAAAGAAATCCTGTAGAAGACAAAAGGTTGGAGACCTACCTCACCTGTGTATACCCTAGGAACCAGGATACCTACACCAGGGAATTCTGGGTAATTTCCAGCTTTTTTAGTGTAGGAGGCTGGCTTAGTATATGCTGCTCACTTATGTAAGTGTAGCACCCTGCACTAATCCAAACAACCGTTAATGTGATTTTAGTGGTCTTAGACAACCTTAGAAAGCTCTCTAAGTGGTAGCTGTGGGAAGCAGCCTTCAGACTTAGTCCTGAAGGAGTGTAAAGCAGCTTGTTTTACCAGAACGTGATCTTATTGGTATAGATTAAGTAAAAAGGAACCACACAGTGTATTTATAAAAATATGTATTTATTTCAAGACACTCACTAACATATATATATCTCCAATCCTGAGATATAACAAAATGCACACAATATTTGCAAATAAAATAGGTAAGTAGCACAAATACACAGTGGTTGCCAGGGGGAGACCAAACCATTTACTAAAATTGTGGGATGCGAACCACAACTCAAGTCAAGACTATACCCAGAAAACGTAGAAGTGCTTGGGGACCCAAGGTACCACCCTAGATAGGTACCCAGGAACCCCAAGGAGGCCGTTTGCAGAGTGGGAACACGACCGCGTGCTCAATTCAAGTCAATGGGTGAATCGCATTTGCAATTTCAAGGAACAAAGACCCTTCCCAGTGGACCCTGAAGAAATGCCATGGAAGACAAAAGGTTGGAGAGCCTAGGAACCAGGATACCTACACCAGGGAATTGTGGGTAATTTCCTGCTTTGTTAGAGTAGGAGGCTGGCTTAGTATATGCGGCTCACTTATGTAAGTGTAGCACCCTGCACTAATCCAGACGACCGTTAATGTGATTTTAGTGTTCTTAGACAACCTTAGAAAGCTGTCTAAGTGGTAGCTGTGGAGAGCAGCCTTCAGACTTAGTCCTGAAGGAGTGTAAAGAAGCTTGTTTTACCAGAACGTGATCTTATTGGTATAGATTATGTGAAAAAGAACCACACAATGCTTTTATAAAAATATGTATTTATTATAAGACACTCACACACATATATATATCTCCTATCCGGAGATATAACACAATGCAAAAAATACTTTGCAAATAAAACAGGTAAGTAGCACAAATACAAAGTGGTCGCCACGGGGAGACCAAACCATTCACTAAAATAGTGGGATGCGAACCACAACTCAAGTCAAGACTATTCCCAGAAGACGTACAAGTGCATGGGGACCGAAAGAACGACCAGATGTAAGTACCTAGGAACTCAACGGATGCTGTTTGCAGAGTGGGAACACGACTGCATGCTCAATTCAAGTGAATCAGTAAGTCGCAGTTACAATTGTAAAGAAAAAAGACCCTTGCCAGTAGACCCTAAAGAAATCCTGTGGAAGACAGGAGGTTGGAGAGCCACCCCACCTATTGATACCCTAGGAACCAGGATACCTACACAAGAGATTTCCGGGTAATACCCCGCTATGTTAGTGTAGGAGGCTTGCTTAGTATATGGTGCTCACGTATGTAAGTGTAGCACCCTGCACTGATCCAGACAACCCTTAAGGTGATTTTAGTGGTCTTAGACAACCTTAGAAAGCTCTCTAAGTGGTAGCTGTGGAGAGCAGCTTTCAGGCTTAGTCCAGAAGGAGTGTAAAGCAGCTTGTTTTACCAGAACGGAATCTTATTTGTATAGATTAAGTGAAAAAGAACCACACAATGTATTTATAAAAATATGTATTTATTATAAGACACTCACTAACATATATATATCTCCTATCTGGAGATATAACACAGTGCACACAATACTTTGCAAATAAAACAGGTAAGTAGCACAAATACACAGTGGTCGCCAGGGGGAGACCAATCCATTTACTAAAATAGTAGGATGCGAACCACAATTCAAGTTAAAACTATACCCAGAAGACTTAGAAGTGCTTGGGTACACAAGGAACCACCCTAGGTAAGTACCCAGGAACCCTAGGGAGGCTGTTTGCAGAGTGGGAACTAGGCCTGGGCGGTAAATTCCGTTCTGCTCGCGGAATTTGCAGAATTTGGGTAATTTCGCGTTCCGCGGAGAACGCGGAATTACCAAAAATTCCGCGGCTTCGCGGAATTTTTTGCTTGTTCGCGCTTTCAAAATGCGTGTTCGCGAGATATTTCTCCCCGAGCACGCAAACAGTGTTCGCGAACAGGAAAAAAGCATTGCGAACGGGCGGAACAAGCAATTCCGCGTGTTCGCGGAACTTTTGCATGCTTGCGGAGATTTTTTACCGTTTCGCGGAGCTTTGCGTAGCGCTACTACGCAAATTCCACCCACCCCTAGTGGGAACACAACTGCGATTTCAATTCAAGTCAAAGGGTAAATCGCAGTTGCAATTTTAAGGAAGAAAGACCCTTCCCAGTGGACCCTGAAGAAATCCCATGGAAGACAAAAGGTTGGAGAGCCACCCCACCTGTGTATACCCTAGGAACCAGGATACATATACCAGGGAATTCCAGGTAATTTCCCGCTTTGTTAGTGTAGGAGGATAGCTTAGTATATGCTGCTCACTTATGTAAGTGTAGCACCCTGCACTAATCCAGACAACCGTTAATGTGATTTTAGTGGTCTTAGACAATCTTAGAAAGCTGTGTAAGTGGCAGCTGTGGAGAGCAGCCTTCAGACTTAGTCCTGAAGGAGTGTAAAGAAGCTTGACTTACCAGAACGTGATCTTATTGGTATAGATTAAGTGAAAAAGAAGCACAGAATGTTATTTATAAAAATATATGTTTATTACAAGACACTCACTAACATATATATATCTCCTATCCGGAGATATAACACAATGCACACAATACTTTGCAAATAAAACAGGTAAGTAGCACAAATACACAGTGGTCGCCAGGGGGAGACCAAACCATTTACTAGAATAGTGGGATGCGAACCACAACTCAAGTCAAAACTATACCCAGAAGACGTAGAGGTGATTGGGGACCCAAGGAACCACCCTAGGTAAGTACCCAGGAACCCCACGGTGGTCGTTTGCAGAGTGGGAAGACGACCGCTTGCTCAAGTCAAGTCAATGGGTAAGTCGCAGTTGCAATTTTAAGGAAGAAAGACCCTTCCTATGGACCCTGAAGAAATCTCGTGGACGACAAAAGGTTGGAGAGCCACCCCACCTGTGTATACCCTAGGAACCAGGATACCTACACCAGGGAATTCTGGGTAATTTCCCGCTTTTTTAGTGTAGGGGACTGGCTTAGTATATACTGCTCACTTATGTAAGTGTAGCACCCTGCACTAATCCAGGCAACCCTTAAGGTGATTTTAGTGGTCTTACACAACCTTAGAAAGCTCTCTAAGTGGTAGCTGTGGAGAGCAGCCTTCAGGCTTAGTCCAGAAGGAGTGTAAATCAGCTTGTTTTACCAGAACAAAATTTTATTTGTATAGATTAAGTGAAAAAGAACCACACAGTATATTTGTAAAAATATGTATTTATTATAAGACACTCACTAATGCATATATATAGCTCCTATCTGGAGATAGAACACAATGCACAAAATACTTTGCAAATAAAACAGGTAAGTAGCACAAATACACAAAGGTCGCCAGGGGGAGACCAAACCATATACTAAAATAGTGCGATGCGAACCACAACTCAAGTCAAAACTATACCCAGAAGACGTAGAGGTGATTGGGGACCCAAGGAACCACCCTAGGTAAGTACCCAGGAACCCCACGGAGGCCGTTTGCAGAGTGGGAACACGACCGCTTCCTCAAGTCAAGTCAATGGGTAAATCGCATTTGCAATTTTAAGGAAGAAAGACCCTTCCCAGTGGACCCTGAAGAAATCCCATGGAAGACAAAAGTTTGGAGAGCCACCCCACCTGTGTATACCCTAGGAACCAGGATACCTATACCAGGGAATTCCGGGTAATTTCCCGCTTTGTTAGTGTAGGAGGATGGCTTAGTATATGCTGCTCACTTATGTAAGTGTAGCACCCTGCATTAATCCAGACAACCGTTAATGTGATTTTAGTGGTCTTAGACAACCTAAGAAAGATGTGTAAGTGGCAGCTGTGGAGAGCAGCCTCCAGACTTAGTCCTGAAGGAGTGTAAAGAAGCTTGACTTACCAGAAGGTGATCTTATTGTTATAGATTAAGTGAAAAAGAAGCACAGAATGTAGATATAAAAATATATATTTATTACAAGACACTAATGCATATATATAGCTCCTATCAGGAGATAGAACACAATGCACACAATACTTTGCAAATAAAACAGGTAAGTAGCACAAATACACAAAGATCTCCAGGGGGAGACCAAACCATATGATAAAATAGTGAGATGCGAACCACAACTCAAGTCAAAACTATACCCAGAAGACGTAGAGGTGCTTGGGGACCCAAGGAACCACCCTAGGTAAGTACCCAGGAACCCCACGGAGGCCGTTTGCAGAGTGGGAACACGACCGCTTGCTCAAGTCAAGTCAATGGATAAGTCGCAGTTCCAATTTTAAGGAAGAAAGACCCTTCCTGTGTACTCTGAAGAAATCTCGTGGACGACAAAAGGTTGGAGAGCCAGCCCACCTGTGTATACCCTAGGAACCAGGATACCTACACCAGGGAATTCTGGGTAATTTCCCGCTTTTTTAGTGTAGGAGGCTGGCTTAGTATATACTGCTCACTTATGTAAGTGTAGCACCCTGCACTAATCCAGGCAACCCTTAAGGTGATTTTAGTGGTCTTAGACAACCTTAGAAAGCTCTCTAAGTGGTAGCTGTGGAGAGCAGCTTTCAGGCTTAGTCCAGAAGGAGTGTAAAGCAGCTTGTTTTACCAGAACGGAATCTTATTTGTATAGATTAAGTGAAAAAGAACCACACAAGGTATTTATAAAAATATGTATTTATTATAAGACACTCACTAACATATATATATATCTCCTATCTGGAGATATAACACAATGCACACAATACTTTGCAAATAAAACTGGTAAGTAGCACAAATACACAGTGGTCGCCAGGGGGAGACCAATCCATTTACTAAAATTGTAGGATGCGAACCACAATTCAAGTTAAAACTATACCCAGAAGACTTAGAAGTGCTTGGGTACACAAGGAACCACCATAGGTAAGTACCCAGGAACCCTACGGATGCTGTTTGTAGAGTGGGAACACGACTGCGATCTCAATTCAAGTCAAAGGGTAAATCGCAGTTGCAATTTTTAAGGAAGAAAGACCCTTCCCAGTGGACCCTGAAGAAATCCCATGGAAGACAAAAGTTTGGAGAGCCACCCCACCTGTGTATACCCTAGGAACCAGGATACCTATACCAGGGAATTCCGGGTAATTTCCCGCTTTGTTAGTGTAGGAGGATGGCTTAGTATATGCTGCTCACTTATGTAAGTGTAGCACCCTGCATTAATCCAGACAACCGTTAATGTGATTTTAGTGGTCTTAGACAACCTAAGAAAGATGTGTAAGTGGCAGCTGTGGAGAGCAGCCTCCAGACTTAGTCCTGAAGGAGTGTAAAGAAGCTTGACTTACCAGAAGGTGATCTTATTGGTATAGATTAAGTGAAAAAGAAGCACAGAATGTAGATATAAAAATATATATTTATTACAAGACACTAATGCATATATATAGCTCCTATCAGGAGATAGAACACAATGCACACAATACTTTGCAAATAAAACAGGTAAGTAGCACAAATACACAAAGATCTCCAGGGGGAGACCAAACCATATGATAAAATAGTGAGATGCGAACCACAACTCAAGTCAAAACTATACCCAGAAGACGTAGAGGTGCTTGGGGACCCAAGGAACCACCCTAGGTAAGTACCCAGGAACCCCACAGAGGCCGTTTGCAGAGTGGGAACACGACCGCTTGCTCAAGTCAAGTCAATGGATAAGTCGCAGTTCCAATTTTAAGGAAGAAAGACCCTTCCTGTGTACTCTGAAGAAATCTCGTGGACGACAAAGGTTGGAGAGCCAGCCCACCTGTGTATACCCTAGGAACCAGGATACCTACACCAGGGAATTCTGGGTAATTTCCCGCTTTTTTAGTGTAGGAGGCTGGCTTAGTATTTACTGCTCACTTATGTAAGTGTAGCACCCTGCACTAATCCAGGCAACCCTTAGGGTGATTTTAGTGGTCTTAGACAACCTTAGAAAGCTCTCTAAGTGGTAGCTCCGGAGAGCAACCTTCAGGCTTAGTCCAGAAGGAGTGTAAATCAGCTTGTTTTACCAGAACGAAATTTTATTTGTATAGATTAAGTGAAAAAGAACCACACAGTGTATTTGTAAAAATATGTATTTATTATAAGACACTCGCTAATGCATATATATAGCTCCTATCCGGAGATAGAACACAATGCACACAATACTTTGCAAATAAAACAGGTAAGTAGCACAAATACACAAAGGTCGCCAGGGGGAGACCAAACCATATGATAAAATAGTGGGATGCGAACCACAACTCAAGTCAAAACTATACCCAGAAGACGTAGAGTTGCTTGGGGACCCAAGGAATCACCCTAGGTAAGTACCCAGGAACCCCACGGAGGCCGTTTGCAGAGTGGGAACACGACCGCTTGCTCAAGTCAAGTCAATGGGTAAGTCGCAGTTCCAATTTTAAGGAAGAAAGACCCTTCCTGTGGACCCTGAAGAAATCTCGTGGACGACAAAAGGTTGGAGAGCAACCTCACCTGTGTATACCCTAGGAACCAGGATACCTACACCAGGGAATTCTGGGTAATTTCCCGCTTTTTTAGTGTAGGAGGCTTGCTTAGTATATACTGCTCACTTATGTAAGTGTAGCACCCTGCACTAATCCAGACAATCGTTAATGTTTTTTTAGTTGTCTTAGACAACCTTAGAAAGCTCTCTAGGTGGTCGCTGTGGAGAGCAGCCTTCAGGCTTAGTCCTGAAGGAGTGTAAAGCAGCTTGTTTTACCAGAACGTGATCTTATTGGTATAGATTAAGTAAAGAGGAACCACACAGTGTATTTATAAAAATATGTATTTATTTTAAGACACTCACACACATATATATATATATCTCCTATCCGGAGATATAACACAATGCACAAAATACTTTGCAAATAAAACAGGTAAGTAGCACAAATACAAAGTGGTCGCCACGGGGAGACCAAACCATTTACTAAAATAGTGGGATGCGAACCACAACTCAAGTCAAGACTATTCCCAGAAGACGTACAAGTGCATGGGGACCGAAAGAACGACCAGAGGTAAGTACCCAGGAACTCAACGGATGCTGTTTGCATAGTGGGAACAGGACTGCATGCTCAATTCAAGTGAATCGGTAAGTCGCAGTTACAATTGTAAGATTGAAGAAATCCTGTGGAAGACAGGAGGTTGGAGAGCCACCCCACCTATGGAAACCCTAGGAACCAGGATAACTACACCGGAGAATTCAGGGTAATTTCCCGCTTTGTTAGTGTAGGAGGCCGACTTAGTATATGCTGCTCACTTATGTACGTGTAGCACCCTGTACTAATCCAGACAACCGTTAATGTGATTTTAGTGGTCTTAGACAACCTTAGAAATCTCTCTAAGTGGTAGCTGTGGAGAGCAGTGTGAGAAGTTGGCCTGGTATATGCTGTCCACTAATTATAGTGGGCACCTTGCACCAGTCCAAACAACCCCTTATTGAAGATAGGTTAAAGACAACCTTTATTGAAAGCTATCCTAGTGGTAGCTATGGAGAGCAGCCTTCAGGCTAAGACTTGAAGGTATGTAAAGCAGCTTGTTTTATCAGTCTATAATCTCTTGAGTGACCAAATGAAAGAGGACCACACCAGGTATATATTTAAAATATATGTATTTAGTCTTAAACACACCCCTCTAGTCTCTTTATGAGGCTAGAGTTTGAAGTACATAAGTTACAAGTCAGTTATCAACAGTAATAGCACAAATACACGTTTGAGCCCTAGGGGCATACCAAACCATATACCAATAAAGTGGTATAAGAACCACGACTGAGCTAGACACAAGGCCTAGAGCCTGTAGAAGTGCTTGGCCCTCAAGGAACCACCCAAGGTAGTGACACAGGGGACCCACAGGGGACGCGTGCAGTGTGAGAACACAGCCGCGAGCCGCCGTTGACTTCTATGGGGAATGTCGCGGTTGGAGTTTTAAAGAAAAAGGACACTTAGAGGAGGACTTGGAGCAAACCCCTTTCGAACTAGGTTGTTCTAGAGTCTATACCCACGGGAGCACCGGAGTACTCGAGTTACCTCACCCAGGGAAGCCGGGTGCATAGGTGTCTTTCGGGGTCGGGTTTCGTCGTCGTTTTCAATGGCGATCTGCTGCAAAGTGCTGCTGGCGACCAAGTCGAAAGTGTTCGGGTGGATCCAAGGGTGGATCGAAGATCTGAAGAACCTGAAAGCAGAGGGGACAGAGTCTGGGTCACTAGCCAGTGACCAGGAAGGCGATGAGCAGATGCCCACCGATGTCGGGTGCTTCAGGTAGGTTGTCAGTCGTCTTGACTCTTCAGCCACGAGGTCCAGGAGGCGTCAACAACAACCAGGAGCTGGATTCGAGCTGTACCACGACGTCTGTCGATTGCAGGGGTGTCGGCGATGGGATTGGACCCAACAAGCCTTGGCAACGGCAAGTCTCGTAGAAACAAAGAAAGGACGTTGATGCAGACCAGCAAGGTCTGGGGGACTCACCCAGCGAGGGTAAGTCAGGGCACATCTGGAGCAACCAGTTAAGCCCAAACAGAAGAAGAGTTGCCTTCGGGATGGCCCACTAGCCAATGGACTAGCGACCACGAAGGAGCCTCGAGTGGACGCACTTGGAGCTGGCTCAGAGGACACTCGTGGAGTGGAGGCCAGTGATCTTCGGTGCAGTCGGTGCTGGAGGTGGGGGCTGCTCGGAGCCCAGAGCACAACGTTGTGGGAGATCAGAAAGAGGATGCACTTGCAAAAGTACTCGGTGTCCAGGGGTCACGGTTCCACGTTACCCACGACAGCTACGGGCCTCAGCTTTGCTGGGGACTCAGGGCAGCCTCTGGGAAGTCTGGAAATCTACCTCTGGTGATGCAAAGACTTCGGCGTCCGGTGGGAGCTTCAGCGATGCAGACCGGACAATTGCTTCTTAGGTGCCTGCCAAGCAGGGGAGTCACTCCTTGACCCCAAGGGAGATTCTTCAGTCCTCTAATCTTCAGGTAGAGCGTCGAAGGTCCAGGATTCAGTGTCAGAGTTTCGTCCAGGGTAATCTAAAGTCCTAAGGACTGGAGTCCCATACTTATACTAAGTTAGGGGTTGGACATACTCTGGGGACCCACCTATGGGAGGGTCAGGGAAGAGGGGTGGTTACACCCATTCCCTTTGTCCAGTTTCGCGCCAGAGCAGGGGCAGGTAGCCCCTGCAACCGGTTTGAACTGGCATATGCACAGGGACACCAAGTGTGCCCCCAGTGCAGGACTTCTGAGCACCAGAGAGTGCTCCCGCCCAGCCCCAATACACATTATCCTGTCTGGGGAGGTGGTTACACCTCCCTGTGACAGGAAACCTATTGTCCAGGCCTCCCCTGCCGGAGTTTCAGTCAGCAGCAGGAGGCCAGACCCGTGTCTGTGGCAGCGGCATCCATTTTGTGATGCCAGGGCTCTGGAAAGAAGTTACCGGGTAGCCCCGTGTGTACATGTCTCTCCCTCTAGAAGGGTGGAATGCTACCCCCGCCGCCAGGACTGGCGGGGGGGGGGTAGTATTCCAAGATGTTTGACACCAAACACAACATGTTTTGGTGCAGCCAGTCCAAAGTACCGCGAGGATATAATGCACTTAAGAGTATATGGTCAGGCTGTACCACAAACAGCATCAGAGGAGGGACTCCGAATGCTGTAGAGGGGCTCTGCTCATGCAGGGGCACCCTCTCACATAAGAACCAAGCACTCTGCCTTCAGGTTTGGTAAGGCCTGCCATAGGAGTGACTTATAGGTTTATATGTGTGTGCAATGGTAGTGATATAGGTAGCCTATGCCACTGTAAGGGGTGCATGCACCACCTTACCCAGGCTGCAGTAGCAGATCTGTGGTGTCATTTTGTATGGCCTTCCAGGGGTGGCACAATACATGCTGCAGCCCCTGGTAGGCCTCTGAGGTACCTATGCCCTGGGTACATAGTATACCATATACTAGGGACATATAAGGGCACTCCAGATTCCAATCAGAGATGTGCCTAGGGCACATGGAAACCATTTTAGAGAGGAAGCAGCTAGGCTGGGGTTCTGATTAGCAGGGCCCCAGCCAGACTAAAGTCGAAAAACAGTGAAGCATCAGCAAAAAGTGGGGGTACCCATGTGAAGCAGATCCTACTCTCCTACAAGCAGCCTTCAGACTTAGTCCTGAAGGAGTGTAAAGAAGCTTGTTTTACCAGAACGTGATCTTATTGGTATAGATTAAGTGAAAAAGAACCACACAATGTATTTATAAAAATATGTATTTATTATAAGACACTCACTATTATATAGATATATCCCCTATCTGGAGATATAACACACAATACATTGCAAATAAAACAGGTAATTAGCACAAATACACAGTGGTCGCCAGAGGGAGACAAAACCATTTACTAATATAGTGGGATGCGAACCACAACTCAAGTCAAGACTATACCCAGAAAACGTAGAAGTGCTTGGGGACCCAAGGAACCACCCTAGGTAAGTACCCAGGAACCCCAAGGAGGCCGTTTGCAGAGTGGGAACACGACCGCGTGCTCATTTCAAGTCAAAGGATAAGTCGCAGTTGCAATTTTAAGGAAGAAAGACCGTTCCCAGTGGACCCTGAAGAAATCCCGTGGAAGACAAAAGGTTGGATTGCCCCCCCCACCTGTGTATACCCTAGGAACCAGGATACCTACACCAGGGAATTCCGGGTAATTTCCCGCTTTGTTAGTGTAGGAGGCTGGCTTAGTATATGCTGCTCACTTATGTAAGTGTAGCACCCTGCAGTAATCCAGACAACAGTAAATGTGATTTTTGTGGTCTTAGACAACCTTAGAAAGCTCTCTAAGCGGTAGCTGTGGAGAGCAGCCTTCAGGCTTAGTCCTGAAGGAGTGTAAAGCAGCTTGTTTTACCAGAACGTGATCTTATTGGTATAGATTAAGTGAAAAAGAACCACACAATGTATTTATAAAGATATGTATTTATTATAAGACACTCACTTTTATATATATCTATTATTATTATTATTATTATCAGCATTTATAAAGCGCAACTAACACCCTACGGGTACCCTGGCGCTGTGATACAAGTGCCTGACTGAGTGTAAATATCCGTGGAAGCCCTTTACTAAACGTGAGAATAGCAAGATGTAGATAGGCCAGCTTGAGGGTAGAGCCAGGTTTTTACCCTTTTTCTAAATTGCAGGAGATCGTCTATTTGTCTAATATCAGACGGAAGTCTGTTCCAAAGGCGGGAAGCCGCTGTGCTAAAGGCCCTGCCTCCTGATTTAGTTTTCCTGACCCTAGGCACTTTCACCAGATTAGCCGAGGAGGAACGGAGCATCCGAGAAGGAACATACCATGCAAATTTTTCCTGCAGTGATTTAGGACCACTGCCATGCAAGGCCCTGAACACAATGCACAAGGCCTTAAAAAGTATCCGCTGCGAGATTGGAAGCCAGTGCAGCTCTGAGAGTGCCTGAGAGGCGGAAGAACGGCGTGATTTCATCAATGCCAACTTGGCCGCCATGGTCTGTATTCACTGTAATCTCTCAATCAGATACTTCGGTGATTCCAGCAACAGAGCATTACAGTAGTCCAACCTACTAAGGATAGTACCTCTAATTATCAGTGTTCTGGCCTGTATTGAGAACAGTGGGAAAATTTTTCGAAGTGCTCTAATCAACGTAAAGCAGCACCCGACTGTTTTATTAACATGCTTTTCGAGTGTCAACTTATCATCAAACATGACTCCCAGATTGCGTACTGATTTGCTAGGAGCCAATGAAGTAGTAGTGGAGGTAGGCCAGAAATCAGACGGAAGTATAGGGCGAATTCTACCTACGGCACAATGTAAGATTTCTGTCTTATCAGAATTAAATTGAAGAGAATTCTCCCTAAGCCAGAGTGCTGTGTCCTGCAGACAGGCGTGGAAGTCTTCTAGGGGTATAGATTGCTCACCCTCAAGGGACAGGATAAGCTGGGTGTCATCCGCATAATTTACTAAATTAATATTATGAGCCCTTATAACAGCAAGTAAAGGGCTCATATAGATATTAAATAGTATAGGACTGATCGCCGACCCTTGTGGAACACCATGCAAGGTATTGGAAAACTTGGAGCGAAAAGGGGGAGGGCTGCTGCCTGTTGTCTATTAAATAGGTAAGATTGGAACCACTTTAAGGCAGTGCCCACAACCCCCACCTCTTGAAGCCTGGATAGAAGAATTCCATGGTTTACCGTATCGAATGCGGCAGACAGGTCAAGAAGAATCAAAATAGCTGACTGTCCCCTGTCTGCACGCAAGCGTAGGTCATCCATGACGGTCACCAAGGCAGTTTCCGTACCATGGCCGGGGCGGAAGCCGAATTGCACCTTGTCCAGAATGTTGTTTGTTTCTAAAAACTGGGAAAGTGCTTTACTAACTACTCGTTCCAAGATTTTAACTGGATAGGGTAGAAGAGAAATCGGTCTATAGCTTTTCGGGCATGCCGGGTCAAGTGATGCTTTTTTCAAAAGGGGCGTTACCATCGCCTGTTTCCAGCACGTTGGCACAGAACCACTAACCAGTGATTGATTGCAAATTTGCCGTAGTGCTGGAAAGAGTTCAGGAGCCAGCTCCTTCCAGATTTTATGTGGTAGTGGATCCAAAGGGGAGCCTGATGATATCCCCATGGCCATTTTATAGAATTCTTCCACAGATAGTATATTAAAATGATCTAAGGAATGAGAGTTGTCCAGCCATATCTGTTTTGTAGGCGTTAATTCCTTAGACGTATTATCCAATTTGAGTCCATAAATGATATTACTAATCTTATCCTCAAAGAAAGTAGCCAGGCTATCACATAATTCCTGGCTAGACACAATCTCATTCTTTGAGCAGTCTGGATTAAGCAGATTATCTACTATCCTGAAGACACTTCGAGTACTATCTTGTGCCTTCCGAATAGAATCTGCAAAGAACTCAGTTTTTGCTACTAAAATTTCTTTTCTATACTCCGCTATTGCCATTTTCCAGGAGGTTTTTTCCTCATCTGCGTATTCCCTACGCCATTTCCTTTCCGCTTGCTTACAGCCCAACTTCAGGTTTCTTAATTTCTCGTTGAACCATGGGGCTGACGGTCTGCCAAGTTTCCTATGACTTTTGATTGGAGCATCTTGATCCAACCTAGTAGTTATTTGTTCGCAGTATGTTACGTAATTCTCTTCCACCTGCTTATTTGCATCATAACCCTCATTCGACAGAAATATTGAGGACACCCTTGCCTTTTCCAGGAGGCCCTTCCAGTTCCTGCTTAAGAAATTCCTGCCTTTCTTAGGAATTGGTTTATTCATCCTGGGATTATACAGCTGAAAAACAATCATGTGATGATCCGACCAACATACCGGTAGGACATCAACTGTTCCCATTGTCTGTTCTTCGGAGAACACTAGATCTAAGGTGTGTCCTCCCTTGTGTGTGGGTTCCATAACCCATTGTTGTAGGTTTAAATTTCCACAGGATTGAATAAGATTATGATATCCTGAATCCATAGTCCCATTGGGCCATAAATTAAAATCCCCTACAACAAGCAATCTGGAGTGAGTCAGTGCCAGATTGTTCAGGACCTCAATAAACCCCTGCTGTAGTTGAGGACTGGCTATTCCAGGGGGGTCTGTAGCTGACTATACCAGTTAATACTTGTCCTTTAGTATCCTTTAATAGGAATCCCAGAAGCTCAATGCCCTCCAGCTCATCAATATTGAGAGGAGCAAAATCCCAAATTTCTTTAAAAATAACTCCCACACCACCACCTCTACCACTTACTCGAGGCTTGTGGAAGGCTTTGTATCCAGAAGGGCACGCCAATCCCAATTCTAAATCTGACCCAAGGTGTGTCCAAGTTTCAGTCATGAACAACACATCTAGATCATACATTTCTATTAACAGCTGGATTTCCAAATGATGCTTGGGGAGGGATCTAACGTTAAGTAACCTACATCTAAGGCTACCTCTTTTCACAAAGTCAGATACGGGCCCTGCGGTCTCCTCTAACCTGAGACTGCCTCTCCTACCCTCTGCTGCTCCAATTTCACGTAGCTGTTCCATGGAGTAATAATAACTCCTGTCTCCAGCCTCGATTTTCTCCAGATGGGCAGCATGGCTGGCGCTATGCGCGGTCAATGCGCGGACGGGCGCAGACGGGCTTGCCTTTGGCGCGCCGGCGGCGCGGCCACGCCAGCGCGCTTCTTTTATGGGTGCAGAGCGTGGAAGGCTAGAACGTTGACCTCAGAATAGGCGAATCCGCTCTAACAGACGGAAACCGCGAGGTCAGGGATCCGATAAAAGAATAAAAATATCATGAATTAAGCAAACCTCAGGTAAGCGGCAGTATTTAGGCAGCAGATTCATCTGGAGATATAACACAAAGCACACAATACTTTGCAAATAAAACAATTAATTAGCACAAATGCACAGTGCTCGCCAGGGGGAGACCAAACCATTTACTAAAATAGTGGGATGTAAACCACAACTCAAGTCAAGACTATACCCAGAAGACATAGAAGTGCATGGGGACCGAAGGAACGACCCAAGGTAAGTACTCAGGAACCCCACGGATGCCGTTTGCAGAGTGGGACCACGACCGCGTGCTCAATTAAAGTCAATGGGTAAGTCACAGTTACAATTTTAAAGAAGAAAGACCCTTCCCAGTGGACCCTGAAGAAATCCCATGGAATACAGAAGGTTGGAGAGCCCCCCCACCTGTGTATACCCTAGGAACGAGGATACCTACACCAGAGAATTCCGGGTAATTTCTCACTTTGTTAGTGCAGGAAGCTGGCTTAAGATATGGTGCTCACTTATGTAAGTGTAGCACCCTGCACTGATCCAGACAACCCTTGAGGTGATTGTAGTGGTCTTAGACAACCTTAGAAAGCTCTCTAAGTGGTAGCTGTGGATAACACAGCCAGTTTAGAAATGGTCATCGCGTAATGACGCATGGCCACTCTATGTATCGTAATGGCTGATGCAGTTACAACCCTGGAGAATGGACTCTGTGGATTGTAGGGGTGTCCTGCTCATGCAGGGTCACTCTCACATATTTATAACCGAGCACCCTGCCTTCAGGATTGAAGGGCCTGCCTTAGGTGTGGCTTATAGGTTTTAAGTGCAGCGACCTCAGATATAAAGAAACGTATATCTGTCATAAGTGGTGCTAGCAATGGCAGGCCTGTAGCCTCAATTGGAATGGTCTCCCTTGGATGGTACAAAACATGCTTCAGGCCATAGGGGACCACTGGTGTAAGAAAGCCCTGGGTACCTTAATACCATATACTAGGGACTTACTAGGGTACATCAGTAGCCAATCTGAGGGGTACCTAAGTACTGACCATGACCAATTCGAGTAAGAAGTACAGAGACTGGGTCCTGATTAGCAGGATCCCAGTCAGACTAGTCAGTAAACCATAATGACACCAGCAAAATGTGGGGGTTACCATGAAAGCAGACCCTACTTTCCTACACTGATGGATTAATTGAAAGTTAGGAGGTAACAGTATAAAGGAAACAGTCCCCTCAGATCTCCTTATATTATGTCATTAGCACTCATGCGGCTTATTTAGCTGAATACACCTCTGTCGTGTCTAAGGGCAAAAGGTCTACATGATATCAGCCTCTCGTTCAATTCAGCAATCCCAAAGTAGGCTGCAATATGGCCGCAGTCATTATGTGCTTGGGGAACGAGTGCCGGGGACGAAAGGCCGTTCAGGAAGCCACCCCGGTGGTTCAAACTGTACATTGGGTGCTGTCTGAGACATTCAGCCTGCCATGTCTGGCGTGTGCTGTCTCAGGGAGGGTTTCAATTCCCCTCAGGCAGATCACATGGGGAGCCCAAGTCCGGAGCTCATCCATCAAACCCCTTTTATGTGCGACTGCAGGCCGCCTGCCTACACCTTTCGAAGGAATTCTGGTAGGATCCTGTAAGGGATATTTTGGAACGCGTAAAAGAGTTTGGACAGGGTGATCCTTTTGAACATTTCGGCCTAGCCTAGTATAGCCGGTGCAGGGCCCTCCAATGCCTATCCTCATACCTGAAGCTGTTCATAAATGGGGTACAGATTTTTTGATAGTAAGACTTCATTTTTATCTATTACATTTACCCCTAAATATTTAAATCCCTCTTAGCACTATTGATATGGTTCTTCTGTACCTTACCTCCCAGGGTCAACCTGTTGATGGATAGAATAGTCATTTTTCCCAGCTGAAAGTCGATCCTGAGTATGTGCCGAAAATCTGTATGAGTCTGGTCATTAGGGCATGACACGTACAAAGGATACCATCAGTGTATAGAGAGATTCTGTCCTCACAGTCTTCCTCCCCTCTTAGTCCCGGAACCTGCCGGTCTCCCCAGATCCAGCAGGCCAGAGGTTCCAGTGAAAGCCCAAACAGCATTGGGGATAGGTGCCATCCCTGCCTCGTACCCCTCTCCAACCCGAAGAGGGCACTATATAATACCATTTACTTTTACAGTCGCCATTGGTTGACTATAGAAGAGCTTTATCCACTGCCGGAAGAAGGGGCCTATGCATACTCTTTCCAATACTCAATGCAGATATGTGCACTTCAGAGTGGTGGAGACTTTCGTGGAGTCAAGGGATAGTACAGCTGTGTGATCTCTGTCAATCTACTCCGGCAGCTGTAAAGGCGTGTGGTTTTCAGCATAGTTCTCCTATGAGGCATGTAGCCCAACTGGTCAGATGACCCAGTTTAGAGATTTTTTTAAACAGAAGTTTATTGGTTCTTAACTTTCATACATATATATCAAGCCATACTTTCAATATGTTGGTTTCATTATTTCCATATCAATAACTATCCCAGTGAGCAACTTTCTCTCCCTGAACTGTCCCACCCTCCTCCCCGAGCAGCATCATACAATATCTGTGCCCCTTCAACCACAGCAGATCCTGGTCTGCAAGACTTGTCTCACCTACATTCATAGTCCCACCTCGTTACATAGCTTATTTTTACATTTTGTATTAAGCAGTCATAAGCGTTATCCTTTGATTAGTTCCCATCCCCTTCCTGCTTTCTAATATTCCCCGGTGATGCCACTGTCGATGGAGGGTCCGGTTCCCTCATATCGTCCACCAAAGCCTCCCATGCTCATTCTACCTCGAGGGAGCTATGGCTTCGTTTGTCCTCTCGAAACAGCACTCCACTTTCATATCCTGCCCATCTCTCAAGCTCACTGCACCAGCCCTCTACTCTGGGCCCCCTAGCTGGCTTCTAATTCCGGATAATTTCCTGCTTTGTTAGTATAGGAGGCAGGCTTAGTATATACTGCTCACTAATGTAAGTGTAGCACCCTGCACTAATCTAGACAACCATTAATGTGATTTTAGTGGTCTTAGACAACCTTAGAAAGCTCTCTAAGTTGTAGCTGTGGAGAGCAGCCTTCAGGCTTAGGCCAGAAGGATTGTAAAGCAGCTTGTTTTCCCAGAACGGAATGTTATTGGTATAGTTTAAGTGAAAAAGAAACCACACGTTGTATTTCTAAAAATGTATTTATTATAAGACACTCACTAACACATATATATATCTCCTATCCGGAGATATACACAATGCACACAATACTTTGCAAATAAAACCGGTAAGTAGAACAAATACACAGTGGTCGCCATGGGGAGACCAAACCATATCCTAAAATAGTGGGATGCGAACCACAACTCAAGTCAAGACTATACCCAGAAGACGTAGAAGTGCTGGCGACCCAAGAAACCACCCGAGGTAAGTAGCCAGGAACCCTACGGAGGCTGTGTGCAGACTGGGAACACGACTGCATGCTCAACTCAAGTCAATGGGAAGTCACAGTTGCAATTTTAAAGAAGAAAAACCATTCCCAGTGGACCCTGAAGAAATCCCGTGGAAGACAGAAGGTTGGAGAGCAACCCCACCCGTGGATACCCTAGGAACCAGGATACCTACACCAGGGAAGCAGGGTGCATAGGTGTGAAGTGGCGTCGGAGACCGCCGTCGAACCCAATGGAGGACTTCAGGAAGATGCCGCTGGTGAAGAAGGTGAATTTTCCGGTGGAACCCAAAGGTGGATTCAAAATGAGATGTACCTTCAAGCAGAGGGGACAGAGTCTATGCCACTCAGGAGTGACCAGGAGGCATGGAAGACGAATTCCCACTGATGTCGGGTGTTGGAGGAGAATTGACGGTGACCTTGGAGCTGCAGCTGTGTGGACCAGGTGACGCTGTGGAAGACCAGGAGCCGTTTACGAGCTGTCCCACGTCGGATGTCAAGAGTTGAGGGGTCGGTGTCCGCCGGGAGCACCAACAAGCCTTGGCAACTGCAAACAATGTGGTATGCAATAAAGGTGCAGTGTCGGGACCAGCAAGGTCCAAAAGACTCACCACAAGCAGAGGAGTCAGAGTAGGCCCCAAGCAATCAGAGGAGCCCACTGGAGTCAACGAAGACCCTCGAGAGGACCCACAGGCCGGAGGCACAGGAGTTGCAAAAGGACCTTGAGCAGCTCACAAACGATGCAGGCCCACGTTGCAAAGGTTTTGGTGAGGACAAAGATCTTGGCTGCAGAAATGCTTGAAGTTGAAACTTCTTGGAGCCCGAAGATCTCTGATGAAGAGCGGCAACAAGCCTTTGCAACGATAATTCTATGTGGTGCACAGGGGTTCTGTTCCACCAGTTCCGACGAGAGATACTCGCCTCAAACTCGGTGAGAAGACAGTGCAGGCCTCGAGGGAGATGCAGAACCACAACCTGTGTTGCTGAGCGTTTCGGAGTTTGTGGAAGCCCAGGATCAGCTGACCGTTCGTCTGTATTGCGGTGCATGCAGATGCAGGGAAGTGACTCCTTCACTTCAAGGGAGATTCCTTCAGGTGTCTTGGATGTCCACAGGCCTTGTGAGGATCCTGTATGGAGGAGAGGCACAGACGTTGCAGCAGACTTGCAGGACAACAAGACCAGGAGCAGCAGGAGGCTTCCCAGTTGCATGCTCGGTGCCCAGAGCAAAGTCCAGTGAAGTCCAGAGTGCCCAGACGGTTGAAGATAACGTGGTGTCTTGATCGGAATCTTGTTTTCACGACAAATCTAGGGACCCACCCACAGGTAAGCCCTTAAGTACCCTGAGGAAAGGGTTGGGACGATTCAAGGGTCCCTCCCAGAGGAGGGGCTGGACGGTGGGGAGGTTATTCCCATGTCCTTTGTTCACTTTCGAGCCTGAGCGGAAGCCAACGGCTCCCTGGACTGGTTTGAACTGGAGTATGCAAGGAAGGCACCAAGTGTGCCCTTCATGCAGTTTAAGTGGCGCTGGCAAGCACCACCACCCTGCCCCAATACACTAAACCCTGTCTGGGAGGTGGTCACACCTCCCTGTGACAGGATATCTATTGTTCTGCCTTCCCCTGCTCAAGCTTGGCTCAGCAGGAGGGCAGAAACATGTCTCTGGTCGGCAGCAGCCCTAGCTTGCTGTCCGGATCTGGAAGCCTCGTACCGGGAGCACTGAGGGCCTCCCGGAGGAGCTTTACAGTGCATGCAATCATACCTCCCACACTGTTTATGGTGTGGGGGTATGAATACAAAATGTTTGATACCAAACATTACAGGGTTCGTTACAGCCAGTTTAGAGATGGTCATCGCGTAATGACGCATGGCCACTCTATATATAGTAATGTTGGATGCACTTACAACCTGGGAGAATGACCTCCGAAGGTTGAAGGGGTGTCCCGCTCAAGCAGGGACACACTCACACTTAGAACTGAGCACCCTGCCTTCAGGATTGAAAGGCCTGCCTGAGGGGTGACTTATAAGTTTTAAGTGCAGTAACCTCAGATATAAGTAAACTTATATCTGTCGTAAGTGGTGCTAGCACCATCTTACACATGCTGCAATGGCAGGCCTGTGGTCACAGTTTGAGTGGTCTCCCATGGGTGGCATAATACATGCTTCAGCCCATGGAGGACCCCTGGTGCACCTATTCCCTGGGTAACTCAGTACCATATACAAGGGACTTACAAGGGTACACTAGTAGCCTACCTGGGATGTACCTAAGTACTCACCATCCAATTTAGGGGAGAAAGCACAAAGACTGGGATCTTGATTAGCAGGAGCCCAGTCAGAGCAGTCAGAAACAGCTTAACACCAGGCAACAAGTGGGGGTAACCATAAAAGCAGATCCTATTTTCCTACAGTTAGTATTAGAGCCAGGTCTAGAAACCTACTCGTAACCTTAGTTTTAGCTGTGTGAGTAAACCAGCTTAGAAAGCAGACACCTGGTGAACAAGGGACCTCCATCAGTGTAATATCTGCCATAGTAGTCATAAACTCTACCCAGTATTCCTTTAGGGCTAGACAGGGCCACACCATTCTTATAAATCTTTGCTCCCACTGTTCCACATCTGGGGCATGTGGTTCCTACTTCCTGAAAGCATCTGTTCATCTTGCCAGGGTAAGCGTGTCCTGTGTAGGACATAGAAGTTTAAATCAGGCATTGCTTTACACTTTCAGGATTAGCTCTAGTATTTTTTGCCCAGCGGCCCTCAGGGGAGAGGATCTGGCCTAACGGTTAGGGTGGTCCACCCCGAAGCTGGGGAACCGGGTTCCTGTCTTGGCAGGGATCCTCAACATTCTGTGATTCTCGGCAAATCACTTAATCTCCTATGCCTAACAAAAAGTGAATGTGTCCGTCTGTAACGCAACTGGTGCTCATGTAAAGCATTCTGATACCTTCGGGTCTAGTTCGTGCTATATAAAAGTCCCCCCTCCCCAAACAATAAGTGTTTGATACCCCCCCCGAGGTCAACCTCCTGTCGTTCCTGGAGGCAATCCAGGGATTTCAACATATCTGCCCTGATCGTACTATAATAGCAGGAGACGGCTTTGAAGGTGCCAGAGGGCATGCATATTATTTGGCAACTCCGATTTGTTGGAGGCTCCGCAATTCCCACCCCCCCCCCATTTTTTCTTATTTGCTGCTGACATTGCTCTATGGAGCAAAAAGTGCCCCTTCGGGAGGTCAAATTCTAGTCTCAAGTCTTCGAATGGGAGTAACTCATCTGCACAAAATAAATTACCTATTCAAGCTATAGCAGCAGCTGTCCACTGTGACAATTACCGCCAGTATACCCCATGGGGTAGTTCCTCTAGTATGTGTAAGTGTATATCAGGTGAGTACTGGAACTGTGTGCATGCTTTTTGTAAGCATTTTAGCCAACGTTTCATTACCTGGAGCTTGGCAGAGCCCCCCTTGAGTGGTCGTCGGATGGCAAGTAGCAGCCGGAATAGCTGCTGGAGCCCGGGAAAGAATGGGCACATTTCTCGCCCAGGAGTCATTCTGTTGTACAGCCATTGTGTCAACCACTGCACCTGCATGGCAGGTAGTAAGTCTCAAAGTCTGGGACTGCCAGCCCACCTTCTAAAACAGGGCATTGCAACTTAGCCAGTGCCACTTTCTGGCACCTCGTACCCATATGAAGGCGATGAGGAGCGAGTCTAGTTTCCGAAATATAGTGCAGGATATCAATGTAGGCAAAACTGCGTAGAAGTAGGAGTCTAGGAAGTGCCACCATCTTAATGATGGCCAATCTCCTGAAAAACCGACACTGGGAGCATTTTCCAAAAATCAACACTAGCCCGCAAGGATCTGCAAGCTGGCCCTACATTCCCATCTATCAGGTCTCCAGTGTCATGGAATATCTGTACTCCCAAATATTGCAGGCAGGTAGGCTCCCATATCAGTGCCCTCGGGGTCACAGTAGGCCGTGGATCCAGTCTCACTGGCAACAACCGCGACTTGCACCAGTTTACCCCTTATACAGATAGTTCTCTGAATCTATCTTGTAGCCCATCCCCCTGCGAACTACGTATCGGCGTCATGTACGAATAATTGCTATATAATAGTTGGGAAAAGGGTGGTCATTAAGGTACTCAGTACAAGACAGTATATCTTTCTGTACCCCATAATGGCCCACGGGCCATCAGATCATTCTTTTAGTGGTACACATCAGGCAGGTTTTTGAGATCAGCTTCCCAAAAAAGTAATTGTTCGTAGGTTTCAAAAGCTGTCAGAAAATGGGGTGGCCGCTCCCTTTCCATCGCTGTGGCTAGCTATGGAACACTTTTCCCATTCATGTTGCAGAGAGCAAGTCTTTTACTTATTTTAGAAAACTTAAAAAAACTTGGCTATTCTCCTACTAGCCCAGTTTTGTCAGTACTTTGCTGTCAGCAGATGTTAGTGTTTTCCTTGATTGTCTCAGCTTGTTTGAGGTTCTTTTCTAGTGTCTCTGCTGCAGTGGATACCTTCAGGTTTAGCACACTTTATAAATTTATTTTTCATTTCATTTCATAGCAAGTCGTCAGCATACAGAGCTGTGTGATGTTTAAGCCTTTGATTTCCAATCCCCGTTAGGTGAGCTCAATCCTCGCCCTGCAGGCCAGGGTCTCCATCGCAAGCGCGAAGAGCTTCGGCGATAACGAGTATCCTCATCCCACTGCATACTCCTCCGATATCACTCTACCGGTCTTCACCTGGGCCGTTGGGCCAGTGTATAATAGTCTGGTCCAGTTTATAAATCCGTTTCTCAGTTAAAATTTCTTCAGCACTCTAAAGAGGAACCCCCCCCACTCCAAACTATCAAAGCCCTTCTCTATATCCACCGTGAATATCACCGCTGCCGGTTGATCGTTTGCATCATCGCCCGTCAGTGCCAACAGACGCTGGATATGAAGTGCTGTGTTGCGGCCTTGCATAAAACCTGCTTGGTCCGCTTTGTGCTAATATAATCATGTAGGGTAAAAGTCTTGTTGCCAAGACTCAACTCAGTATTTTATAATCAATATTAAGCATCCATAATAGCCTACAGGCCTTCCTATTGTGAGGGTTCTGCCCGGTTTCAGCAGCGGGATTGCTAATGCCACATTAGTGTAGGTCAGTAGCTGTTCCAAAGTCTACACTGCTTTATATACCTCTACCAACTTGGGTACCAGTGCCTCCGCATATATTATGTACAATTCAACGGGCAGCCCATCGCTGGCAACCAATTTCTTCTGCGCCATCCCTCAGCATCTTCTCACGTGAGCTCTGGCATAGAAAGTGGATCTAGAAAGGCGTCCATTTCGTGTGGGGAGTAGGTGGGGCGCTTGTATAAAGATGGGTATAAGGATTGTAGTACTCCCTATAGTTATCTCTGATATCATCCTGCTTATGTAGCCTTTCCCCTTGGTCTGTTTCCAACTCAATAATCACGGAGCCTCTTTTAGCAGGGTTGGCAGCCAAGCTAGTAGTGAACCAGACTTATCTCATTCTGCGTGTGCCCGGGCCATGTACTTTCTGTAGTCAAAACACCTGACCTTCTCTATCCACCCTCCAGGAGTTCTCTGGATTCCAGCAGTGTCTGCTGCGGCTCCAGGTGCCGAGGCCTCTACCGTTCCATGTCTCTCAACTCTGCCTCAGGGGTCTCCATCTCCCTTAACAGTGTACGCCTAACTCCCACCACTTCTTCTATACATTTCTCTGAGATCATTACTTTGAAGGCATACCATTTGATCTGTGGTGTGGACGCCATGTCCATGTTATCCTTGAAATACTGTATGCTACTGTCCCCAATCGAGTGTTGGAAGACTGGGTCTTTTAATGTCTCATCCTTCAGTTACCACATAGGAATACAGGGCCGTACCACCTCCCAATTCAAATATATTAGCACCGGATTATAATCCAACAGAGTTCTTGTTAAGTATTCGATATCATGTATTGCCCCGTGTACTTCAGGAAGGTGTCTAGTCGAACATGCAACTCGTGGAGGCTTGAAAAAAAGTAGTAGTCTCTGGTCGGTGTGTCACCACAAGTCTACAAGTACCCATTGTGACTGCCAACCTGCGAATCTATAGGCCACCAGAATAACTGGGGAGTCTCCCAATGGCGGATGCAACCTATCTAAGGTGGGGTCAGCAACACAGTTGCATCCTTCCCCACTCAGGACAGATTGCACTAGATAGACAGCGAAAAACCAACACAGTTCCTCTAGAAAGCCCACCTGGTCTACATTTAGGGCATAAACGCCACCAGGTCCTGTCCGGCCAGTCTCCCAGTCACCACCACACAGCGTCCCCCGGGTCCACAAGTTCCCTGGTTCTCTGAAAGAGGACCCCAGGGTGCACCCAAATTAGAACCCCCTCCTTGCAAATGCTGAATATGTGGTGTGAAAGATCAGACCTCACCAGCGCCTATGAAGCACCAGTCCTTACTTAGCTGCGAGATGTGTTTCTTGTAAGAGGGATTTATGCCCCGTTCTCTTAAGGTAAGAAAATACCCTATACCATTTGGAGATGTTGTCCATCTGCTGGATTCCAGGATAGGAGCTTTTATTTCAGGAAGACCTCCATAAGGTAGTTGCTATCTCTTCCCTCCGCAGGCTTCTACTAATGCTGCCTCTACTGTAAATCTTGCCCTTCCAGATCCAGGACCTATGTCATACTCCACCAAGGACACAGCAAAAACAAAAACAAACAACTATCTGAACTCCCCAACCCCAAGACAAGTAGGCAACATCCACCCATCCAAACTAGCATTCCAACTACAACCACATGCATGCACAACATACGTGAACCTCAAAGTGAGGGGTGTACCAATATGGGTGCCTCCCATCCGGATGCCTCTCTATGCAGCATCATGTGGCCAGTATATCCGTACTGCTGAGGGGTCCAAGGTCTCCTCCAGGGTTCCTGAGGGGTCACCTAATTGGTGTCACCCACCCAGAAGCTGTTTCCAGTTGATCCTAATGTACTTACAGTCAAATTAGATCATCAGTTGCCTGGGGTGTCATCATAATTAATGCAGTATCTAAGCCCCTCAAAGAGACCGATCCGTGATCAGAATCAGTCTTGAGTACCATGTTCCTCCATCGTCGTTGGGGGGGCTCGCTCCCGATCTGCTCATTGTCGCAACTGTTCATGCTGGTCCTCCACCCATGAGAAGACTGCTTTCTTGATACTCCGTGCCCGTCGCCTCAACTTATTCCAAACTGATCTACATCTCAAGGGAGCGGGGTTACTTTCAGAGGGTGGGTGCTGATCTATTTATTCCCATACTTTTTTGCGGTGAGCTGAAAAACTGCACCACTGCTGCTGTAACCACTCATATCCTGGCAGGAAACTAAATTGCATACTGGACTCCTATCTAGCGAAGGTGCAGTTTAGCTTCCAAGAATGTGGCTCTCTGTTTTTGGATCTCTCTAGTAAAGTCCAGGAAAATCATGACCCTTCTGTTCTCCGCTTTCAGTTCTCCACGCAATCTGGCCTGTTGCAGTATGTGGTCCCGGTTCTTATAGTAAAGTTGTTTGGCCACCACCGGGCAAGGCAGTGCCCCAGGAGGTGGTGTTTTTTCCGGGACCCTGTGTGGTCTCTCCAGGGCAAAGAAGCGGGAGAGCCCATCCAGTGCCACATCGTCCCTCAGTCATTTTTCCAAGAAAAGCAACATGTCAGGCACCTCAGCACGTTCATGCAGGCCTATCATGCGAATATTATTTTTCTGGGCCCTATTTTCAGCGTCCTCTGCTCTGTATTCCAAGGTCTTGACCCTTCTCTCCATGCAAGCAAGGCGTTCTTTCAGGGTCTCCATCTCTGTGGGTCGATCCGTCAGCATTTATTCTGTGTTTGTGATATATTCTGCTAGACGCATGTGGTAATCCCTCAGGATCCCCATGTCCACCACTATTGGGTTTATTTTGTACTCCAACACTTCCCAGGAGTCCGTTTTTGCATGCAAATTATCGTTTAGTACCTGGATGGGTGGCTGCTGGTCTCCCCTCCCCTTTAATTGGCCTCTAACGAGGGTGGCACCCTGTGGCTCATTTCTTTTTTGAGAGATCTTACCTATGGTAGTTCTCGCCGGGTAGGGCAGTAGGTCAGGAGCGTGATGGTGTCCAAAATTGCCCTATCTATATGGGCCTAAGGTTCCCCACCAGTCCAGTGAGGGCCATCAGATGCCCCCGCTGGGAGTAGGCCGCAGGGCACACCTCCTCTGTTTGCTCCCCCTCCGGAGTCCACACTGCGGTGTCAGAGGAAATCAGAGCAGATCAGGGCTCTCAGGATTCCTGGTTGGGTCTGCCTTCCATTGTCTCAGCCAAGTCCATATAGTGTGGTATGTCTTCACCACTCGCAGTCAGTGTTTTATTTCCTTTATTCACATCCCGGCTTCCTATCTCTCATCGGGCCTCCTTGCTCCCTGTCCGATGCGCTGTCCTCAAAGAGCAGCATCCAAACACAATGCCCTGCTCAGCTCGCTCTGGGGGTCGATGTTCCGCCCATTGCTGCTCCAGATCAGCAATCGATCTATTAGGGCCCTGCATGTGGTCCCCCACTCACATTCATCGACAGCACCCTAACCACAGGCGTTCCGGTGGAGGTTCTGAGACACACATTCATGTCCACTGGTAGGGAAGGGACCTCTTGGTGCAGGTAAGGTTACCCTGGGGCCCGAGTCCCTCTCATTGTCCCTGTGACTCACCACAGGTGACTCACTGTATTTTTGAACCGTCCACCAACCCATGCTGCTCTTTTCTAGTTTTCTGCTGCCCAAGGGTGTCACCCCTTAAACTCTCTCAGTGGGTCACCGTTTCCCCCGCCACTGCTCGAAAACAGTGGTCAATCTATCGGGGTCCCATTTGTGGTTCCCATCCCCACTCACCAGCAGCACTTTACTCTCGGGTGTCTCGGTGAGGGTTCTGGGCTGAACGCATACGTCTGCTTGCAGGGGGAGTCTTTTCAGTGCAGGTAAGGCTCCGTCGAGGCCCCGGTCTCTCCTGTTGCCCAGGTGCCTCACCGGAAGTGTTTCTCTGTGTTTTCGGTTGTCTACCTATCCTAGCCACCCTTTTTGGGTTTCCACTGCCCAGGGGCGCCACCCCCACAACTTACTCAAGGGGCGGCTAGTTTCCCATTGCTGCTTGAGTTCAGCAGGCGATCATTCGGTACCTGTGTGCGGACTCACACCCCCAATAGTCAGCAGTACCCTGCTCTTAGGTGTCTTGGGGTGGGTTCTGGGCCAGACGCATGTGTCTGCTCATAGGGAGTGGGCTCCTCGGTGCAGCTAAAGTTCCTCCGGGGCCCCAGTCTCTCTTTTGTTGACCCAGCAACTCACCGTGATTGTCCCGATGTGTTTTTGGGGTCATCTATCTTATGGAGGTTCCTTCAGCTTGAGCTCGATGTAGGATACTGCTGGATCGAGCCGGCCAGCCGGGAGCTTTGATTTTCTCGCCTTAATCCATCGGCGCGTCATGAACCAGTTTAAAGATGAACTGCCTTAGGTGAGTGACCAGTACTTTCGCTAGGATCTTCCGCATTAAGCAGTGACATCGTCTATAGGAGGCATAGCTACCTGGCAGTTTGCCGACTTTTAGGAGTGTCACTTTGGTGTCTAAATGTTGGTCATAGGTAACTGGCCTATTTCATTGGCTTCAAGGAACATAGGTCTTATGTATGGCACCTAGGATCCAAGTCATTCTTTTATATAGTTCTTTCGAAAGTTTGTTCAGCCCCACAGCTTTTCCAGATTTTATTTCTCTGATGGCCCTAACTATCTCATCCTCTCCTATGTCTTAATCTAGTTATTTTGCTTCCTCTAGCATGAGGACTGGGAGGTGCATATTTTTGAGTAAGTCTCCTATCTTGATGACTTGCTCATGTTGGACCTATATAGGGCTTGATAGGAAATTGCAAATAAATTCTTCCACTATTTCTGTGTACCCCTTGACTGGTGGCTTTTTCTCCCTCCATATTTTCTATACCCAATTTCTATTCCTCTCTCTCTTGCTCATCCATGCAAGGAGCTTCTCTGCTTTGCTAACTACCTTGTTTAGTCAATACTGCAAGGACAGGGCGGCAGTTCTCGCTTTATTCTCAGAAAATTCCTGGTACTCTTGTTGTTGTAGTCTCAGTCGATGGCCTACTACCTTATCTTCCGACATTTGAAGCTCATGCTTGAATTGTACGATATTACCCTCTAGCTTATCGGCTTGTTTCCTCTTCCGTTTCCTCACCCTCCTTATTAGGGAGATAGCCGGACCCCTCTGCACTGCCTTGTAGGCTTCCTACAATATGAGCTCCAAGGTTACGGTACCCACATTTTCTTCAAAGTAGCGGACAGTGACTGATCTCAACTCCTCAATGAAGTTTCAATCTTTAGGTTTAAAGCCTAGGCCTGTCCCTAGCTGCATACTGGCCCTGGAGCTTAGTCCACATCGACAAGTGATCTGAGATCCCTCTCGCCATCCATCAGTCTAGTGTTAGGCAATCTCCCAACCTGGCCATTTTAGGTAATGAAATAATCTATACGTGATAAACTGTTGTGTGGTACCGAGTGGAAAGTGTATTGTCGGGTTCTGGGGTGCTCTTGTCCAGATGTCGGAAAGGCTAGTTGCCCTAAGGAATCCCACCAAAGGAGTTTCCCTGCTCTTCCCTATTGTGGTGGGTATCTGTCCTACACCCAAACTGACCACTAGATTAAAGTCCCCACCTAAAATTAGTACCCCCCTCAGGTAGTCAAAATAGGAGGTTGTCAAGCAACTCCAAGCTCTCTGCATGGAGTTTAGGCGGGACATATAAGAAGCAAAGGTTGAGTTCCATGCCGCGCTGACTGTGAAACATATCTCCCATGGGTATTGTCTTTCATAGGGTGAGGAATGTATGAGCGTTGACTTCTTAATTAGCAGTCCTACTCACTTTGATTCCGATATGCATCCTCAATCGGCCAGCTCCCCTTTCCATTGCTTCACAATTGTTTTCCTTCATGCTGTTACATCACTATATGGGGTCTGTGGTGTTTTAAATACTGGGCCACTATGTCTCTCTTTAGTTTGCTCCCCAGTTCATTAATCTTCCAGGATAAGCCCGTTTTCAGCCCCCCACTCCTCACAGAATGCTATGTGCAGATACGTAGTGAGATGTCTTGCTTTAGTCTTGATTCACCTGATTGTCTGGCTTCCCATGTCTCCTGGGATACCTGAGACACAGGAGTGGACTCTGTCAGCTGTGACCAATAACAGCGACTATATGAATAACACCCCTCCCCCGAACCTCCACAACTCCACCCTCCCTCTCTGCTACCCTTCTTCCTAGGCTGAAAAGCACTTGCCCTCTCCAAGTCACGGAGCGCCAGTCACTCCCCATACAACTTTCTGTAACTTTATCATTTTCCGCAGCTCAAAGAGCACTGGGAGCCAGTGTGTCCCCTCTGACCACAGAAGCTATCCTGGGATACCTTCCCTGCTTTGTCCCCCGAAACCCTTTCCCTGGAATATCACCATTCATCCCTCCACCGATTCCCCCAGCAGAGCAGATCCATGTATCTAAGTGACGTCCCTTACTGTATTCAGTGGGGAGCTTAATTTTTGTCATCTTTCTGGTCTTCGCATTTCCAGTTTCCTTCTTTACCACATATCAGGGAATTCCCTCTGTTTCCACCGGTCACTGCTGTCAAATTTGTTTCATGTGCCAGTCGTTTTTACTGCCCACCTGAGTGAGGAATCCTACCACATTAGGGGCTCCTCCATCTGTCGGCATTCCTAGTTCTTGGTGTGGTCTTGGACTAGTGCTTTTCTGCCAATTTCCAGCCCTTGGGCGATCTCCATCCTTTGATCCAGTCCCAGACCTCCTCTGGTGTAGCAAAACGCCAGGACTTCCCTTCCGCCATGATGCTCAACTTAGCTAGATACATCATCATGTAGTTTATGATTTTTGTTCCCTGAAGACTTGCTTAAACTTTTAGAAATTTCTCCAGAGTTTCTGCACCTGCAGAGTGACTTCCAGGAAGAAGGTGACATCTACATTCTCATAGATATGTTTCTCCCTATACCTGAAAGCCTGTAATATAGAATCCCTGTCTCAGTGGTTGAAGATCCTTGCAATGTTTGTCTGCAGTGGAGCGCCTGTTGCCTGGCTGGGGAGGCAGGTCCTGGACTCTATGGGCTCTTTCAATTGAAAAATATTTGGATAAGCCCATTGGTTGCAATGTTTTGAGGCTGAGGTGTTCCTAGAACAGCTCCACACCAGGTCCCTCGGCTCATTCGGCACCCCACTACTATAATATTGTTTTGCGACGATGTCCGCTGGGACACACCACGGAATCAGCCTCCCATTGCATCACAAGTATCCCAATATGCTGATTCTTATCCTGTCCCATTTCCCCTATCCCTGCATTCTCCTCACTTCGGCCAGTACGACACTGTACCCATAGCTGAGTTTGAATGGTTAATGCCTTCTCTCATCCCAGGTATCTAGTAGCCTCCTTCCTTGCTCTTATCACAGACTTGGTATGTGCCCACAGGTCTGCCCTTGTCTCGCGTTCATACCGAGCTTCTGTGTAGCCCCTCTCTCCCACTACCACTCTATCTGCATTTGGGGATAGCTCAATTTGTGGTGCAAAAGCCCAGTCATTAACGGCCAATAACTGTGATGCACAGTAGTATTTCGGGCTATCTGGTAGTGTGATTCTACCATTATAGACTCCCTCCGTGAATTTAGGAATTGCTATGCGCACCACTCCTCCATCCTACAGCATCAATTTGATTTCTGCCTTCAGCTTTCATTTATTCCAAAGTTTTATTGGCTTTCACAGAATAGGAAAAAACAGCGTGGACCATCTGCTAAAGCATATACAAAATACTTCCAATATCAGTTTCCGGCCGTTCTACCCCACTCTCCCACCCTAATGCGGGATCTCAGCAACTTGAGACACCCATACACAAAATATTTCCCGTAAGTAGTATACCGGGGAAGCCCACATCTCTTTATATTTGTGCCCAATTTCAAGAAGGCCCCAGGTCAATTTCTCCATTGCCAACAACATCTAGAGTTTTCCCACCTGTGCTTGCATTATCGGAATAAGATGAGATTTTCATTTTAGTTCTATGAGTTACTTTGCCGCCAGAGTAATGGTCAAAATCAGCCACCGGTCCTATATCAATATGCTTTTAATCTCCGGTGGTCTTAAATTTAGTACTATTATCATCGGGTTAGGTTGCGAGGATATCCAGTCACTCCTGTAATATGACTAAGGACTTCCTTCCAAAAGAGGGTAAGCCTAGGGTAAACCCACCACACATTATGCGTATCCCCCACCTCCTGACATCCCTGCTAGCAGAGCCCATCAGCATTATCATACTTATGTTTCAATTTCACCGGTGTGAGATCGCATACCATTATTATCCTTTATAACATTTCTCTATTCTACACGCTCTTGCATAATGACGGTATATCCACCCACTGTTTTTGCCATTGAGATGAGGAGATTTGCATTCCCAAGGTCTTGTGCCAGGGCTTGATATACAACCACTTTGGTGCTTCTCCCACGTCTACCAAAATAGCATATATATTAGAAATGAGCCCCATAGGACCATCTCACGTAGTGAAAAGCTTTTCCCAGGCACACCCTTCTATCCAGCGTTCAAAGTCTCCCTCAACAAGACCTGGAGTAAAATCTGCGTTAACCACCAATGGTGTATAGGGAGATGGAAGGGAATCATAGTATTTCTCTAGGCCCAATCCACCTGAATGTTTGTGCCCTTTACATTTTTACTCTAAATGCTTGCTATTTTACATGCCCATGTAACGCCATTGATTGCTCTTCGTCTCTTCCCTGTATCAGATTCGGGGAGAGCCAGAGGGAGTGCTTGAAAGTGGTAAAGCAATCTCCCAAATATATTGTGTTTTATCACTGCCACCCTGCCCATCCACAAACATTGCTCTACTTGTGTAAATCATTAGTGATAGCATTAAGCAGGTGAGAGTAGTGCGCCACATACAATAGGTGGTGTGTTGGAGTAATATAGACCCCTAGTTATTTAAATATTTTGCAGCCCACTTCAAGGGCGTGAGTTCTAGAAGTCTAGTTTTGACCTCTGGCGAAATACTTACAATGAGCATTTTAGATTTGCCTAGATTGTCCTCGAATCCTCGTAGTTTCGCCTTGGATTCCAAAACTTTCATAACTTCATGGATTGAGCATTCAGGCTCTACCAGTTTTAGTAAGACATCATCCGTGAACAAGTGTCTTTTATCTTTGTCATCTCTAATGGGCAACACCAAGATGTCCTGATGCTGCCCAACAATGGCAGCTAAGATCTCCATTGCCAATACAAATAAATGAGATGAGAGGGCATCCCTGTCTTGCCCGACTTGATAGGTGAATGCTCCAGCATGTCCCATTAAACAGGACATTTGCTGTAGATTGATTATAGCTACCCCATATCCAGGTGGCCATGTTGGGGCCAAACCAGATAACGTCTAGCACCTACAAAAATAATATCTAGCTGACCCTATCAAACGCTTTTTCATTGTCTAAAGAGAGGATCGCTAGGGGATCTTCCTGAACTTAGCCTTTTCAATCAGATAAAGAACTCAGCAAATATTATCAGCAGCTTGTCTCCATGAGACAAGACCTGACTGATCAAAGCCCATAAGGTACGACCAATGAGGCATTAAGGTACCAGACAGCAAGTTTGCGAAAATCTTGATATCCAAATTCAAAAGAGCTATTGGCTTGTATTTATCAGCTGGTTTGCCAGGCATAGGAATGAGAGTGATAATTGCTATCGACCTTGAGGGTGTAACCATTCGCGATCACAGAAAGGATTGAATAGTATTACTGAGTAGGGATCAGTTTGGGTGCAAAATGTTTGCTAAAGCAGTTGGTGAGACCATTTTCGGTGGACGGGTTACTCCATCAATGAGTGACTGATATCCCGTTCGCCAAAATATAAATCCAATAGGATATAATGGGATTTAAATTTCGGTGGATGGATATCCGTCACCATTGTGACAGAGTAATCCATCCTCGAGATCTAAATCGGGCACTTTGTTCATAAATACTTCAGTTTTATCAGCATTTGCACTAAGAATTTGACCTTCGTTGCACACTGGAGACAGAATTGTGCCAGCCTCCTTCCGTTGTCTAAGCCTCGTTGCTAATAAGGAGCCAGTTTTATTGGTATGTTCATCAAATCCTTTTTGTAGATATAATAGAACTTTTCCCGCTTTCTCCATAGCCAATAGGTCAATCTTACTTGTCTGCGAGATCATCTTCCGTTGAGATTTTGGGGAACCTGTCTGTCTTGTTGTTTAGTCGCGGCTTTAAGCTCCGACCCCAATGAGCTTTTGTAAGAGTTTCCTATCTCATGCTGCTGTTGCCCTACCCACTAAGCAGTTGCCCCTAAAGACTGCCATAGCATGTAAGGGGAGGCATTGTCAAGGTCATTTTCCTCAATCTACCTCTTAATTGCTTCCCTCAAAGCCTGCTGGATCAGTCGATCCTTAAGGAGGGTTTTTATCAAATTTTCAACTATTCGTTCTACATTTCTCTTGCTGACTATCCCCCCTTCCAAACTATCATTCTGTGGTCCAAGACCACTTTGCTACCATGCTCAATGGAGGTTGTGGTGCCGACCAATCCTGAGTGCCCCACATTAAGGGCCTGATTTAGATCATATGGGATTTATATTTTGGCAGACGGAATATCCGTCCAGTTGTGACAGAGCAACCCGTCTGCCAATATCTAAATCAGGCCCTAAGTCTAGTTGTGAATAGGACCTACAGACATATGAGAAGAAAGTGTATTTCTGCACATCCGCAAGTTTAGCTCTCCAAAGATGAACGAGGCCAACGTCTGTCAGTATCTGCTTTGTCTCCTGGAAGTGCACTCCCTGAGTATACCTGTCATGGGGGTGTCTATTCAGCAAAGCATCAGGTTTTCTGGTGCCAGGGTTTGATCGTAGTTACAGGGCTAAGAATATATTGTTCTTGACCTTGATTTGGAATATTGACATTGAGTATATCCAGTGCAGGCCCTTGATGTCTGCCCTCCAAATAAATATAGCTACCTTCTGTTGAGTCACGTTGGACCTGTAGTGCTTCTTAATGAAAGTGTTGATGTATCCGAATCATTACCCCCCACCTTCTAACGAGCCATAGCCGCATATTAATGTGTGGGGTATAGGTGGCATTTCATAAGGTGAGTATCAGATGGGAGTCTTGAAGACATACCACCTTTAGGAGAACCTCCTGTATTTCCCTCCAAATTGTCTGTTCCTTAACCGGGGAATTTAATCCCTTTACATTCTATGTGACTACTTTAACCATTAAACAATAGAAAGTTTGAGATCCCTTAAACTGCAGAGTCCCTCAGGGCTCCTCGCTAAGCCCGACCCTATCACTAACGGAAATCATAAAGGGCTATGATTTTTCCTCAATACCTTACATGGATGATACACACATTATCATCTTGCTTTCTACACAAACAGACAAGACCTCTTCTCAACTTAATCGTTGTCTCAAACGTGGTAGATTGGATGGCAGCAAGCAGCCTGGATGGTGACAAAACTAAGGTGACTGTAGTATGAAGTAAACCAAACTGATGGATGGAAACGTACTGGCCAGAATTCCTCGGCTCAACCTATGCCAAAACCAGAAGTCAAGAGCTTTCCTTGACAATCCAAGCAAACAAATTAGCGGCAACTTGCTTTGTGCCACTTAGAACACTGAGAAAGCTCCTAAGATGGCTACCTGAACCATTGTGCAAAATCGTGATGCATAAATAAGTTCGACACTGCATAAAGGGGTTATGGACACAATCATTTAAAAAGATTGTCATTTACGACCAGAATGGTGTTTAAGGCTTCCCCCAGGCGCATGAGTGGTTAAATTGAGCCATGGGCTGGCCCTCGTTACCTTCTAGCCCACAAACACGATGAGAACTATATTTGCAAACGATACAATTAAAGTCTCCGAACCATAAAATATATAAGGGCTGACTATTGATGGAGACTTGGCGATTTCCGCTTGCAAAGCCTCTATTACTTGGCAGGTGCCCTTGTCAAAAATGTTATAGTACAGGTTTACCAATAATAGGTCAACCTGTGCCAGGCCAGAAATCACTAGTAGTTGATACCACGATGATGAACAGATGCATTTAACTTTAACAAAAGCATATTTTACTGCAATAAGCACCGCGATATCACCCTTGGCCCTTCCTGATGTGGATGGAATCGCTGGGACGCAAAAGGAGCGATACCCATTTATAAAAAAATCCTCTGGGGACCAAGTGTCTTGTAGGCATATTATATCAATACCTCTAACGAAGCCTAACCAGTCCCTGTTCCTTAGTTTTTTATGCGAACTCCTGCTATTTTCCATGACAAGATTTCAAAATAAGTGGTAATGACTCCTTGCAGTGCTTGCCCCAATATTACGTTAGGAGATACATCATGAGTACAGGCGGGAGTGAATAATGCCACTACTTGGACCACCCCCTCATGATACATTTCCGATGGAACGTTACTTATAAGGTGTAAGCCTCCGACTTCAACCTGCTCACCTTCCAGGCAAGCCGAGTCCGGCTGTCAATCTACGTCTATTAGGCCAGAAAGGACTTCAAAACAGTTTGTCTGGTCAATAGGCTCTCGATGAGGAAAGTTGGACTGTTTATGCTGAATTTGGGCTTGCCACTGGTAAAAACTGGGACCTGTATGGGGAGGATAGAAGAAACCTAACGGACATGTCCTTATGGAGCCATGCTCGCCAGTCGCTTCAGTAAGGCATGTCAACAAAAAGTGCACTCACCTGGGATCTTTAAAATTCAAGACTACACAATCTCCCTCCACCGATTTCGATGTGTGGCCTAGCCATCTAACCCTACGCGCCATAATGATATTGTCGATTATTTTCACCTGGTATCCTGTTTTTCTAATTTACCAATGGGCTGATTTGTTTATAAAGCTTTGACATTCTTCATGTTGATCTAACGGCAGTGGCGGGACTCCTGTTAGTATCAAGGTATATGGAGTACTATTTGGGGGTAGGTTAAACAGATCTTGCGCCCCCTTCCCTTGATGGGGTGCATACTTTGTGCGATTGTGATTGGTAGCACAATGTCTGTCATTTTGCGGGTCATGACCAAGTCGATAAACCTTATCTATGCTAACCCCCACCCCTGCTCTACGATCTTTCCTTATGGTCACTGTCTCCCAGGTGTCCCTTTCCTCTTGGGTAAACGGCTTTTGTTGGCTAGGCTCAGACAACTTTGGGGGTAGGCAATGTTATTGAAGGGATACCCTTTTTTTGGTGGGCAACTTGCTGTTTACTAGTGTGAATAATCTCATCCCTCCTTAGTTTATAACTTAGACTACGTTTGGATTTCTCTTTTACATCATTCACCACAAAACTGAGCTGCTCTTCAATGCATCCTAAACGAACTAAAATAGGCTTCAGGGCAAAAGATATTAATTGGCTAACCCGTATGAAAAATGAAGAATCCTCTGGCTCAGGAGGTGTCCCCCTCCCCACCCCTAGACCTAATAACACCCTCCTTTGATAAAGCTAACTGAGTCTTTTTCAACACGGGGCAATGCCCCTTAGATTTTGTGCCCACCTCTGTCCTTTTTCTTTTCTCCCCAACGGCTTGTGGCCGTGTGATTTCTCCCTCAGTCAAAACAGGGATTTTTGGGCTATTTACACTGACAGTTATGGATGCGTTTGTAGTGTCAATGATATTCACTGTTGGAAAAAGTGATTCCGGAGGCTGAAGTTCAGTTTCAATGTTAATAGCCTCATGGTCCCTGGTAAGATCCAGGAGAGATGGTGCAGGAGAAGAGACTAGTGATAATCTTCTTTCAGTCAATTTGATTTCTGTACTAATTGCACCCACAGCTGTTTGTAGAAAACCATCTAAGGTTGAGCTCGAGGCTATTGGGGGCGGAGTGTTTTTTCGCCTTCCCATGGCTTCAATATTAATATCAATGAGCCACTTCCCTCGCCATGCAAGTGCCTGTTTTGCCCTTAACCGTTTTTTGTGGCGTGCATGTTTAAAAAAATATCTCTGTCAGCTACTTCAGCTCTCAACTGGCTGCAAAGATGTCCGAGTGGTGAAGCCTAGAGGGCAGGCCCAGCTCAGCCTCGTCCAGCCGCGGAAATGAAGCAAAATCAGGACATAAACTAAGTCTCAAATGGTCAGCAAATCAATACACTATCGGGAAACTTCCCTAGAGGTTCAGGAAAAAGTCTGACTCACCCCCAAATTCAGGGGTAGACGTTATCAAATGGGACACTTTAAGACATACCACCTCTAGGAGAACCTCCTGTATTTCCCTCCAAATTTTCTGTTGCTTAACCGGGGAATTTAATCCCTTTACATTCTATGTGACTACTTTAACCATTAAATAATAGAAAAGTCGAGATCCCTTAAACTTCTGGGACCCTCAGTGCTATTCGCAAGTTCTAGTCATTTTGCGCCTGGACTACGGAAACTTCCTTTATTTGGGAAGTTTCAAGACTGTCACCAAAAGATTACAGGTGATCCAAAATTGCGCCGCCAGCATCCTTTTTAAAATCCTCAAATTTCACTTTGCCACTGCGGCCCTGGCAAGCCTACACTGGTTACCTGTGACTAAAAGAATACAGTTCAAGGCTCTATGCCCACTGAGCCATGTATAAAAAGGGCCCAATGTTAATCCAGAGGCTCCTCACTCCTTACAACATCGCAAGAAGACTGCGCTCCACCAACCAGCAGCTATTTGCCTCGCCCAGAGTAAAAAGAACCAGAAGTAGAGGAAGCTCTTTTGCATTCATAGCCCCAAGCCTTGGAACTCACTCCCCCAGCATATTAGGAAAATGGAGTCTGAACTCTAATTCAGGAAATTGGCGCAAACCCATCTTTTCAACTAACTCTATTCATTCAGCCTTATCATCTGTTGCTAGTCTCAGCGCCCTTCTGGGTAGCTACGTGCTTTACAATACCTTATGAATAGAATAAATACTGTGTGCCTGTTGGGATATTCAAATCTAATTCAAAGGGGCACTGGGTCAGACCTGGTGTCACCTGTGATACAATACCATATTTCAAAACATGGACTCCCTTCACTCCCCCCAACTCCCCAACACCTTCCTCACCCTCAAAAACCCCCAGCTCGATAGGAAGAGGAACCAGCACATCCCTCTTGCACAATGTAGCCTGCCATCTCCCATCCCAGGATGCCCCCCGGCTGCCTCCAGTCAGAGCACAAACCTACATCTCTCATATTCATACAGTAGCACACCGGGCTGGACGGGTGCTTCAGCTCAACAGTTTGGTTCACCGCACTTGGACTGTCCCTCTGACAGAAGCACGTAGAGTTGAGGGCTTGGGCCTTGTGCCTCTGCAGTTGGATCCTGACATAGATCGTTAGTCTGGTGAGCCTTTCTTGGTCCAGAGGTTGGAGGAAGAATAATACATGCCCAGTGAGAGCCAGTTCTGCTCTCTATACACCCGTAGCACTCCTGTGGCCCTCCTCAAAGTCCCTTTCCTTGTGTGTCCAATTTTCAAGCTGTCTGGTGGGTAGCATAAATATTCTCCAACCTGTCTTACGATTTCCAGGGGCGATTCACTCCCCCCTTCATACGGGATTGTGGGCTCTCTCTTTGCTCCCTTGGTGGGCTATCATTGGTCCTTTCAACTGTACTTGGGCTGCTTCTCGATAGACCCAGCAATTTCTGTACCTCCTCTACTGTGCAGATCATATGGGATTTAGAGTATAGCTGAAACCACAATGCAAAGGGAAACATCTGCCTATCGAATACTTCTCTTCTATGAAGCTCAGGAGTCACTAAGGATAGCATGCGTCATTTGTTCATGGTCACATGTGAAACATCCTAGAAAAGGTCAAGAGTATATTCTCGAAAAATTAGCAGATCTTATTTTTTGACTTCTCACATTAACAATGTCCTTTAGGTGGGAGGACCCCCGCTTAACTATAATGTTGCAGGGGCAGACACCAGGTGCTTCCCATGGTGCTCTTACTCGATGTGCCTGGATTATGGGAATCTCATGCGGTTGGCCCTCTTTTAGTACAATTTGGAAAAGAGACTTATAGTACAGGATGATGTCATCACAAACCTCTATTCTGAAACGTTCTGGATCAGCACATAATCTCACTGTGATCCGTCTTACAAATCTGTACAATTTTCTCAGAGCGCCTTGATTTCTTCAACCTTATTAGATTGGGAATCCAGTATGTTCTTGACCTCTTTGCTCATGGCAATTATGTCATCTTCGTTGTTTGCCCTCAGGTCACCCTTGCCTCTATTTCGTTAGTTGCTTACGAGAGATTGAAGCCGTCCTTTAGGACTTATGCATTTGTGTCATCATATTGGAAAGTTTATCATGAAGGTCTCCTAGGCAAATGTTTAGATTCTTCTTTGTTATGGGGGTTCCCAACTCTCCTTTGTTGCTAGCCATCATGGGGCCTTGGTTTAATGCAGCTGAATTGCCATTTTGGGGGGCTGGTCTGCCGCAGGGCCAGAGGATCCTTAGTACTCACCAAGCCACTTCTGTCTCCTGTACTTACTTGACATTCAACAGATCAGTAGTCTTGCCTTGAAGGGATCATCCAGGTCGACTCCCAAAATGTTCTAGCCAAATCCCAGGGGCAGTAGCAGTCAAAGGTATGAAGCCCACAGGACGTCACAATGAAGCACAAGGAGGCATCCGTGCTATATAGGTCCAATCTGGGGGAAATGCACCTGAGCAACTGCTCGCATCTAATTTGGTAAGTCCTATAGTTCAAATGTGGGAGGTAAGAATATAAAGAAACAAGTCCCCACAGATCTTCTTGTATTCTGTGGTTAGGGATTGCAAGGCTAATTTAGCTGTATTCACCTTTGTCGTGTCTTTGGACAAAATGTCTACTCGAGGTCCTCTCTTTCAGTTAAGCAATCACTCAGTAGGCTCTAAGATGGCCATCGTCATCATGTGTTCAGGGAATGAGCGCCGAGGAGGAAAAGACAGTCAGGAGGCCTCCCCTGTGGGTTCAACTACACTTCGGGTGCTGTATGTGGCTGGGTGCTGCCTCAGGGATGGTTTCAGTTCCCCTCTGCCAGGCCACATGGGGAGCCTGGGGCTCATTGATCAGACATCTTTCCCACCTGAGTGCAGGCTTCTTGTCTGCAGCTTTCTAAAGAATTCTGGCAGGATCCTGTAGAGGGGACTTTGGATCGCATTGCGGAGTTTGGACAGGACGACCATTTTGAACATTGTGGCCCGGCCTAGTATAAATGTTACACCTATCCTTAAATATTTAAATCCCTCCAAAACTATTGGTATGCTTTCTCTGTACCTCACCTCCCAGGGACAACCTGTTAATGGATAGAATAGGGATTTCTCCCAGTTGATGGTATATTCAAAGTATGAGCGGAAAATGTGTAGGAGCCTGGGGATGATGTCATTAGGGTGCGACATGTACAATAGGATATCATCAGCGTAGAGTGAGATTCTCTCCTCCCAGTCCCCAAACCAGCAGGTCTTCCCAGATCGAGCAGGCCAGGGGTTCCAGCGAAAGCCCAAATAGCAATGGGGATAGCAGACATCTGTGCCTCGTACCCCTCTCCAGTCCGAAAGGGGTACAATGTAGTAACATTTACTCTTACCCTTGCCATTGCTTGATGATAGAGGAGCTTTATCCACTGCCGAAAGATTGGCATTTTACCCACTCTTTCCAACACTTCAGGTAGGTATGTCCTCTCCAGAGTGTTGAAGACTTTCGCCGTGTAATGGTATAGCAGGGCTGAGTCTTCTCGGTGATCCCTCAATCTGGTAAGGTTGCCATATCGGTGTTTGAGGTTCAGCCTAGTGCTCCTATGAGGCATGAAGCCCAACTGGTCCAGATGCACCAGTTTAAAGATGACCTGCCTTAGCCAAGTGGCCAGTACGTTCGCTAGGATTAAGCATTGATATAGGCCTATAGGAAGGGACAACTATCTGCTGGTTTCCTGTCTTTCAGGACTGCCACTATCATAGATAACTGCTGGTCACAGGGTATTTGGCTTATTTCATTGGCTTCAAGGAACATCTGTCTCTTGTGCTGCGCTAAGCCATGCTTTTATATAGTTCTATTTGAAATTTGTTCAGCCCTGGAGCTTTCCCAGATGAATGTCTTTGATGGTCCTAACTATCTCACTTTATACTATGTCTTCATCTAGTTAATTTGTTTCCTCTGGCATGGGGACCAGGAGGTGTATATGTTTGAGGAAGCCTCCTGTGTCACTTGATAACTTGCTCGTGATTGACCGATATAGGCCTTGATAGTAACTTGCGATTTCTGCCACTATTTCTGTTTGCCCCTTGACGGGCGGCTCCTTCTCTCTCTGTATTTCCTATACCAAATTTCTATCCCTCTCTTGCTCAGCCATACAGGAACCTCCCTGGTTTATTGCCTACCTCGTTTAGCTGGTACTGCGAGGCCAAGGCGGTGGTTCTCTCTTTATTATCAGCGAGGTCCCCGTACTCTTGCTGTCGTAGCCTCAGTAATGGCCTGCTTTCTTATTTACATACTTTTGAAACCCCTGTTCGAGGAGTAGAATCCCACACCCTAGTTTAACGGCTTGTTTCCTCTTCCATTTCCTCAACCCGCTTAATAGGCAGATAGCCTCCCCCTCAGGACCACCATGTAGACTTCCCATGTTATGAGCTCTGAGATTACTGTACCCATGTTTTCTTCAAAGTAGTGGACAGTGCCTTTTCTCAACTCCTGAGTGATACTTCTATCTTTGAGGTACCATAGGTCTTGAGTCCAGGCCCTGTCTCTATCCACATATGGGTCCTGCAGCTTGGCCCACATCTGTGAGTGATTTGAGATCCCGTTCGCAATCAGTCTAGTGTAGTGAATCTCCCAATATAATAATCGATATTTGATAAACTGTTGCATGCTCTGGAGTGGAAAGTCTTTTGTCATGTCCTGGGGTGCTGGTTGTCTAGATGTCAGATAGACCTTTGGCCCAAAGGAATCCCACCAAGGAAATCTCCCCTGCCCTTCCCTGTCATTGTGGGTATCTATCCTTCCCATCACTCACCACTAGACTGAAGTTGCCTAAAATGAGTACCCCGTTAGGTAGGCGCAGTAGGAGGGTGCCCAGTGTCTCCAAGGTCTATGCAAGGAGTTTAGGTGGGACGTATAGAAAGCAAAGGTTGATTTGCATGCCGTCCTAGCAGCCCGACTCTTCAACTTATCACCCTTTGACGTCGACCCCTGTATGATGAGTGTTGACTTCTTAATTAGCAGTCCTACTCCCTTTGAGTCAGATGTGTGACCCAAATGCGCCAGCACTTTATATCCCCCTTTTCAGTGCCTCACAATTGTTTCCCTTCAGGTGTGTTTCATGTAACATTGCCACTTCAGGTCCCTAGTGTTTTAGATACTGAACCTCTATGCATCTCTTTGTTTTTTTCCCAAGTCCCTTTACAGTCCAGGTCAAAGCTGTTAATTTGCCCCCTCCGCTGCATGCTTTGTGTAGATACGAATTGAGAAGCTTTGCTTTACTCTTGATCTGCCCAATTGTCTGGCTTCCCATGTCTTCTGGAGCCTCTGAGACACTGGAGTGGACGCTGTCAGTTGAGACCAATGACAGCAGCTATGTGAATAACTCCCCTCTGAACCACCCCATCTCCTTGTTCCTCCCTGCTATCTTGCTGTCTGGGCTTAAAACTACTTGGCCTCCCCAAATCGCCTGTTGTGTCCTCTCTGACCACAGAAGCTGTACTGGGAACCTTCTCAGCTTTGTCTTCCCTCCCCCCATTCCCTGCAGTCACCATTTGTCCCTCCATCATTTCGCCCAGCGGAGCAGATGCAGGTATCTAAATCATCGTGTTCAGGTGCATTCAACATAATGATGAACCTCAACAAACTATGCCAACACTGTCCTCAGTCCTCACCAGTCCATCAAATAATGCTAGCTAAATCTGGAGAGGAGCCCTCTTTTCATCCCTCACACATGGATAGCCCTAACTTGTACATGTCTCCAAGCTCTTTGAGATAGGGAGTATCCCAAACCACCAGCAAGATTATCACACAGACAGCACATGACAGGGAAGGTATCTGTGCGAGCACCCAGGTCAGGAACACCCAATAGGTGAAATGGGAGAACACCCTTTCAGCAAGTCCACCAGCTGTAACCCAGAGCTTGAGACTTTTTTTTATAATATTAGAAACGCAATACAAGTTTAGATGTCCCATGATTACTTGAACAAGGCAACGTTTTCAAACTCCTGACATATCTCCAGAATGGCCCCAATTTTCTTTCTTAAGAATCAATAAAAAAATTGCATTTTTTCTGCACGGAAAGGAAAAAGTAGAAAAACCAAAACAATGGTAATAAAATCCAAGAATGAGTTTGACTCCATTATGATACAAAAACCAACATTTGCCAAGTGGGGCATTCTAATTTCGCACCTGGAGCCTGATCGCTCTCCAACAATATCCCTACAGTGCATCACAAAAAAAACATAAAATGATCGAAACTCTATGAAAATGTCTGGTCTTTAGGGGAAGATCCATCACCCACCTCAACAATGGACTTATTGCCTTTGGCAAATGAATCCGCAAACACAATGACAAAAAAGCAAAGATACGCAGACAAAAGAAGATGAAGATTTTGCTGCAGCATAAAATCAAGGACACCTGCTGCACAATGATATATTAAAAGACGAATTTAAGCCTTGCATTTAAAAAAAAGAACAGCATAAGAGACAAATGACTCAAAAGCAAAGAAATACAAGTTTGATCTGAAACCAAACTGCACCCAACTTTAAGCCAAAAACGAAATGTTATTCCCTCCCTTTCATAGGAAATAAAACATTAGAAACTGAGCGACAACCCCCTTCATATACTAATCACATTGAAAGCTGTGATCTAACAACTTCAGAAGAGCATGATATGGACGGGCACATTCCTCATCCAAACTCCAACAGCATCTTCAGGATGATTTCGAAAAAGTAAAAAAGTATTGACATTTGAATAAGATTTTCAACATGAACACAAGCAGCAAGACTCCAAATAGGAAGGAAGAGAAAGCTCAACTTAAAAAAAAAACGCCAAGTGGGCCTCCTGTAACTATGTCCATCACAAACTATGAGGCTCTGCAGGGAATCCCTATTATAAAGCACAAGAAAACTAAAGAAAATAGTGTGAGAAACCTTCATCAAACCATGCGAGCACTACCCTCAGTCCTCACCAGTCCATCAAATAACGCTGACTAAATCTCGACAAGAGCTCTCTCTTCATCCCACGCACATGGACAGGTCTAACTTGTACACGGCTCCAAGTTCTTTGAGGGAAGAGTATCCTAAACCACCAGCAAGATTAGAACACTGATAACACAAGACAGGGAAGCAATCTATGCAAGCACTCAAGCCCAGGAGCACCCAATAGGTGAAATGGGACAAAAATCAACACCCTTTCAGCAAGTCTACCAGCTGTAACCCAAAGCTTGCGACTTTTCTTATTCCATTAGAAGGATAATACTTTAGAGGTCACATGATTACATGAACCAAGGCACCATTCTAAAACTCCTGACATTTCTCTAGAATGTCCATAAAATATTTTCTGAGCAATCAATAAAAAAACTTGCTTGTCTTTCTGCACAGGAAGGAGAAAGTAGAAAAACCAAAATGATGTATTAAAATACAACGATGAGTTTGACTGAATTACGATACAACAATCAACTCTTGCCAAGTGGTTCATTCTAATTTTGCGTTTGGAACCTGATCGCTCTCCAACAATATGCCTACAGAGCACCAGAAAAAAAAAAACAATCGAAGCCCAATGAAAATGTCTTGACTTTTAGGGGAAGATCCATCACCCACTACAACAATGGACTTATTGTCTTTGGCAAATGAGTCTGCAAATACAACAACAACAAGCAGCTATAAACAGACAAAGGAAAATGAGGATTTTGTTGTAGCAGAAAATCAAGGCAACCAGCCGCACAATGATACATTAAAAGAAGACTTTAAGCCCTGCATTAAAAAAATAATTTCATAAGAAACAAGTGACTCAAAAGCAGAGAAATGCAATTTTGTTATGAAATCAAACCACACTCAGCTTTAAGTCAAAAATGGAATGTTATTCCCTCCCTTCTATTGGAATTAAAAATTAGAAACTGAACCACAACCCATTTCATATTCTAATCACATTGGAAGCTGTAACCTGACACCTTCAGAAGAGCATGATATTGAAGGGACACTTTACTAACTAATCTCCAACAGCATCTACAGGATGATTTGGAAAAAGTAAGAAAGTATTAACATTTGAATAAGACTTTCCACATGAACACAAGCAACAAGACCCCAAAACAGGAAAGGACAGCTCAACCTAAAAAAACAGTCAAGTAGACCTCCTGTAACTATGTCCATCACTAACTATGAGGCTCCGCAGGGCATCCCTAATATAAAGCAGAAGAAAACTACAGAAATTAGTGCAAAAAACCTTCATCAATATATGCCAGCACTGCCAGTAGTCTTCATCAGTATATCAAATAATGCTAGCTACACCCGGAGAAGAGCCCGCTCTTCCTCCCCCCAACATGGATAGTCCTAACTTGTACAAGTCTCCAAGCTCTTTGAGGGAAGGAGAATCCCAAACCACCGGCAAGATTAGCACCCTGACAGCACAAGACAGGGAAGCAATCTGTGCGAGCACTTAGGCCCAGCAGCACCGAATAGGTAAAATGGAAGAAAAATCAACACCCTTTCAGCAAGTCCACCAGCTGTAACCTAGAGCTTGGGAGTTTTGTTATTCTATTAGAACAACAATGCAACTTTAGAGGTCACATGATTACTTGAACCAAGGCAAAATTCTCAAACTCCTGAGGTAGCTCCAGAATGTCCCAAAACGTTTCTGGACAATAAATAAAAACATTTCCTTTTTTTGCACAGAAAGTAGACAATAGAAAAACCATTATTAAAATACAAAGATGAGGCCGACTGCATTATGATACAAAACTCAACTTTTGCCAAGCGGGTCATACTAATTTTGCACCTGGAACCTGATCGTTCTCCAACAATATGTCTACAGTGCAACACAAAAAAAAAAAACAACAATCGAAACCCAATGAAAATGTCTGGACTTTTAGTGGAAGATCCATCACCCATCACAAAAATGGACTTTTTGCCATTGGCAAACGAGTCTGCAAATACAATCACAACAAGCAACTAAAAACCGACAAAAGAAGATCAAGATTTTGCTGCAACAGAAAATGAGGGAATCCAGTCGCACAATGATAAATTAAAAGAAGACTTTTAGCCCTGCATTTAAAAAAAGAATTGCATACTTCAAAAGAGACTCCAGCGCATCCAGAACGCCTCCGCACGACTCATCCTGGACATCCCCCGACACAGCCACATCACCGTGCACCTGAAAGACCTGCACTGGCTCCCCGTCAGCAAGAGAATCACGTTCAGACTCCTCACCCACGCACACAAGACCCTCCACGACCTGGGCCCAAAGTACCTCAACGACCGCATGACCTTCTACACGCCCACACGCCAGCTACGATCAACCAGCCACGCCCTCGCCACCGTACCACGCATCCGCAGAACCACCGCCGGAGGAAGATCCTTCTCCTACCTGGCAGCCAAGACCTGGAACTCCCTCCCCACTCACCTTCGGCGAACCCAGGACCATCTCTCCTTCAGGAAGCAGCTCAAGACCTGGCTGTTCGAGCAGTAACTTACCCCCTCCCCCAGCGCCTTGAGACCCTCCCGGGTGAGTAGCGCGCTCTATAAATGCCGTGATTGATTGATTGATTGATAATAGACAAGTGACTCAAAAGCAAAGAAATGCAATGTTGATATGAAATCAAAACGCACTCAACTTTTAGCTTAAAGGAAATGTTATTCCCTCCCTTCCATAGGATATAAAAAATAGAAACTGAGCCACAACCCCCTTCATATATTAATCACATTGAAAGCTGTGATCTGATACCTTCCGAAGAGCATGATGTTGCAGGGACACTTTCCTCATCCAATCTCTAACAGCATCTACAGGTTGATTTCGAAAAATAAAAAAGTACTGACATTTGAACAAGACTTTCCACAAGAACAGAAGAAACAAGACCCCAAAATTGGAAGGAAGAGACAACTCAACCTTAAAAAAAAAAGAGGTAAGTGGACCTCCTGTAACTATGTCCATCGCAAACTGTGAGGCTCTGCAGGGAATCCATATTTTAAAGTACAAGAAAATAAAAAAAAAAGTGCAAAAAAACCTTCATCAAACCATGCCAGCACTGTCCTCAGTCCTTTCCAGTCCAGCAAATAACTCTATCTAAATCTGGAGTAGAGCCCTCTCTTTATCCCCCGCACATGGATAGACTAACTTGTAGAAGTCTCCAAGCTCTTTGAGGGAAGGAGTATCCCAAACCACCGGCAAGATTAGCACACTGTTAGCACAAGAAAGGGAAGCAATCTGTGCGAGCACTCGGGCCCAGCAGCACCCAATGGGTAAAATGGAAGAAAAATTAACACCCTTTCTGCACGTCCACCAGTTGTAACCCAGAGCTTGCGAGTTTTGTTATTCTATTAGAACGACAATACAACTTTAGAGGTCACATGATTACTTGAACCAAGGCAACATTCTCAAACTCCTGAGGTATCTCCAGAATGTCCCAAAAGTTTTTGGACAATCAATAACAAGATTACTTTTTTTTGCACAGAAAGGAGAAAGTAGAAAAAACCAAAGCTATGGTATTAAAATACAAAGATGAGGTTGACTGCATTATGATACAAAACTCAACTTTTGCCAAGTGGGTCATACTGATTTCACACCTGGAACCTGATCGTTCTCCAACAATATGTCTACAGTGCAACACAAAAAAAAAAACAACAATCGAAACCCAATGAAAACGTCTGGACTTTTAGTGGAAGATCCATCACCCATCACAAAAATGGACTTTTTGCCATTGGCAAACGAGTCTGCAAATACAACCACAACAAGCAACTAAAAACCGACAAAAGAAGATCAAGATTTTGCTGCAACAGAAAATGAGGGAATCCAGTCGCACAATGATAAATTAAAAGAATACTTTTAGCCCTGCATTTAAAAAAAGAATTGCATAATAGACAAGTGACTCAAAAGCAAAGAAATGCAATGTTGATATGAAATCAAAACGCACTCAACTTTTAGCTTAAAGGAAATGTTATTCCCTCCCTTCCATAGGATATAAAAAAATAGAAACTGAGCCACAACCCCCTTCATATATTAATCACATTGAAAGCTGTGATCTGACACCTTCCGAAGAGCATGATGTTGCAGGGACACTTTCCTCATCCAATCTCTAACAGCATCTACAGGTTGATTTCGAAAAAATAAAAAGTACTGACATTTGAACAAAACTTTCCACAAGAACAGAAGAAACAAGACCCCAAAATTGGAAGGAAGAGACAACTCAACCTTAAAAAAAAAAAAGAGGTAAGTGGACCTCCTGTAACTATGTCCATCGCAAACTGTGAGGCTCTGCAGGGAATCCATATTTTAAAGAACAAGAAAATAAAAAAAAAAGTGCAAAAAACCTTCATCAAACCATGCCAGCACTGTCCTCAGTCCTCACCAGTCCAGCAAATAACGCTATCTAAATCTGGAGTAGAGCCCTCTCTTTATCCCCGCACATGGATAGACTAACTTGTAGAAGTCTCCAAGCTCTTTGAGGGAAGGAGTATCCCAAACCACCGGCAAGATTAGCACACTGTTAGCACAAGAAAGGGAAGCAATCTGTGCGAGCACTCGGGCCCAGAAGCACCCAATGGGTAAAATGGAAGAAAAATTAACACCCTTTCTGCACGTCCACCAGTTGTAACCCAGAGCTTGGGAGTTTTGTTATTCTATTAGAACGACAATACAACTTTAGAGGTCACATGATTACTTGAACCAAGGCAACATTCTCAAACTCCTGAGGTATCTCCAGAATGTCCCAAAATGTTTTTGGACAATCAATAACAAGATTACTTTTTTTTGCACAGAAAGGAGAAAGTAGAAAAAACCAAAGCTATGGTATTAAAATACAAAGATGAGGTTGACTGCATTATGATACAAAACTCAACTTTTGCCAAGTGGGTCATACTAATTTCACACCTGGAACCTGATTGTTCTGCAACAATATGTCTACAGTGCAACTCAAGAAAAAAAAAAACAATCGAAACCCAATGAAAATGTCTGGACTTTAAGAGGAAGATCCATCACCAATCACAACAATGAACCTATAGCCTTTGGCAAATGAGTCTGCGAATACAACGACAACAAGCAGCTATAAACAGACAAACGAAGATCAAGATTTTGCTGCAGCAGTAAATCAAGGAAACCAGTCGCACAATGATACATTAAAGGAAGACTTTAAGCCCTGCATTTAAAAAACGAATTGAAAAGAGACAAGTGACTCAAAAGCAAAGAGATGCAATGTTAATATGAAATCAAAACGCACTCAGCTTTTAGCCAAAAAGGAAATGTTATTCTCTCCCTTCCATAAGAAATAAAAAAAATGGAAACTGAGCCACAACCCCTTCATATATTAATAACATTGAAAGCTGTGATCTAACAACTTCAGAAGAGCATGATGTTGAAGGGACTCTTTCCTCATCCAATCTCAAACAACATCTACAGGATGATTTGGAAAAATTAAAAAAGTTTTTACATTTGAACTTTACTTTCCACATGAACACAAGCACGTAGACGCAAAATAGGAAGGGTCAAATCAACCTTAAAAAACAAAGAGTCAAGTGGACCTCTTGTAACTATGTCCATCGGAAACTATGAGGCTCCACAGAGCATCCCTATTATAAACCACAAGAAAACTACAGAAATTAGTGCAAAAAACCTTCATCAATATATGCCAGCACTGCTCCTAGTCTTCACCAGTCCATCAAATAGGGTAAGCTACATCTGGAGAAGAGCCCTCTCTTCCTCTCCTGCACATGGATAGGCCTAACTTGTACAAGTCTCTGAGTTCTTTGAGGGAATGAGTATCCCAAACCTGCAGCAAGATTATCACACTGACAGCACAAGACATGGGTAGCAATCTGTGCGAGCACTCCGGCCCAGCAGCACCCAATAGATGAAATGGAAGAAAAATCAACACCCTTTTAGCAAGTCCACCAGCTGTAACCCAGAACTTGAGACCTTTGTTATTCTATTAGAAGCGCAAAACAACTTTAGAGGGCAAATGATAACTTGAACCAAGGCAACATTCTCAAACTCCGGACATATCTCTGGAATGTCTAAAAATGTTTTCTGAAGAATCATTAAAACATTGCTTTTCTTTCTCCACTATCTCCATCAACATTTGCTAAGTAGGGCATTCTAATTCCTCACCTGGAGCCTGATCGCTCTCCAACAATATCCCTACAGTGCAACCCAAAAAAAAAAGATTAAAACCCAATGAAAATGTCTGAACTTTTAGGGGTAGATCCATTACCGACCTTAAACAATGGACTTAGTGCCTATGGCAAATGTTTGCAAAGACGACGACAAAAAGCAGCTGTAAGCAGACAAAAGAAAATGAGGATTTTGCTGCAGCAGAACATCAAGGAAACCAGACGTGCAATGATACATTAAAAGAAGACTTTAAGCCCTGCATAAAAAAAAATAACTCCATAAGAAACAAGTGAATCAAAAGCCAAGAAATGCAATTTTGATATGAAATCAAACCGCGCCCAGCTTTAAGCCAAAATCGAAATGTTATTCCCTCCCTTCTATTGGAAATAAAAAATTAGAAACTGAACCCCAACCCCCTTCATATACTAATCACATTGAAAGCTGTGATCTGACACCTTCAGAACAGCATGATATTGAAGGGACTCTTTACTCATCCAAAATCCAACAGCATCTACAGGATGATTTGGAAAAAGTGAAAAAAGTATTGACATTTGAACAAAACTTTCAACATGAACAGAAGAAACAAGACCCTAAATAGGAAGGAAGAGACAGATCAACGTACAAAAAAGAGCCAAGTGGACCTCTTGTAACTATGTCCATGGCAAACTATGAGGCTCCACAGGGCATCCGTATCATAAAGCACAAGGAAACTGCAGAAATTAGTACAAGAAACCTTCATCAAAATACGCCAGCACTACCCTCAGTCCATCAAATAATGCTAGCTAAATCTGGAGAACAGCCCTCTCTTCATCCCACTCACATGGATAGGCCTAACTTGTACAAGTCTCTTTGTTCTTTGAGGGAAGGAGTATCTCAAACCACCGGCAAGATTAGCACCCTGACAGCACAAGACATGGAAGCAATCTGTGCGAGCACTCAGTCCAGGAGCACCCAATAGATGAAATGGAAGATAAATTAACACTCTTTCAGCAAGTCCACCAGTTGTAACCCAGAGCTTGGGAGTTTTGTTATTCTATTAGAACGACAATGCAACTTTAGAGGGCAAATGATCACTTGAACCAAGGCCACATTCTCAAACTCCTGACATATCTGGAGAATGTCCAAAAAATGTTTTCTGAAGAATCAATAAAAAATTGCTTTTCTTTCTGCACAGAATGTAAAAAGCAGAAAAACCAAAACAATGGTATTAAAATACAAAGATGAGTTTGCCTGCATTAGGTTTCAAAAATAAACATTTGCCAAGTAGGGCATTCTAATTTCTCGCCTGGAGCCTAATCGCTATCCAACAATATGTCTACAGTGCAACACAAAAAAAATCGATCGAAACCCAATAAAATGTCTGGACTTTTAGGGGAAGATCCATCACCCACCTCAACAATGGACTTATTGCCTTTGGCAAATGAGTCTGCAAATTCAACGACAACAAGCAGCTATAAACAAACAAAAGAAGCTGAGGATTTTGCTGCAGCAGAGAATCAAAGAAACCACCCTCACAAGGATACCTAAAAAGAAGACATTAAGCCCTGCATTTAAAAAAAGGATTGCATAAGAGACAAATGACTCAAAAGCAAAGAAATGCATTTTTGTTATGAAATCCAACCGCACCCAGCTTTAAGTCTAAAACGAATTGTTATTCCCTCCCTTCCATAGTAAAAAAAAAATTAGGAACTGAGCCACAACCCCCTTCATATACTGATCACATTGAAAGTTGTGATCTAACAATTTCAGGGGAGCATGATATTGAACTGACACATTCCTCTCCAATTTCCACCAGCATCTGCAGGATGATTTGGAAAATGTAAAAAAGTATTGACAGTCGAACAAGACTTTCCACATGAGCACAAGCAACATGATCCCAAAATAGGAAGGAAGAGACAACTCAACCATTAAACAAAACAGTCAAGTGGACCTCCTGTAACTAAGTCCATCACAAACTATGAGGCTCCGAAGGGCATCCGTATTATAAAGCACAAGGAAACCCAAAGAAATAAGTGCGAAAAACCTTTATCAAAATACGCCAGCAGTACCCTCAGTCCTCATCAGTCCATCAGAAAATGCTAGCTAAGACTGGAGAAGAGCCCTCACCCTTTCAACAAGTCCACCAGCTGTAAGCCCAGAGCTTGAGACTTTTGTTAGACTATTAAAACCGTAATAGAACTTTAGAGGTCAGATGATTACTAGAACAAAAGCAACATTCTCAGTCTCCTGACGTATTGCCAGAATGTTCAAAAAATGTTTTCTGAAGAATCAATAAAATATAGATTTTCTTTCTGCACAGAAATGTAGAAAAATCAAAACAATTGTATTAAAATACAAACATGAGTTCGACTACATTATGTTATGAAAATCACCATTTGCCAAGTGGGACATTCTAATTTCGTGCCTGGAGCCTGATCGCTATCCATCAGTATGCCTACAGTGCACACCAAAGACAAAAAAAAACAAAAACCTAACCCCCATGCAAATGCCTGGATCTTTGAGGGAAGATCCATCACCCACCTCAACAATGGACTTTATTGCCTTTGGCAAATGATTCTGCATATATAACAACAACAAGCAGCTATAAACAGACCAACGGACTAAAAACGATGGGGATTTTGCTGCAGTTGAAAATCAAGGAAATCAGCCACACAATGTTACATTAAAGAGACGAGTATAAGCCCTGCATTTAAAAAATAATTGCTTTAGATACAAATGAAGATGGATATATACTGGGTAAATTAGCTTTAAGTATTTAATAATTTTTTGAAGGCACATATATCTAGAGTATGATGTGCTAATATGTACATTGATGTTGTAGGTAATAGTGGTTATGGCTAAAGCCCATGGATAATGAGTGCTATCTAAACTCTTCTACACGGATTGAGCGTCGGCACAATGTTGCACATAGAAGAACAAGAGGACCTTTGGACTTTTAAAAGTAAAGTCTGATGTCTCCATTGGTGTGGAGAAGTCCTACAATATTCTCCAGAAATCAGTCGTAAAATGGTGTCAACATGTGCAATTCTACACAATATAGTGACTCAGAAAGAATTGGAAGTTTGGATGTCTGAGTCAGAGTCTGATGAAGAGGACGAAAAGTCATCAGCACCTCAACATGATGATGACTCAAGAACAGCCCAAGGCCGCGTACTCCTCGCTAATGTAACAAATGATTATTTTACAGGGTAAGTGATATATGTACAAACTCATTTTAGCATAATAATACAAATGCTTTGTAGTTGGTAAACCATAGTCTCGCTTTACTTTAAGATATGGTAATGTATGTAAGCAAAGTAATGTAACATTAATCTATGTCACAAAAGGTAAATTATAATGTACAAAAGGTATAATATGTGTGTTATATAATAATATAAAATAAAAGCTATAACATGTGTGTTGTTACCCTAAATACACCAAAAATAACAAATGACAAATAAAATGTCTATTTTGAATTTGCCACGAGCAGATATTGTATCTCCTACATTGCCCTCAATAGCAGTACGATTCCTGGTTTCACAAAGAATCATGCTATCTGTGGCAACATGCTGACACTGGACTGATCCTCACTTTCTGCTGCTACTACTTGTGTACCACTTGCAATCTGTAATTTATGCACTGTTTCTACAACATTTGTATTTTGATGAGGCCTTATGCTTCTTCCCTGCTGTAGTGGCTCATTTCAACTTGTAGGCTGACAATACACCATGACAATGTAGATGTGGCATGTACAAGGCAATTAATTGACCTACTTAAGAAATCAATACGTACAGAGTGTTGATGTTTCCTACGCTTTTGACTCATAATATCAATGCGTAATTTGAGCCAGTGGTTTCCACTTCTTGGGACCAGCATGTAATTGTCAACATCAGCACTTATGGCAGTCTGCCACATGGTGGTGCTGCTAGTACAAATTACAGTTGAGCGCAAAAACAGTTGATTATTAAGTGAATTATACATAAAAAAATAGTAATACCTGCTGCCTAAGCCATTCTTATGGCTTTGGGGGACTGGAATAGTTCAAATTGTCACACTTGTAGGAGTGTGACGGTTAGTAGTTGTCTTGGTACTGTCACTTCCTGCACTGACATGGGCAATGGGTGATGCAAGCTGCAGTGGCCTCCTGACAAGGGTCCAGCGTTTATTCTTTTACAAATTAAGCACTGCATAATATCCTGATTTAATTCAATACATAGAGTCGACTTCATTGCATCTGTCAAACTATCTAGCTTTTCCTTCATGGAAATCTGGGTTCAAGCAAGGGTATGTCAAATTTTTTGAAAACCAAATGCAATGATTTTCTTCATGTTTGTCTTTTCATTCCAGGTACTGAACCTTAAGCATTGACGCGTTCAAACCTCCAAAGAGATGCACCTTTTCGTCACTATGAGCAGTTCACAGAATTTGTTAGGATTGTGTGTTGGCAACATGGCGAGTATGAGCTCCACATCGACCGGAGTTATCTTAGCTTCCCTACAGGTTCCTGGGTGACACTTTGTGTGTCTCTTCCACACACTTCTTGTACTAAATGTGTATGTTCCGTGACTCTGTCATTCATATATTCCACTTATGGTGCTGTGCGCGGGCTATGAAGATTAATTGGTCCGTGATTTCCTCATGTCCCTCGGCTTCTGACACATCACTTCCATGAGTCTGGATATCTGTTAGAAAATGGAATCATGATTAATAAATTTGTTGAACTCAAGCTAATGTGTTAATGTGTTTTCACTACATCTACCATGATACAGTATGGAAATTCACTGCTTTTTTAATGTACACTAATATGCTCATTCCATTCCCTATTTATATATACACAAGAATTGAAAAGGTTGTATAATGTATAAGCGTTTTGACACTGCCTAACCACATATATTTGTGTATGCAACAATGCTATCTTATACTTACCTTGAGAGGTTTCTGGAATGTCAGATGTATCAGTTGTACCTAATCCATTGACTGATTCTGATCTCAGAGTAGTTTTTACCAGTTCTTCTATTGCAGTTGGTTTGGGGTAGTGGGATACCTCCTCCAGTGCCTCTAGCCTCAATTAGACAGTTTGCAACCTTCTCTCTTGTCCATGATCTGAGATCTTGCCATCATTTTCTGATTTCCCTCAATAGATCTCTACATCACACCAACAGAGTTGATTTTCTTCTGTATTGATTTCCATATTGAATTATTATGTGATAACGGGACTGTGAGGGATGATTTCCAAAAAAGGATTGTCATGGTGCCCAACACACTGCTCTGTCAATATTTCCAGTTCTTTTCTTGAATACTTTATTTTGAGTTTCCAGGCCCCAGCCTCCTTCTCTGTGTCCTTTCTTAACATTTGATATCTTTATGGGTGGATGCCACACACACAGGTTGATGTTGTTTGGATACTGTCCACAATCTCCAGCATGCACACTCTGCTATTTCCAATTGAGCAGCACTTTTCGTTGTGAGGTCATCAGGGTATGCCAAAATCGATGGCCGCTAATTGTGACACGATTCGCAATTTAGGAAAGCGCACCAAACAAATACTGATTCACAAATTGTTGATGCAACTACTATCGTGCATTCCGAATAGCGAATTGTGAGGTGCTATTTGTTGCTATTAAGAAATCATTAATCAGTTGCTTCATACTTCTGGCCTAATATTCATAGAACCCTCACACTCAAAGCTAAACCCTCTGGAGACCGACAAAACTAATAAAACCTCTATCAACACCCCTGCTGCAGCAGACCAAAAGAAAAATGGAATAACTTTCAGGCCCCATGATACACAGTGACATGGAGCCACTCAAAAGGTCATGATAAATTGAAAGCCACTAGGACTAACAGCTAAATAGATCTCTATATTCCTTATACAGATGCTACAAGGCAATGGCTTCCCTTACATGGTCCATCAAAAACCAGGATGCCCAGCCCTTGGGCTATCAGAGTTGGCGACCAACAAAACCACCCAAACTGTAAATGAAAATGAGCAACGGTCCAAATAGACTTAAATAATTTGGTGCTAACGGAACATCCCCTGTCACTCAACCAGACCACAGAACCAATCGCTTATTAAATAACAGATGAAGATCTGCTTGAATCAAGTGCATTAGATTTTTTACAAACCTCAGAGCAAATCATCTCCCCAGAAGAAGACCGAGGGGCATATTAGCAAGACCCACGTTAAAATTATCGCCGTTTTAGCGGCAGGAAACTGCCGCTAAAACGGCGATAATGGGCTTGCTAATATGCGTTATGGAATTCCAATAGAAGCCCAGGTTAGATGTCCTGCACATCTAACCTGGGCTTCTATTGAGTTCTATAACGCATATTATCAAGCCCATTATCGCCGTTTAGCGGCAGTTTCCTGCCGCTAAAACGGCGATAATTTTAACGTGGGTCTTGCTAATATGCCCCCAAATTCTAAATAACTAAAAAAATTGGTAAGAACTATCAGCTGCATTGAACGTGATGATCCCAGCTCAAAACACACACCCTTGAAAAGCAATTAACTGCTGTATTAAAGGTTGTATGCTCTTTGGCAATGATCAATACTAAACTGCAAAATCTGAACTTCTTAATAATCAGGACTACCAGTGCCCACAGGCATGTCCCTCCTGCTTCCCAATAATTAATAAATGTTAGCGGCTATTTACCAGGCCTCCAGGTAAATAGTGATTTTTTTTCTGCTATTTACTCAGCTACGGGCTAAATAGTAGAAATGATTTACTATTTGACCGGCGGCCTTGAAAATAGCAAAGAAACTTCACTATTTACCCGGCCATTGGCTAACGAATAGTCTGACTGTTTGGCAGACAGCTGTTCAAATAGCAGAGAAACTTCACCATTTACTTGGCCACATGCTAAACAGTTGAGATTCTAAACTGTTCCGCTCTCGGACGTGCAAAAAGCAGAAACTATTAACAATTGAACCGGCAACTGGTTAAAGATTAGTGAATCTACACTATCTCGCTGCTGGCGGTACAAATAGCAGGAAACCTAAATATTTACATGACTGCTGACTAAATTGTAGAGATTTTGCTCTGTCCCGCTGGCACCATGTAATTAGCAGAAAACGTCACTATCTACTCACCGCTGGATAAACAGTAGAGGTTCTGCACTGTGTGACTGGCAGCCTTGCACATAGCAGAAAAACTTCACTTCCTACCCAGCCGCTGGTTAAATAGTAGAGATTCTGCACTAGGCATCTGGCAGCTGTGCATATAGCAGGAAAACATAAATATTTATGTGGCTGCTGGCTGAAGAGTAGAGATTCTGTCTGTTTGTCCAGCAGCCGTGCAAATAGCAGAAAAACTTATATATTTGTTTGGTCGCTGTCTAAATAGTAGAGATACTGCACAATAGGCGGCAGTTTTTGGAAAAGCTCTTCCTCCCTGAGGCATCCGTCCTAAAGGGACGCCTTCCCCTTTGCAAATTAGTTGCCACCCCAACTCGGGCCATTAGCTCATCAATGGTTCGCAACAACCTTTGCAGTCACAAATTATCAATCAATTCCTTTCTCAATTGGAAAAGGGAGGGAGGAAACCCCTTTCATGAACCCTCCTATTTGCAATTCAGAAACGATTGCAAACGTCATTTTACTAGTCTAAAGAAATCTCCAACTCATAAAAAGGAACTATTTTTGTGGTCACAAACCGTGTGATTTTGCAACATGAGGCCCTTAGTGCTAAAACTGGCTGAGATGTAGGCACTAACCTTTAAATCTGAAAGTCCCAAACATTTGAAGGTTTGCAAGTTATTTTGACAGACAGGTAACAGAATGCCACCCATTACACCGTGGCCCACGTCATGACAGGCCCTTCATAGAGCTGTCTAGTGTTCCAAAAATGTTCTTACTTCTTTATATTTATCTGCCGATGCGGCTAAAAATTATGATGATTAGAAGCTTTACAAGACTAGTTAAAGCTGTTTACTCTTCTAAAGCTATATACTCGCTCTTACTCGCAAAGCCTTGGGAATGTACAAGAGACAGATATAGGTTTAACAAAAGACACCGAGTTATGAAAACATCTCTTTTTCTGCAGCAAATCTGTGCCTTCTTGAATTATTCATTCTGGTTCAGTTCAGGTAAGCAAATCAGACTAAAACACCTGAAAACAATGGATTGTAAAAGTAAAAACCAGAAATGGAAAAGTGGTATCGCGGTAACATAGGGGCATCTAATATTTAGGGCTATTTTATCAAAATGGAAACAATTGCAAAGGGCTCCTTATGAAGTGACCTACATAGTATATTTAAGAGGCTTCAATTCAATCTCATGACAGAGGTAAAAAAATATGGGCTTGATTCAGAGTTTCGACGACGGAGTAAACCCAGTCAGGATGGATGAGGACAATACCACCGACATCCTGAGAGACCTCTGCCCACAAAAATGTAGAGTTGTCCGCTGGCCTGTGGACAGCTCTCTAGATTGACAGGAACTGCTATCATGGCAGTTCCTGTCTATGCACAAATTATTTGAAGGACAGTAGAGTCAGATATGATGGCCGGGTAGCAAACTTTTAAAAACATTTTGTTTTTGTTGGAAAGTGGTTTATTATAGTGATAAGTAGTGACTTATTACTAGTAATAGGCCGACAAACAAAATAACAGGTTCAGATAGGGTCTCAATAAATTAATCCCTTGCTCAACCTTTGGTAGCTGGCAACGAGCAGGCAGGATACAGGTGTGTAATACATTTAAAAACACCAATACATTGTACAAGTAGGACACAACACGCAATAAAATTCCAAAACCAATTTATTAAAATAGATTGTATTTTTTATGAAGGAATTGACACCAAAACTGCAAAAATCCACTTTAGGGAACTGGAGATATGAATTTTTAAAGAATAAACACTTTGTAGTGCTCAAAAACCATAGCGCCAAATTAGGACATCTGCTCGCTCTTGGCCGGGACAAAGTCAGAGTTTGAGGCCGACCACGATGGATCCCCAGTCGGATACACTAAGCGGGAGGCCTCAGTCAAAATTTTACCTTCTCACTTAGTCTTTTTTCTGGAACTTTTTCTCTCGACCCCAAGCAAGGCTTCTCTTCAGGCCAGATTCAAGTCAATGTCATCGGCTAGGTGTTATGTGATGCCCCTGTGAAATCCTGGTAGTCTGCAGCTCCAGAGCATTCCGCTGGACAAATCTGAAATTCAGGCCGGTGGCAGTTGAGGATCGCCGGCTTGAATCTCGGTCACCTTATGGAGCTTTTTACAAAAAGGTTCTCAAACTTCATCAACTTCTGGATCTTCTTCCACAACACCATTCCAGTGGTTTGGAGTCTCTGAGATGGTCCATGGGATGTTGGTACTACAAATCCCACAATGCACCTGGCCAAATCCTTAAAAGTCCACTGGACGCACTCCAGGCTAGCAACATCTTGGTGAAGAGGATGCAGGTGGGCTCAGTTAACCTGTAGCTTGCAGAGGGTCCACTCCTTAATCCTTCTTGAAGAAAGAGATTGTACTTAGAGTGCAGACCTTTGTAATTTCTTCTCCTCAAAGTTTCTTTCAGGCAGCAGATCGGAGTTGACATGCAGCTTTTCCATATTTATGAGGTGGTCCTGGGTGTCAAGCAGAGGGGGAACCCCTGAACTATGGGATGCAGGGTGCCACACAGGCGTATGACCACTTCCGCCAAAGTGTGGCATATTTTTGTCTCAGAAAGCACTATTCTTCCAAAATCCCAAATTGAGAAAGTCTCTCTATGGAGGCTAGACCAGGCTAAGCCAACCCACTGGTGTGGATAAGATTCCTTAACGCTCCTCTTCACTCCCATTCCCTAATCTAATCATAGGGGCTCCTGTGCGGCTGGGATTGCAGGATGCAGGGTTGAGCCTGTACAGACCTAAAGTGTCATTCTCCCTTTGAAGACCAGTCTGGCTACTCCACCAGATCCTGCCTGTTGCTTCTGCCACTGTAGTTCTCCACCCACAGGAAATCCTCTGGCTACTTCACACCTCAGTAAGATAGCTTGGCTCAGCCTGGCAAGGCTAGCTAATCAGGAGAGGGCAGCTGGAAGGCTGGTTTTTAACTTACAAAAAATAAAGTTTAATAACTAATTTTCTGTGATAGTTATTATAAATCTAACAGTGGTAAGTTAGTGGATTTATCATAACTATTATTTTAAGTCCTTGAATAACATTTTGAGCTCCTTCCTATCAATATATGTGCTTAAATAAAATATTCCAATGTTAGCCTATGGAGTTAGTTATCTATAATGGGGAAAAACAAATTTGGCATTTTTTCTCTCACCAGAGCTTTTAAAACATCTTTTATAATGTCCCTGCTTATAGTTACATGGCACCCTACCCCTGCGGCACCTAAACCTTAGGGTTGACTTACATGTAAAAATAAGGTAGATCACTACCTTGGAAGTACCTTTAATTCCAAAGTCGAAGTTGCATATAATTTACCTTTAAAGACAGTCTGCAAAGCAGGGCTGCCTTTAAAATGGCAGCAGGCAACACAGCAATGCACACTCCAGTGTGGGAAATCTACTGGGCCTCTAAACCTCCCTGCTCTATCGTATGCTAGGGACTTATAGGTAGTTTGAATACCCCTTATATTATTATATACTAGGGACTTAGAGGGGTCTCTCATTGCCAATTGTAATTATTCGCAATTACCATGTACTTTTAATCAGAGCAGAGGCCCTGGGTCTGGTTAGCAGTCAGAGTCAGAAAACCAGCACCTAGTAAGCAAAATGGGGGCAAAAAGTGGGGGAACAATGCAAACAGGTATTTGTTCAAAATCAAAGCAGGGACTGCACCTCAATATCTACTTTCCCTAACTCATCCATATGTCCCTTCCCGATGTCTACGTTCATCTTTTCAGGGGAGGTTTTCCGTGCCCAGGTTCAAGCTGTCTCGGATGGGCGGTCGATCCTTTTCCTTCCTGGGTCCCTCACTTTGGAATGCCCTTCCCCCGCCATTCGGAACGAAACAGTCTACGTCCAATTTCGCAAAGCAATAAAGACCTGGCTTTTTAACAAATGATTCTGCTGTTAAATTTTACTATCTGGTTTTGCTTGCCTGGCGCCGGGAAACCCTTTTTGGGTAGCTGTTGCGCCTTACAAATTAAATAAATAAATAAATATAAATAAATAACAGGTCCTGATTTCTCACATTGCACAATTGCACGCTTATTTGCCTCTGTCACTGCATTTGTAATACAGCGTAGGTGCAATGTCAAAAGGTTGCCTCATTTCCATGGGACCATGCCCCTAAGAGAATGCCTTCTGATGATTAGGGTAGGGCATAACTCATGGAATTTTGCAGAGTTATATAAAACGGAAATAGGCAAGTCACGCTGCTTGCTCTGTAATTTAGCGCCGGGAGCACATTCCATGCTGAAAAATCAGCGCAAACTGCACCACGTGGCGCGCCAGAGGGCACAGCTACTCCAGTTAATTTTGCGGACGCTTGGGTAGATTTTCTACTCAATTGGCAGCCTTCGCACAATTAACGGTTGCTACCGCCTGTGTTGGAAAAATCTCACTGGATGTTCTCCAAGTGACCGTAAATCGCACCAGTGGGACGTCAAATCGCGCACACACTGTATATGAACTCTGGAGCCGTGCACAAGAAAAATATATGTCACACAGCGATTGTCGGAATCTGGCCGGAGCTCCGCGTGACAAGAGTAACACTGAGGGGGAGATTTACCAAGATTTTGCGCCGTGTTTGCGCACAAAAGTGACGCAAAACGGCGCAAAATCTTTTTTTCCTAATGAACTTTCCAGCACTAAACTTGTTTAGCGCTGGAAATAACGTAAAAGTAATGCGAAGCAGCGCATTGCGCTGCTTCGCGTTACATTGCGCCACGGGGGCATGCCAGGAGTGGTGCATGGGCGTTCCCATGCAACCACCCAAGCTTTCTCACGCTAAACCCAATTTACTAAAAACAGTAGATTGAGTTTAGCGTGAGAAAACTGCGCCCTTTTCAACTAGGCGCAAGGAAGGAGAAATGCTTTCATTTCTCCTTACTTTTCCGACTTTGCATGCGTGCTGCACTGTGCAGCACACATACAAAGTGGGAAAAGCTTTCCCTCGTGTCTAGCATAGTATTTTGTACAGGAAGGGTACCCTTCCTGTACAAAACCTATGCTACACTCATGCACACACCCTAGCGCTACAGCGCTAAGGTGTGTGCATGGCTCACGGCTGCTGAAATCAGCGCCGGCGCAAGGGAAAGGGGAGGAGAGAGCAATATCTTTAAAAATATGGCGCTCTCCTGCTCTCTCCCTGTCGCACAACGCAGCGCAGCCTCGCGTGGGCTGCATTGCGTTGCGCTACCTTTTTGTAAATCTCCCTCTGAGTCGATATAATTCCACCAATTCTGGAATGTTTCGCCCACACCTACTTATGATTACACTGGTTCATATTTTGTGCCGGTGTGATCCATATTACTCAAGAAGCTTAGCAAGTATCTATGGCCCTTTCCTTAATACAAAGTGCCCCTGGCAGCTCAAACAACTATCGTCCATTCAGTTGCCTCCTATGCACTTTCTGTAATATGGAACCTAGAGTCTGAGCTTATCCTCACAGTATGCGCCACAGGTGCCAGTGTGGCACAAAGCATGAGGGTGAGGCATTCAAAAGATCTTAGTTTTAGTGACTCAAGTCCAGGGTGGAGTGTAAAAATGATACTCCTGGTTGAAGGGTCTGAGGTCCAATAATCTGCCTCTGAACCTGTCTGAATCTCATTTAAAACTGCCAAGGCCCAGGGGTCCTTCTGTCCCAGGGGCGGCATCCTTCCTGCAGAGCAGTTTTCAGAGCAGCGTAGCACAGCATTAGTCCCAGCGCCTCTGAAATATATGATGCTCCTGAACTGTATCCTCTGCTAAGAGGAGACATATCTAAGAGTGCCTGCATTATCATTCAAGCGATTTGACAAGGGCTTAAAGGGAGAACATGAGGCCTCTCACAGCGCTGAGTAATGGCCAGTGATTGCTGGGGCGCTGTCTGTTGCTAGCAGGCATGCTGCAGAGCTCTGATCAGTGTTTTCTGGTCAGCACTCAGTGAAGTTTGTCTTCCTTCATCTGCTCTGTAGAGGTGCCTGTGCAGAGATGTTGTGGCTGCTGCTGAAGACCTTAATTTCTGCAAGTACAGGATACTTGCAGGTAGACTAGGAAAATATCAAAATAGAAGCTGGCTCCCTAGCTGCTGTTCCAGAGAGGGGGTAAAACCTTGGAAAATCTGAATGGGCAACCTCCCCGCTTCACCAGTGGTGCAGGAGCATGGGCATGCCAGTAGTTCACTGGGAGCTGCAGACACTGTTCATCATCATCCTCTTGGGGGAATAAATAATCTCTCTTAACCACCCTGTTTCCCACATGACTGCATGGGTTTGCCATGGTCAATAAGACCAGAATTAGAGGCAGCTGCCACTTCCCTGCCACAGGGACTACTCTTGTTTGCCTCATTGCCATTATCAAATTCATATTCCTGCACGTGCAAAGTTATGTTAGTTATGTTGTGTTTTGTTACGTTATGTTAGGCTAAGTGATGAGCTAGGTCTTCCGTTTTTGGGGAATTCAAGAGCTGAGGAGGAGGTTCTGTTGTACAAGGACAGATTGTTCCAGGCTTTAGGAGCGAGATAGGATGAGGCACAACCTCTGGATCTGGTTCTGTGTATGAAGGGGGAGGGGTGCAAGTAGGAGTCTGGCTTAACAGAGACGTCTGATAGGTGTGTGGAAGTGCATGCTGTTGTTGAGGTACATAAGGCTAATGCTTATTTGCGGAGCGGGAGTCAGTGGAGCTCTTTGAGGTGCAACGTGCTATGCAGGCCGGGTGGTAGGTTGAGGGTGAGCCTGGCCGCTGAGTTTTGTATGGACTGAAGTCTTCTGGTCAGATGAGTGTTGATTCCACCATAGAGTGCATTGCTGTAGTACAGCTTGCAGGTGTTGAGGGCTTGAGTGACAGTTCTATGATTGTTGGTAGGGAGCCATCTGAAGATTGTCTTCACTATTTTTGAATGTGTTGAATCAGGAGATGGAATGGCATTCACTTAGCCGGTACTGGTGAGTTGGCTGATGATTATTATTCCGAGGTTCTTTGCATAGATTGCACTGAGGGGTGTGGGTCCGAGTTCGCAGGGCACCAGGTGGAGTCCCACAGTGAGGTGTCTTTGCTGAAGATTACTATTTCCTGACAACTGGCCATTAATATTCCTGCACATGCAGAGTCCAATGTCACATATTCAATAATGCTGCACAGGTGTAACCCAGCCGACTCCTATCACTTATTATTCCTGCAGCAGTGAATGGTGCTAACACTTGTTCATTCATATTCCTGCATGCGAGAGCCCTGCTGCTACCTATCCATTCGTATTTTCCTACGTAAGAGGCCTGCTGCTCTCTTTCAATGCATATTCCTGAATGCGAGAGCCCTGCTGTCACCTATCCATGCATATTCCTGCATGCAAGAGCCCTGCTGCCACCTATCCATGCATATTCAAGCATGTCCAGAGCCCTGCTCCTACCTGTCCATGCATGTTCCTGCATGCAAGAGCCCTGCTGCCACCTATCCATGCATATTCAAGCATGTCCAGAGCCCTGCTGCCACCTATCCATGCATATTCAAGCATGTCCAGAGCCCTGCTCCTACCTGTCCATGCATGTTCCTGCATGCGAGAGCCCTGCTGCCACCTATCCATGCATATTTTCCTACGTAAGAGCCCTGCTGCTCTCTTTCAATGCATATTCCTGCATGCGAGAGCCCTGCTGCTACCTCTTTATTCATATTCAAGCATGCGAGAGCCCTGCTGCCACCTATCCATGCATATTCCTGCATGCAAGAGCCCTGCTGCCACCTATCCATGCATATTCCTGCATGCAAGAGCTCTGCTGCCACCTATCCATGCATATTCCTGCCTGCAAGAGCCCTGCTGCCACCTATCCATTCATATTTTCCTATGTAAGAGCCCTGCTGCTCTCTTTCAATGCATATTCCTGCATGCAAGAGCCCTGCTGCCACCTATCCATGCATATTCCTGCATGCAAGAGCCCTGCTGCCACCTATCCATGCATATTCCTGCATGTGAGAGCCCTGCTGCCACCTATCCGTTCATATTCCTGCATGTGAGAGCCCTGCTGCCACCTATCCATGCATATTCCTGCATGCAAGAGCCCTGCTGCCACCTATCCATGCATATTCCTGCATGCAAGAGCCCTGCTGCCACCTATCCATGCATATTCCTGCATGCCAGAGCCCTGCTTCTCCCTATCCATGCATATTCCTGCATGCGAGAGCCCTGCTTCTCCCTATCCATGCATATTCCTGCATGCGAGAGCCCTGCTGCCACCTGTCCATGCATATTCCTACATGCAACAGCCCTGCTTCTCCCTATCCATGCTTATTCCTGCATGCGAGAGCCCTGCTGCCACCTATCCATGCATATTCCTGAATGCGAGAGCCCTGCTGCCACCTATCCATGCATATTCCTGTAATCGAAAGCACTGCTGCCACCTTTCCATTTATACTACCACGCATAGCACCCTGCTGCTGTTATCTATTCAGTGATATTCCTGTATATAAGATGCCCTGCTGCCACCTATCTGTCATTCCTGCATGCGAGGCCCTCCTGCCACCTATCCATGCATATTCCTGCATTCCAGAGCCCTGTTGCTCCCTATCCATGCATATTCCTGCATGCGAGGCCCTCCTGCCACCTATCCATGCATATTCCTGCATTCCAGAGCCCTGTTGCTCCCTATCCATGCATATTCCTGCATGCGAGAGCGCTGCTGCTACCTATCCATGCATATTCCTGCATGCCAGAGCCCTGCTGCTCCCTATCCATGCATATTCCTCCATGCCAGAGCCCTGCTGCCACCTATCCATGCATATTCCTGCATGCGAGAGCGCTGCTGCTACCTATCCATGCATAGTCCTGCATGCAAGAGCCCTGCTGCCACCTATCCATGCATATTCCTGCATGCCAGAGCCCTGCTGCCACCTATCCATGCATATTCCTGCATGCAAGAGCCCTGCTGCCACCTATCCATGCATATTCCTGCATGCCACAGCCCTGCTGCCACCTATCCATGCATATTCCTGCATGCGAGAGCGCTGCTGCTACCTATCCATGCATAGTCCTGCATGCGAGAGCCCTGCTGCCACATATTCATTCACATTACCACACAGAGAACTTTGCAGCTACATATTCAGTGATATTTCTGCATGTAAGAGGCCCTGCTGCCACCTATACATTCATATTCAAACATATGAGACCCTGCTGCTCCCTATTTATTCATATTCCTGCATGCGAGAGCCCTGGTTTAACCTATCCGTTCATATTCAAGCATGCGAGAGCCCTGCTGCTCCCTATTTATTCATATTCCTGCATGCGAAAGCCCTGCTTTAACCTATCCATTTATATTCAAGCATGTGATAGCCCTGCTGCTACCTATCCGTTCATATTCAAGCATGTGATAGCCCTGCTGCTACCTATCCGTTCATATTCCTGCATGCGAGAGCCCTGCTGCTACCTCTTTACTCATATTCCTGCATGCGAGAGCCCTGCTGCTACCTCTTTATTCATATTCCTGCATGCGAGAGCCCTGCTGCCACCTATCCATGCATATTCCTACATGCAACAGCCCTGCTTCTCCCTATCCATGCATATTCCTGCATGAGAGAGCTCTGCTGCCACCTATCCATGCATATTCCTGCATGCGAGAACCCTGCTGCCACTTATCCACGCATATTCCTGCATGCGAGAACCCTGATACTACCTATCCATGCATATTCCTGTAATCGAAAGCACTGCTGCCACCTTTCCATTTATACTACCACGCATAGCACCCTGCTGCTGCTATCTATTCAGTGATATTCCTGCATGCAAGAGCCCTGCTGCCACCTATCTGTCATATTCCTGCATGCGAGGCCCTTCTGCCACCTATCCATGCATATTCCTGCATTCCAGAGCCCTGTTGCTCCCTATCCATGCATATTCCTGCATGCAAGAGCCCTGTTGCTCCCTATCCATGCATATTCTTGCATGCGAGAGCCCTGCTGCCACCTATCCATTCATATTCCTGCATGCGAGAGCTCTGCTGCCACCTATCCATGCATATTCCTGCATGCAAGAGCTCTGCTGCCACCTATCCATGCATATTCCTGCATGCAAAAGCCCTGTTGCTCCCTATCCATGCATATTCCTGCATGCGAGAGCCCTGCTGCCACCTATCCGTTCATATTCCTGCATGCGAGAGCCCTGCTGCCACCTATACATGCATATTCCTGCATGCGAGAGCCCTGCTGCCACCTATCCATGCATATTCCTGCATGCCAGAGCCCTGCTGCCACCTGTCCATGCATATTCCTACATGCAACAGCCCTGCTTCTCCCTATCCATGCATATTCCTGCATGCAAGAGCCCTGCTGCCACCTATCCATGCATATTCCTACATGCAACAGCCCTGCTTCTCCCTATCCATGCATATTCCTGCATGCAAGAGCCCTGCTGCCACCTATCCATGCATATTCCTGTAATCGAAAGCACTGCTGCCACCTTTCCATTTATACTACCATGCATAGCACCCTGCTGCTGCTATCTATTCAGTGATATTCCTGTATGTAAGATGCCCTGCTGCCACCTATCTGTCATATTCCTGCATGTGAGGCCCTCCTGCCACCTATCCATGCATATTCCTGCATTCCAAAGCCCTGTTGCTCCCTATCCATGCATATTCCTGCATGCGAGGCCCTCCTGTCACCTATCCATGCATATTCCTGCATTCCAGAACCCTGTTGCTCCCTATCCATGCATATTCCTGCATGCGAGAGCGCTGCTGCTACCTATCCATGCATAGTCCTGCATGCGAGAGCCCTGATGCCACATATTCATTCACATTACCACACAGAGAACTTTGCAGCTACATATTCAGTGATATTTCTGCATGTAAGAGGCCCTGCTGCCACCTATCCATGCATATTCCTGCATGCCAGAGCCCTGCTGCTCCCTATCCATGCATATTCCTGCATGCCAGAGCCCTGCTGCCACCTATCCATGCATATTCCTGCATGCGAGAGCGCTGCTGCTACCTATCCATGCATAGTCCTGCATGCAAGAGCCCTGCTGCCACCTATCCATGCATATTCCTGCATGCCAGAACCCTGCTGCCACCTATCCATGCATATTCCTGCATGCAAGAGCCCTGCTGCCACCTATCCATGCATATTCCTGCATGCCAGAGCCCTGCTGCCACCTATCCATGCATATTCCTGCATGCGAGAGCGCTGCTGCTACCTATCCATGCATAGTCCTGCAGGCGAGAGCCCTGCTGCCACATATTCATTCACATTACCACACAGAGAACTTTGCAGCTACATATTCAGTGATATTTCTGCATGTAAGAGGCCCTGCTGCCACCTATATATTCATATTCAAACATATGAGACCCTGCTGCTCCCTATTTATTCATATTCCTGTATGCGAGAGCCCTGCTTTAACCTATCCGTTCATATTCAAGCATGCGAGAGCCCTGCTGCTACCTCTTTATTCATATTCCTGCATGCGAGAGCCCTGCTGATACCTATCCGTTCATATTCCTGCATGCGAGAGCCCTGCTGCTACCTCTTTATTCATATTCCTGCATGCGAGAGCCCTGCTGCCACCTATCCATGCATATTCCTACATGCAACAGCCCTGCTTCTCCCTATCCATGCATATTCCTGCATGCGAGAGCCCTGCTGCTACGTATCTATGCATATTCCTGCATGCTAGAGCCCTGCTTTAACCTATCCATGCATATTCCTGCATGCGAGAGCCCTGCTTTAACCTATCCATGCATATTCCTGCATGCGAGAGCCCTGCTGCCACCTATCCATGCATATTCCTGCATAGGAGAGCCCTGCTGCTCCCTATCCATGCATATTCCTGCATGCGAGAACCCTGATACTACCTATCCATGCATATTCCTGTAATCGAAAGCACTGCTGCCACCTTTCCATTTATACTACCACGCATAGCACCCTGCTGCTGCTATCTATTCAGTGATATTCCTGCATGCAAGAGCCCTGCTGCCACCTATCTGTCATATTCCTGCATGCGAGGCCCTCCTGCCACCTATCCATGCATATTTCTGCATTCCAGAGCCCTGTTGCTCCCTATCCATGCATATTCCTGCATGCGAGAGCGCTGCTGCTACCTATCCATGCATAGTCCTGCATGCGAGAGCCCTGCTGCCACATATTCATTCACATTACCACACAGAGAACTTTGCAGCTACATATTCAGTGATATTTCTGCATGTAAGTGGCCCTGCTGCCACCTATCCATGCATATTCCTGCATGCCAGAGCCCTGCTGCTCCCTATCCATGCATATTCCTGCATGCCAGAGCCCTGCTGCCACCTATCCATGCATATTCCTGCATGCCAGAGCGCTGCTGCTACCTATCCATGCATAGTCCTGCATGCAAGAACCCTGCTGCCACCTATCCATGCATATTCCTGCATGCCAGAGCCCTGCTGCCACCTATCCATGCATATTCCTGCATGCGAGAGCGCTGCTGCTACCTATCCATGCATAGTCCTGCATCCAAGAACCCTGCTGCCACCTATCCATGCATATTCCTGCATGCCAGAGCCCTGCTGCCACCTATCCATGCATATTCCTGCATGCAAGAGCCCTGCTGCCACCTATCCATGCATATTCCTGCATGCCAGAGCCCTGCTGCCACCTATCCATGCATATTCCTGCATGCGAGAGCGCTGCTGCTACCTATCCATGCATAGTCCTGCATGCAAGAACCCTGCTGCCACCTATCCATGCATATTCCTGCATGCCAGAGCCCTGCTGCCACATATCCATGCATATTCCTGCATGCGAGAGCCCTGCTGCTCCCTATCCATGCATATTCCTGCATGCAAGAGCCCTGCTGCCACCTATCCATGCATATTCCTGCATTCCAGAGCCCTGCTGCCACATATCCATGCATATTCCTGCATGCGAGAGCCCTGCTGCCACCTATCCATGCATATTCCTGCATGCGAGAGCCCTGCTGCCACCTATCCATGCATATTCCTGCATGCGAGAGCCCTGCTGCTCCCTATCCATGCATATTCCTGCATTCCAGAGCTCTGTTGCTCCCTATCCATGCATATTCCTGCCTGTGAGAGCCCTGCTGCTCCCTATCCATGCATCTTCCTGCATGTGAGAGCCCTGCTGCTCCCTATCCATGCATATTCCTGCATGCAAGTGCCCTGCTGCCACCTATCCATGCATCTTCCTGCATGTGAGAGCCCTGCTGCCACCTATCCATGCATATTGCTGTAAGTGAGAGCCCTGCTGCCACTTTTCCATTTACATTACCACACAAAGAACCTGGTTGCTACCTATTCAGTGATATTCTTGCATGTGAGATGCCCTACTGCCACATATCCATTAATATTCCTGCATGCGAGGCCCTGCTGCTCCCTATACATGCATATTCCTACATATGAGAGTCCTGCTGCTCCCTATACATGCATATTCCTACATATGAGAGTCCTGCTGCTCCCTATCCATGCATATTCCTGCATGCGAGGCCCTGCTTCTCCCTATCCATGCATATTCCTACATATGAGAGTCCTGCTGCCATCTATCCATTCATATTCAAGCATGTGTGGCCCTGCTGCTACTTATCATTCATATTCAAGCATGTGAGAGCCATGCTGCCCCCTACCCGTTCATATCGAAACATGTGAGAGCCCTGCTGCTACCTAATCATTCATATTTCAATCATGCGAGAGCTCTGCTGCTACTTATCATTCATATTCAAGCATGTGAGAGCCCTGCTGCTACCTATCCGTGCATATTCTTGCATGTGAGAGCCCTGTTACTATCTATCCAGCTACATTCCTGTATGCGAGAACTCTGCTGCCACCTATCCATTCATATTCAAACAACCAAGACCCTGCTGCTCCCTATCCACGCATATCCTGCATGCGAGAGCTCTGCTGCTACGTATCTATGCATATTCCTGCTTGCGAGAGCTCTGCTGCTACGTATCCATGCATATTCCTGCATGCGAGAGCTCTGCTGCTCCCTATCCACGCATATCCTGCATGCGAGAGCTCTGCTGCTACGTATCCATGCATATTCCTGCAAGCGAGAGCCCTGCTGCTACGTATCCACGCATATTCCTGCATGCGAGAGCTCTGCTGCTACGTATCCACGCATATTCCTGCATGCGAGAGCTCTGCTGCTACCTATCGATTCTCATTCCCGGATGCGAGAGCCCTGCTGTCACCTATCCATTCACATTACCACACATAGAACTTTGCAGCTACATATTCATTGATATTTCTGCATGTAAGATGCCCTGCTGCCACCTATACATTAATATTCAAACATATGAAACACTGCTGCTACCTATCCATGCATATTCCTGCAGTCAAGAGCCCTGATACACCTACCCATTCATATTGCTGAATGTGAGAGCCCTGCTGTCACCTATTCATTCATATTCAAGTATGCGAGAGCCCTGCTGCCCCCTATCTGTTCATATCGAAACATGTGAGACCCTGCTGCTATCTTTCCATGCATATTCCTGCATGCGAGAGCCCGGATGTACCTATCCATTCATTATCCTGCATGCAAGAGCTCTGCTGCCACGTTTTGATCTGGAAAAATAAACATTTTGCCAGGCATAAACCTTCTTTTTTAATACCTACAAACCAATCCTGAGGAAGGCACTTAAATGTATGAGTTACTAATGCATAAAACTAAGAAACTTTAGCGTTCTGGGTTCAATCAGTCCCTGATATCTAGCTGAGCATAAACAATTTATTGTATAGGACATTAAATGTTCCTAGCGATAATCAAACATGGAATGATGGGGATCCTTGCGGTGTGTTTGTAAAGTTTTCCTGATGACCACAAGCATTTACAAATGGAGTTCATGTGTGAATGCTACGACTAGAACAGGTGAGTTTGGGAGGCAACCAGTTGCCTAGAATTACACAATGATCGTGCTGTATTGTGGGCTAGTACCTGGGCCTCACGGGGCCAGACACTTAAGACACTGACACGCATTTCCAGAACATATAGGTTCCCTGCTGGAGTTTCAATCAATAAAATCAATGTGCTGCCGGATTAAAAAGGCAGGCTAACTGAGACTTAAACCATGACAGGTTGCTTATCTGAACTCTCTAACCAGCGATTCTGCAACTATTGCCGCACTCCTCCCAGGTGCTGGACCAGTGTTTAACATGTCCAGGTTGGGAGAACTACATCCAAATTCAATTATAAGGAATTGTGAACCTCTATGTGTCCTGGCGTAAAGCCTAAATAGGCACTCGTTGAACTTATTGTGAAAACATTGGAGCATGAAAATGTATGGTTGAAACATAGATTACTTATGGAATAAACTGGACTACGAATGGAAGACATTGTTTGAACGTTATTTGATTGTTAATACTTACTTGTTAGCTGTGCATCCTGGGTTGGGGGGAGCTGACCTGACGAGGATCCATCTTCTATATTGATATATTCACATGCACGGATAGAGCGTGTTCCAGGGTGGCACGCCCTATATACTGCCTTGAGCATTGTAAAACCTTTTGAAGAACTTTACATTTTGGTGTGCATTGTACCTCTTTAGACATGTAAGCACAATTTTGGCACCAGAACTCATTTGTAGGGGCCCAGACACCTTTTCCATCAATAGTCTTTGACCCAAAGCAAGAGAGAGAAAGGCCAAAAAGGGAGAACGAAGGAGGAAAATTAAGACAGGAAAACAGTGACAAAGGAAAAAGCAAGGACAAAACAGAACCTACAGGGGTTATTAATAGGAAGTGTAGGGTGGTGTAAGAGAGAGGTATGTGGTGGACTCAAGACTAGGCAGCAGTGAGCTCCCACAAAAAACTTTGCACGCTTGGACTTATTCTTTTGCTAGTTAAAATTTGTTTAATTTGTTTGCAAAAGAGCACATGATCAGCAACTGTTTCCAGAGCTGTGCCAACACCTAATTAATAGCAAGCTGTCTGACCCCAGGCAGCTTGCTAAGGAGGCAGACGTCCTTGGCTCAGCCCTAGGGCCCATAAGAAGGTACCTAGCCTAGGAGAGGATTCAGGTTCCCCCGTAGAGTGAAGGGGACCTTAAGGAAGACACAGAAAAGTCCCAGACCAAGGTGAGGGAAAGGGTCCCCATGCTCCTTTTGAGAAAGAGGGGGGAGGTTCTGGAGGGCTGTAGCTCAGGACTTCCCATGTCCAACTCAATTGCTTTGAGTGTTGCCAGTTAGGGCACAAGCAAAGGGCTCAGTCTGCCCTAAAAAAACATCCACTTGTGGGACCTCTACAGGGGTGGATAATGTGGCCTCAGGATTAAGTTGAACATGCCCTAATCTCCCATAGTTGGGAGATAGACTCAGAGGGTGAGCTGGTGATCCATGAGGGTGGGAGTCAATACTTCCACTAGGTGAAAGTGAATGAGATCTGGCCGTTGATTCCTGGCCCGCATGCTGCACGCTGCATTTTTTAATACTGAGACTGGGGAGACTGTGTTTTTAGGTGTCCCTGCCCCTGTATCCAGCACTACGGCACTTTCCCTTTCCCCGTAAGGAAACAACGGGACTACAGCACCCACAGCGCCTTGCGGCAGGAGCCGCCCACGCCTGAGAACTCGCGCCAGGTGGCGCATATAGCGGGCTGAACTTCGGAGGAGCGGGGGCCGTTGATTCCTGGCCCGCATGCTGCACGCTGCATTTTTTAATACTGAGACTGAGGAGACCGTGTTTTTAGGTGTCCCTACCCCTGTATCCAGCACTACAGCACTTTACCTTTCCCCGTAAGGAAACAACAGGACTACAGCGCCCACAGCACCTTGCGTCAGGAGCCGCCCACGCCTGAGAACTCGCGCCAGGTGGCGCATATAGTGGGGCTGAACACCCGCATCGCGGGACGCGCACGGGACGAGCCGGGCGAAGCCCAGGCCAAGGGCGGGCCTGTCTGACCCCGTCCGAGACCGTAAGAGGCCGGGCTGGGCTACCTCCTTAAAAACTTGGTCACGGGGACATTTTGGGATCAGTTTTGTATTGATTGGTTATTATAACAGTGTGTATATATCCTGTTAACATGAGTAAGCGAAAGCCTAGCACAGGTAAGTGTGTGGTAGGGACCCTAGATGCCTTCCTACTGAGGGCAGAATCAGCCCTCATCAACGAGATAAAGCTTACTGAGCGAAGGCTATCCCTTGAGCCCTTACCTTCGCAGAGTAGACTTTCCTTGACTCCTGCACTCACTGAACCTTTTGTGGTGACGAACCATGATGCATCCCCATCCCGGATTAGCCAGTCTCCACATGTTGTTTTGGATCCAGTGACAGATATTGTTTCCTCTTCATCTACTGACCTAGAATCTAGTCCTGTTAGACCTAAAATTACGACCAGAGGGCAGAAAGACCAAACTTAGGTCGGATTGTATTAATGAACCCCTCCCTAAAAAAGGAAGAGTCGAGGAATACTGAAACAAAGCAAACCTGCTCAGAGAATAACAGGGAAGAAAGCACTACCCGCTAATATTGCAAGTAAACCTATTGATGGCCCCCCAAACCCCATGACGCACATTGTGACAGGGCAGTTTGCCGATAGTACACAGGAGGGGAACTTCTGGGGCAGGCTTGAAACTATGATGTCAACCCTACTGGAACCTATCCTGCTTAAATAAGTATTGTAGAAGCCAGACTATTAAAGTTGGAGGAGATGGTTAGCTGCAAATCCCCGGGTATATCGGCAGCTAGCTTGAAGTCTAACGCAGGTCCATCTAATATCATGGGGACAGGTACGGGGGTGGGCTTATCTGTTAGCTCTACTGCCAACAGACAGGCACCAGATAAGAGTAGTTCCAATAATATCACGCTTAGTAGCGTAGACATCCCAGCCTGTACTGGTCAGTCCCCCCCTAGAGCAGGTTCTTCGGTGCCCCCAAGGGTTGGGAGGTTGGAGAAAAGTGAGATACAGCTAACGAGTCTCCCAGTAATAGACCTTCCACCGGAATCTACTCCTTATGCAGTGGTTTTGGGGAGTGTTCCTTCTCTCCCCCGAGGGGTTTGTGAAGACTTCTGGCAGCTGAAAAACAAATTAACCCATTGGTTTACATATAACACCGTTCTGGGTGCCCGTGTGGCTAAAAACATTCTTATGGCCCGTAGGGTGAGCTGGATTGGGAGTTCGCGTAAAACGGGCACGGGTGACTGTGTTATTGTAAACTTTGACAACCCCCATACTGCGGGCAAGATTTTATTTAGGGACAATTGCCATGCTCCTTTTAATTCTGGATCTGTCATTAGGGCCTTTCCATTGGGTTTCTTTTATAAATCTGCTCCTACTAGGAAAATGTATCCCAATGTCCCTATGGCACGTCTCGAGTTGGGTGGTCAAACAGACCAGCACCTAGGCAACAGCCTATTCCCATGGTTTATTCATCATTTGTAACAGATGGTCAGCATGGCTCCTGCCCTTTGCTGGAATTAAATAACAGATTTTCTGCTTTAACAGGGTTGGAGGAGTGTGATTGACTAAGGATCCCCACGCTCTCTGATAATGGGGTTGTTGCACATAATCAGTTCCCATTAGAGGTGGTTGAGAGGAGCGTAGGTGAAATATCCAATAATTTTAATTTTATATCTTGGAACATTGCAGGGTTGGCAAATAAGCTCCAAGACCCACTATGGGTGCAATTTGTGAAGCAATTCCCTGTAATTAGTTTCCAAGAAACATGTTCGGTGGATTGTGACCTATTTTTGGAAGGTTACAAGGCTTTCTTTGTACTAGCTACTCCTTCGGCGAGTGGAAGACCCAAGGGAGGTCTAGTTATATATACATCTCTGGCGGTTGATTGTCAGATTCAGGTTGTGCCGACCAAAAACCAAGGAATCTTGGCACTGATAGCCAAAAAGGGAGACACTAGATGGGGACTTATTAATTTTTATAACTCTGTGGCCTGCCCATATGGTGCCTGTAACATCACCACCCTGGGCACATTTATTAGACAGTCTTTTGGTTCTATTCTACATAACCTTGTGGTTTTTGGAGATTTTAACATCCATCCATGTGAAAATCCAATGTTAACCTGTATATCTGAGTTGGGCTGTCCCCGCATGAAGGGGTTTCATTTTGAACATCATGCCCAGGGGGAATTGCTGAATAATCTGTTAAATGAATTGGATATGATGGCTCTGATGTCCTTAACCGCCCGCACACTATATTTCCTGTGCCAACTTTTAAAGGGAGTGGTAGGGGGTCGTTTATTGATTTCATTTTAATTTCTTCCTCTTTACAAACCTTATTTCATGGTTTTAATATTGTTGAGAGTGAATATAGTGACCATAGCCCACTTTGTGTCTATATGCAGGGCCCATTATCAGCACGAATTAGTGAAGTAACAAGCAGGGGTTTATTTAGACCAACTGATGGCAAACGATGACTTAAATGGTCCCAGATCTCCCCAGATACATTTTATAGTGAAGTAAATGTATCTTGTGCTCCTGAGCTAGCACTATGCACCTCTGCAGGTTCTTCTTCTAGGGAAGTTATTGGCGCGTATGAATCTATAGCGCGCAAAGTTGGTGAAATTCTAAGTGCCCCGGCTGGTAGAACGGCTATTTCCGGCCCCAGATGGTTTGACTCTCACTGCTCTCGGGCGGCGAAAAGTTGAGGGAAGCTTTGACAGTCAAACCAAGAAATCAAATCGAGGTACATGTATGCCGTAAAGAATATAAATCAGCCCTGGTTAGGCGGAAGGGTGCCTTGAAGAAGGAGGCCTGGAGGGAGTTGATTGATTCAAGCACTCTCAGGAACAGCTCTAGGTTTTGGAGTGTTGTGAATCGCCCCCTTTTTGGTCAGGAAGTGGGGGGGGGCTTTAGATTTGCATATTACCGAGGAGGAATGGGTGCTCCATTTTAAATCTATGTTTGATAGCCCTTTGGAGCACACTTGGCCAACGACAGTGGGAGCAGCCCCGACACCCACCGACCACGCACGCAACCTGGGAGTCATCCTCGACTCAACGCTCTCCATGGCCAAGCAAGTCAACGCAGTCTCCTCCTCCTGCTTCAACACCATCCGCATGCTTCGCAAGATCTACAGGTGGATCCCGACAGATACAAGAAGAACAGTCACCCAGGCCCTCGTCAGTAGCACACTTGACTATGGGAACGCCCTCTAAGCGGGAGCCCCGGCCAAGCTCATCAAGCGACTGCAACGCATACAAAATGCCTCCGCACGCCTGATCTTCGATGTACCACGCCACAGCCACATCACCCCCACCTGAGGAACCTGCACTGGCTCCCCGTCGACAGGAGAATCTCCTTCAAACTCCTCATCCACGCACACAAGGCACTCCACAAGACTGGCCCAGCCTACCTCAACAGACGACTCTTCTTCTACGTCCCCAACCGCCAGCTCCGCTCTGCCGACCTCTCCCTCGCCACCGTCCCTCGCATTCGAAGAACAACCACCGGCGGCAGATCCTTCTCCCACCTCGCCGCCAAGACCTGGAACACCCTTCCACTAAGCCTACGACAGACCCAAGACCTGCTGACCTTCAGGAGGCTACTCAAGACCTGGTTGTTCGACCAGTAGCAGCACCCTCCCCCCTTTTTTCTCCCCAGCGCCTTGAGACCCTCGCGGGTAAGTAGTGCGCTCTACAAATTCTGTGATTGATTGATTGATTGATTGACTCGCCAAGAAGGTCGGGATATAAATGTCCCTGCAAAGATTTATGAACAAGGTGAGGTTGTGGCTGGCATTGCAGGGCTATCCACTAACAAAGCGCCAGGTCCAGATGGTATTCCCCGGACCTGTTTAAGTCCGACCCTTCCTTCTGGGCTCCGGTACTTGTGGCTGTGTTTATCGCAGCTGCAAAGAACGCTTGCCCTCAGTCCTGGGCCACTTCCACTATAGTCCCTGTTTTTTAGAAGGGTGACAGGAATAGCACTCACTGTTACAGGCCAATCTCCCTCCTTGACTCAGTGGTTAAGGTTGTAGGACGCATTCTCTTGCAGAGATTATCCACCTGGGCGGAGGAGCATAAGATCCTGTCGGATGTCCAGTTTGGATTTCGGTCGGGACGTTCAACCGTTGCCCAGTGCCTTAATTTATCTATGTTATTGAGCAAATATACGGTTGCCCGCCCGGTACTGTCTACCTTGCCTTCATGGACTTGTCCTCCGCATTTGACTGTGTAAATAGGGTTAAATTGTGGCAGTCCATAAGGGCAATGGGGAGTAGATAACAGTATTGTTAATTTTCTAGAGGATTTGCACAAGTCAACAATGGCTAACGTCAGGTTTTCTCAGGATTTACGGGTCACTAAGGACCTGGAGATAAAGAGGGGAGTACGGCAAGGTTGCATCTTGTCCCCATTCTTATTCAATCTCTATATTAACGCTCTGGACACTGCATTAAGAGCCACCGGGGTAGATTACCCGTGTGTAGGGCGGCGTGGTATCCCCGTCTTGCTTTATGTGGACGATGCCGTCCTTTTATCCAGGACTGCATTAGGTTTGCAATCCTTATTAAAGGCATTCCCTAAATTTATGTCGGATCAGGATCTGGCAATAAATAATTCTAAATCTTATATAATGCAAGTGGGGCAACGACCCAAAAAAGGTTTTCAATTTAGTGTTGGCCCTGCCAAAATCCCCCGCACTAATGTTTTCTCCTATCTGGGGGTTCTCTTTGATGATCATTTAAAATGGGGGCCATTAATCTCGAGGAAAAGGGGGGACCTGGCCCGGGTGAATGCGGCAATTTTGAATTTCGCCTCAAAAATAGGGAAGAAACCAATTGGAGCCTTGTTGAAAGTTTATCAAGCCAAAAGCGTGGCCACAGCTAGTTATGGAAGTGAAATTTGGGGACACATTGCTGCGGATTCCCTCCAGGTGGCTGAGAATGATTTTTTGAAGCGCCTGTTGTGTGTCCCGGGTGGAACATCTAATCTAGCGGCCATGAGGAATTGGGGGTCCCCTATTTCAGTGATGTCTTGGCTCTGCGCCCTCTTGTGTTTTGGTTGAAGTGCTGGCTGAACGAGGAGTTAACCCTTAACCACTTAATTTTAAGAGAGTGTATGTCCCTCAATAATGTATCCCGAATTCCCTGGCTTAATTACATTAAAAGTAGCCTTGAAGGGGTAGGGCGCGCTGACTTATTTTTGAAGCCCGAATCCATTGTTAAGAAGGATGTGGAACTATTAGGGTAGCCTTCTTAACTTCAAGGAAATTGGACAGGGATGAGCAGGAGTTGTTGAAACCAAGTGTTCGTATGTTTTTAATGTTCAAAACAACCCCGACAACGGAACCTTATCTTATGGGGATTTTATCAACACATGAAAGTTTCTTATTAACCAGGTTTCGCATGAACCTTTTTCACCTCCTGTTAGCTAGGCCCAAGGGATGCAGTAGAGGTCAAGTGCTAGCTCCCTGTGGCTGCGACGGTCAGTCTCCACAGGATCTGCTGCATTTTATGTTTTTATGTAGGTTTTATGAAACAACTCGAAGGCATTTCCTGGTCCCCATTTTAAAAAGAATGAATTTTATTCAGGCTCGTCCTGCCCTTATGTATTTCCAATTGTTGAAAGAGGAATGTATTATTTTTATTGTGGGGTTTTTAAAATCTACTATGAAAACCAGGGCCTGTGTGGATGTTTAGATAATAGATGATCTATCTAGGATCTATTAGCCGTGAAGGCTCAGTCTGCGCCATAAAGTAAATATAATAGGGAGATTTGTTCTCCTGGCACATTGCACTTTATGGTTATTGATTAACTTGGGAGGCGGGGAATTGGGTCCTACTCATATATTGTGTATTGGGTTTTACTTTTTAAACTGTGTTTTAACGTATTACTGTTTTTATGTATATGTAATTTCTGTAACTTTTATGGTTTTCCGTTGTGAAACCGAATAAAGTTTATTTGATTGATTGATTGATTGATTGAATGAGATCTGTGTTACTGCTCTGTGGGACACCAGGCCAGCCAGACCATGGTAGTGGAAAGACTGGGTTCCTCAGAGCAGTACATCGTACAGGTGTGTAAGATAACATAGGGACAGGACATTTTCCTCCCCATGGCTCTGGTATCCCTGGAATATGGTGGGGAGGTGACCTAGAGGAGGGTCATAGTTAGTCCCCAGATGCCCATCGACTGCATGTTGGGAAATGAGTTATCACCGATGTCAGGTGAGCTGGGAGGGGCGGCCACCCAGGAAACCATGCAAGCTCAGTTTTCAGGCACTACCACTCCCAAGCAGAGGGTACATAGGCCCAGGTGAAAGGCCAGGGATAGGAAAGGCACATCCCTAACTCCTGTTCAGCCTCAGGATACAGACCCTGGGCTGAGTAGCCAGTCTCAGGCTACCACCCCTGGGCTGGTGGGAAGGAGAGTGGAAGAAAGGTACCTAACACTTGGGGCTGTTGCCACCAGTTCTGATAAACCTCAAAAGTCAGAGAACCCTGGCTAGCCTAGGCCCTGGATTTTGACACCAATGGTTGTTAGTGGCCTCTGTTGGTTGCTGTCCTTCTGGGCAGAATTTTTGTAGGGTTGGGGACAGAGGTCTGATTCAAGGAGTGGAATGGGCCACATCACTTTGGCCATGGTGGTACTGTCTGCCTACTGGGATGGATCTATGAGCAAGATAAGGTTATGTGTTTCACAGATGGGTTCCACAGATGAGGAGGACGGTTCCCCATGGATCAGTCAACTGGCTCTGGAGAGTGTAGAAAGAGGGGACCAAATGAGTTCAGAAGGGCATAAAACTGGCCAGTGCCTCTGCAGTAGAGGGCCATTGTCTATGTTCTAGCACCTTAGCAGGGTAGCCCATCAAGGTCTCCCCTGGCTTTTGACTGGAACGTGGTCATGTTAGACTCCGCTAAGGTCCTTAGAGGTCCTGTAGGTCCTCTCTGCAGGGTCACCCCCAAACATTTTGTTTTGCTTCACGCTCCTATTTTTCTAAATTGTTTTGTTGACCTTAGGACGCTGTGCACTTTACCACTGTCAACCAGTGTTAACGTGCTTGTGCTCACTCCCTAAAAAATCGTCAAATTGGCTTATACCTGATTGGGATATTTAATTTACTTATAAGTCCCTAGTAAAGTGGGACCATATACCCAGGGTCTGTAAATTAAATGCTACTAGTGGGCCTGCAGCACTTATTGTGCCACCCACACAAGGAGCCACCCTGTAAAACATGTCTCAGGCCTGCCATTGCAGCCTGCTAGCAGCTAGAAACTGCAAACTTGATTTGGCAAAATTCCTCCTCTGCCAAGCCTAAAACTTCCTTTTTAATGCATAAGGACCCCATAATGAAGGCGATAAACAGACCATAGGGCAGGCTGCATTGCAATTTGAAGTTGGACATGTAAGTTTTATATGTCTTGGTAGTGAAAAAGTCCTACATTAACTTTTCATTGCTGTGGGGCCTATCTCTCCCATAGGATAACATTGGGCTATTTTATGACATTTAGTACACGGTAACTTTTGATTGAGAGCAGGTGGGAAGGTCATGTTTGGTGTCTGAGGAAGTGTAATTTAAAATCCTCGTTAATGAGAAAGTGGGATTGTAGATCACAATTCTAAAAATGCCACTTATTGAAAGTTGCAAAAATAACAATTGTTGGACGGAATGCTGAACAATGTCAAACATTCACTCTTACTACAGAGATCTGGGCCTAAATCCATTGTTTTTATGCTCACCATGCCATTCTAGTTTGAACCCAGCCATATGCAAATCAGCTTGACCCTGCTTCCCATGGGAACAGTCCAGCCCGAACTGCCAGTCTGGATCCTCTCTGGACCTGAAACAAGCATCCTGGGACCGGTTTGTAGTATTATCCCTAGTCTGCCAGGCTAGCCTGACTACAGTGGCATGGTGAGCATGGGACCCACGTCTGGGCATGCCCGTTCTACTAGGAGGGACAAATGCAAAAAGAAAAATTGATGTACGGAATGCTGAACAATGTCAAACATTCACCCCAGTACAGAGATCTGGACCTAAATCTAATGATTTTTTGCTCACCATGCCATTCCAGTTTGGACTCAGGCATATGCAAATCAGTCTGTTCCCTGCTTGCCATGGAAACAGTCCAGCCCGAACTGCGAGTCCAGTTCCTCCCTGGACCGGAAACATGCATCTTGAGACCGGTTTTGGGGTTTCACCCCTCATCATCTTTTTGCTCACTATAAGAAAGTTGGCATTTATGTGCCCTAATCACTTGGTACCTGCAGCCTGTTCCTGGGTCACATGACAAGCAGTAGTTGGCCTTTGTGTATTCCTCCCAGACAGTTTGACAGTAGAGGGTCTGGGCGTTGGCAGGATGGGCTGTCTTTGACTTGATGTGAGTGGAGCTGTCCCCTACCATACTTGTACTTCAAAGGCAGTAGCACAGCTTAGACACAAAGGATTTCATACTAGTCTATTGTGCCCCAAGACCAACTGGGACCAGGGTATTGAAGCAGGAAATTCCGACACTACTGTAGGGGGAAACTCCAGAAGCTTCTCCCACTTAAAAGTCGGCACCAGGTATAAAAAGGGGCCACTCAGACCCACTCTTCAGATCACTTCTGGACCTGTGGATGACTCAGAAGAAGAACTGCTCTGCTGCAAAAAGGACTGCTCTGCTGACCCGCTTCTCTACTACCCTGCTGCCTGAGTAAGAAGAACTTGCACCTTGAACCCAGGTCCACCAGAGTGACTCCAACTGCTACTTGGCTGGCCTGCTGATCAGGGATAGAAAAGGCTCCAACCATCTTGAACCCTGCACCTGAACTCTGCATGCTGTCAGCCCTAACTCCCTCAAGTAGTGCCTCCCTAGCCCTGGACCCTTGGAAGGGAGGATAAAGGTGCTCTGCCAGCCCAGTGTGGTCTCCATCAAAGCCAATGTGAAGCAATGTGAAGTGACGCGAAGCCCCGCAAAGCTGAGCAATACAAAGACCCGCAAAGCATCACTGCACAGCTGCCAGCTTCATGGTAACCCACGCAGATTGATGAATGCCCTGCAAAGCCTCGCCACACAGTTCCTCGGAACCAATGCAGAGCGACGTAAAGTCCCGCTACGCCCTCACCGCACAGCTTTATTGGAACCGACGCCGGATTACGAGAAGCCTTTAAAGCAGCGCTGTGCCGACCACGCACTAAGGACATAAGGTACAATCATCAGTGAGCCAACCTCAGTACGGTGCCCAGCCAGCACCCCATCGGATTCAGCCTGAACTTGTGTGGTATTTTTCTTGTGTTGTGTTCAATTTATTACTGTTTAAATGCTGGAAAAATACTTGAAACATTGCCTCTAGGCTAAGCCTGACTGCTGTTGGGCCAACCTATCAGAAAGTTAAGCATAGGTTAATTTAGTGACTTTTTGTGGTTCACCCTGACGAAGATTGTGGCTTTTGCTTGAGTAGAGTTTCACCCCCTCAACCAACAACAAAGTTTCTCATTATATATCTATACACACAAGGGTCTGAAAGGGATATGTGAATGTGAGGGGTATTGGTGAGTCTAGTACCTGCCCTCTTATTGGTGGTGGCATTAGTCATATTGTTATGGTCTTGGTGGAGTGTGATGGTGGTAGTATTGGCATTGATGTTGGTATTGGTAATGGATTATTGGTGTTGGCTTTGGTCTTATTGGTAGTAGTATTAGTCAAATTGTTGTGGCCTTCGTGTAATATGGAGGTGGTATATTTGGCATTGGTGGTGGGATTGATGGGAGTATTGCAGGTGGTATTGTAATTGCATTTATATACATCTGACAAAGCATTGAAACACCTTACAATAGTAGCATGCTACTCCGGAACCGATGGTTAGTGGTTAAAATGAAGTGGTGAGTTGGTTATTATATTAGTGTTGTGCTGTCAGTAAAACTATTCCATGCATCTACTTCAGTTTCTTTTGGGGTAAATTCAATAAATAGGAGTTAGATTACATCATTAGCAGGGGATTTCTGACATCATGCACTGATTGGTAGGATGAATATTATTGCAAATATCAATTTACAAAAGCTTTCCCGAAGTACTTTTTTCATTTTTTAAATAAATATTTGTATTCGAAATTTCAAAGACAAATGATAAGACCGCACATCCCCCACGTCTCAGAGTCATAGGCCTGTTACCTATATATCACAAGCAGATATCGCAATAGGTTTTCATCCCTTGTCTGTGGAAACCTCCACCACCCCCACCCCAAGACTCACATCTCCCAAATCTATATTCTTCCTTTAACAAAACCCTTGTCCCCAACAGGGATACCGAAGAAAAGCAACACAGGAAAACAAATATCACATCAAACTTCAGACGTGCAGGGATAGCGATGATGAAAAACATAGGAAAAGACATCAAATATACTTCACATATCACATCGTGCTTTAGACAGGCAGGTACCACACAATTCACCATCCGGCTGTTCTCGACTGTCATTTCCTAAGGACCAAAACACCCTCTGCTCATCATTCTGGCACATAGTCTTTGTACGTTTGTGACGGCGCTGGGTTGATTCTCAAAAGGTATCTCTGGGGCCCTCCCCTTTGCACTAGAGGTGTGACAGTCTCAGCCTCGATCTCCTTCATGTCACAGTGACTGGGGTCCTCTTGGGGTGGTGGGCTTGCGAAACTATCTTCATCCTCTTCTTTTTCTGAATACACTGCCTCGCTCCCTTCCTTCGGGCTTAAGTCATCCCCTTCCTCAGGATGTTCTTCTGTTAGAAAACACTTGATGTGTGATATATTCCTGTGACACTGCCTCTTCCTTGTTGAGCTGTCTCCCTGGCTCCCTTTACCACAGTTACTGTCCACGGTTCGGGCTTGAAAGGCAGCTGGAATTTTCTTCCAGGGTGTGGATATTTGATCGGGACTTTGTCCCCTGACTCATACAATCTGTGCCAGGCTTGCCGCCTTCTACTGGCATAGTCATTATGGCGTTGCTCCTGGCTGAATAACTGTTGCTGTGGCTCATGACTCTGAACCGACTGACGATGATGGGGAATAGTGTCTGTGACTGTTCACCCCCTGCCGGTGGTGGAATGTGGTGTAGCTCTGTACTCTTGCAGAAACATGTATATTGCATTCTCTATGCCTTCGTTTCTGCCTCTGCTATGCGTATCACTTTCTTTAGGGTCCTCACAAACAGTTCTGCCTCCACATTGGCTTGGGGCCACCATAGCATGATGCGTCGGTGTCGCGTGTTCCTGGACTGGAGGTACTCCTTCGATCCAGTGCTGTTGAATGGGGGTCCATTATCAGTCCGGATTTCGCCTATTAGTATATGCTCCACCATGATCTTCTGCATCTTTGGAATAACATCCCCGCGGATGTGGAAGGTATCAGATTGGCTTTCGGATATTTGCCATTAGGGAGGCTGCCGAAGTCGGCAGTGACTTTTTGCCACAGGACAATTGGGCCTTCCTCAGTGAGCACTGGGGATGGTGGGTCTGGGAGACTGGTTGCTTTGTACTCAGTACACCTCTGCACCATTGTCTTGAGAGGATGTCGGCCAGGTTGTGTGTGCCCAGTCTCTATTCAACACTGAAGTTACTCTTGTAACTGCAAGAACCATTTCTTGATTCACAGTGGGGATTTAGATGCAGATCCTTTAAAGAGAGGAATCAGTGGCTTATGGTCGGTGTAGACCATAAAAGGGTGCCCATACAGGCACAAATGGAAATGGCAGCATCCCCAGTCCACTACAGTGGCCTCTTTCTCCATCTGCAAGTACCTTTGTTCAGTCAGAGTCAGTATCGCAGCTTGAGTATGCGACTGAGGCCTATTCTCCTACATCTTGTCATTGTGACAGCACGGCTCCTAACCCTGTGGCTACTGTATCTACCTCCAGTTCTGATGTTCTCTGGGGGCCAAAGTATGCAAGCGTGCTTTTCACAGACAGCGCTGATTTGGTTTTCTGGAACGCTATCTCTTTAGATTCACCCCAGACCCAGGTATTTTAGCTCTTAGTGAGCTCTCGGAGCAGTGTAGTAAGGTCAGAGAGGTTCTGTATGAAATGGCTACAATAAGTGACCATCCCCAGAAACCTTTGGTCTCAGGACACTGACGTGGAGGCTGAAGCCTTTCGTATGTCGCATACTTTTTCTGGGTCAGTAGCAACTCTGTTTTTCATGAAGTGGTAGCCAAAGAAAATGATGTCTTCCTGGAAGAATTCACACTTCTCCTTGTAGAGAGTGAGACCATGATCCTGTAACCAGAGGAAGACTGATCGCAGCCGCGTCAGATGATTCTCGATGGTATGGGCATGCACCAGGACAATGTCTCTAACGTTCAGCACAGCAGGGAGTCTCAAGAGTATTTCTTTTATGATATTCTGAAAAAATTCAGTGTGCTGGAGATATCAAAACTCAGTCTCTTGTACTGCCATAACCTCACATGCGTTCACAAAGTATATGTGTAGTGAGTCGGCGTGCAGCGGTGTCTGGTGGTACCCCACTCACAAGTCCATCTTTGAGAACCATTTTGAACCAGCTAGTTCCTCAATGATATAAACGATAATGGGGGTCAAATGTTTGGTTGACAGGTTGGGTATCCTCACTTTGACGACACATATTCTTACAGCCTCAGGTTTTTTTTTTTTAGTAACCACAATGGGGGAGACCCAGGGGGTGGTGCTGTGACTTTCTCAATAATTCCTGCCTCTTCAAGTTGTTTTAACTCCTGTTCGACTTTGGGCGCAGTTGGAATGCCACCCTTCGGTGATGGAGGGCGATGGGCTGGATTGACTTGTCTATGTGAAGGCACACAGATTTGTTCTTTAGGCACCCAATTCCTTGAAACAGCAGGGAGAACTCTTGCTGCAACACATCTATCTCAGCTGCATGGACGGCGAAGGCAGATTGGAAAAGACCTAGATCCTGCGCAGTTTGGCAGCCGAGTAGGAAACCCGTCCCTTCTTGTGAGACGTACACCTTAGCTCTTGTGTTGGAGTCACAATGGCTGAGGTTAGCATGGAACACTCCTGATATTCGCAGATATATTGCGTTTCCAAATGCATGGACCCTTATTCTCATGGGCCGGAGAGCTGGTGGTGTTGGCAGTGATTCATCTTTTTCAGGTTGATGGATCCCCCCATATCTATGAGGGCCATTACTAAGGCACAATGGAGCCAGAGCTGACAGCTGGATGTGTCACCTGGGATGCTCGGAGCCTGGTTTGACTGCATGAATAACATGCAATGTTCCTTGGTCATCATCATTCATATCACTGTCTTCTGAGACTTCTGGTGCTGCGTTGACTGCTCGCACCTGCTTCTGACAAGGTTTCGCTGACTTCTGTCTTCAGCGACACACATTCACACATGGCTTGCCACATGCCATGCATTTCTTTCCAGCTGCTGGGCATTTCCATGGGTGTAGTTATGGACCTCCGCACCACTGACATGAATGTGGGGTCGCTGGGATCTTGCTAGGGCTGTGCTTGGGTTTTTGGGGCATCTTTATGGATTGTATTAACTGACCTGGATTTATAGACCGTTGTAAGACCGTTTCCATGTGTGATGCCCTGGCCTTGGACAGCTCTTTCAATCAATCTCTTTCAATCTGCAAGTATATCCTTCACTGGCATGTTGGGAGTTTGAAGGATCTGCTCTCAGAGCTTGAACGGGACACAACCCTGTATGAATTGCGCCCAGATCTCGTAGTCTTCATCAGGCAGGGTGCAGGTCCTGGCCAATTCTTTGCTGTGGGCGAAGAAAACATCGACGGACTTCTCTGGACATTGGTGTGCCTGACAGAGGAGGAGCTGCTCATAGTCAGGATTTACGAAATGGTTCGTAGTAGGCTGTAATGGAGTCTTTGAGGGTGCCATATGTAAGGGGTGGTCCTGCCTCTGCGACACCCTTTGCGACTTGTGGATGTCCTCTACAGCCAAATGTAAATGGAGAGATCTTTTCCTCTCATCAGAGATGTCAAGGGCAACAAATTATTTCTCCAGCCAGATAACCCAGTCTTTCCATTTGGCCACTTAGTGGGCGGGGTTCCAGTGACTGCAAAATGCTCCAGTGCCAGGTTGGATGCCATTTGGGTTGTGCAGCCGATACGCATGCGGATAGTGGTGGCGGGGTAGATAGTGCAATCACTGGTGCCTAGGCATGGGTGCCCATGCAGGTTGGCGTCTTGGCTTGGTGGTACTGCCTGTGCTGCATGCTGGCAAGGTCAGATGGTCATGTGGTGGATGTGGCCTCGGTTTGGTAGCACATGTGCCCTTGCAAGCGGATGAGGCTGCGGTTGCTCTGAATGCCTGGACAGGAGCTAGCAAATGCCCCCCTTCAGGCCTAGGTGCACATGTTAGGCGTTGCCACTGATCTGAATGTGGGGGCCAGCAGGAGGTGTGCTTTGACTGGCCGCCACCATTGGAGGAGAGGCCTGCGAGGTGTTGCAGCCATTGTCTACCACCTCTTTGCCATATGGTATGGCTGGGCCATTGTTTTTCGTGGTGCGATGAGGCCGCTTGGGCGGGCAGAGGACAGGCCACGTGAGAGCGAGTGCAGGCACCAGCACTTGCTCGAGATGCAGAAGGCTGTCAGCTGGCTGGAACGAGCTATCAACTCCAGATTTGCAGCCCCTTGGGCACCACTGTGGGTGTCGGTGGACCATGGAAGTAGCGGATAGTGTCGAGCACAGGAGGAGTGTGGCCAGGCCTCCTTGCCACCAGTGTAGAATTTGGCTTGGACGGCAGGTACGCAAACAAACTAAATTCACTCCAGTGTGCTGTTTTAACCTGCCCTATCCTGGGCCTGGGGAATTTTTATTAACATCTTCAGCCTGCGCGTCTGGCCAAACCATAGCCCTGATGTTTTAGGGGGGGGCCATTCAATCCCCCCTGTTGATGGCACACAAATGGGAGAGACATCTCACGTCTCCCAACTCTACACGTCTGTCTACAAAGGTGTGTGCCAGACTGCAAGATGAGAGTCTTGGCGGTTCTATGGCCTGGCCATGCATTTGGTCCACTGTCTAACTATGCCTCCCTCTAGGGACTGGCTATAGTCAGGACCCCATTCTAGACTACATGCTGTACTGGTGGCACTTTGGAGTCATGCAGCCCAGCATGCATATATAGGATATGTGTGTCCTAAACAGTACTGAGACGTTCTTGACTTCACCCGGCGTAGCTTACAATAAAAACAATCCCTCTAGACTTCATAAAGACTGCAAACCAATTGCAGGAAGGACATCGGTTTATGTGGGTATCCCAGAAAAGAATATCTGGTGGTTGCTTGCGTCCTCCACCTCCCCCCAACCCCCAAGGCTCCACTCACCTTTAACCAAAGAACCCTATCCCTTGCTAAGAAACAAACTGTGTAGTAAAGCTAAATTGGTATGGGTTGCACAATATTTATTACACTATCTCATTTATTCTCTAGAGTCATTGCTGCCACACCTGAATGACTCTTAATTTTCTTAGGTTGTGAGTTAATTTGATGACACTGACTGATGGTTTGGTATATTCTCCACTTTTGCTCTTTCATACTGTTAATTGCACAACACTGTCACAATGTAATACCAATGGCAAACAAATGTGTTGCTCCGGGCCCATAAGTAGATTCTTTTTCTTCTTCCACTGCATTCTCGGAAAGCAGTGGTTCATGCACTCTAGGTTGGACCAGGCCAATGCTCTTTATCTTGGGCTTCCGGAGGGCTTCATCAGCAGGTTGCAAGTGGTCCAGAACACTGCAGCTTGCCTGATTGTGAAAACTTCCTTGGTGGGCTTCAGTTTCTGGATTTCCCAGATCTCTCCACTGGCTCCCAATTAAGAAGAGGATTCTTTTTAAGTCTTTTGTTCTGGTTCATATGGCCCTTTTTCTTCTATCTCTTTGCAAGATTTGAGTTGTATCAACTTGTCAGAACACTTCAGTCAGCCACGGCTGCCCTGGCAGCAGTGCCATGGGCTAGGCGGTCAAGATAGGGGACCGCTCAATCTCTTTTTTTGGTGGCTAAGGCTTGGAATCCGCTACCTCTGGAACCTCTGTCCAATGGGTCCAAATTGTTATTCCAGAAATAGCTCAAGACATGGCTTTTCTCACTGTGCTAAAGCTGTGTCAGAGGATGATTGAACTTCATAATCTTTAGCACGGGCCACTCTTTGGAGTAACTGCTTGCTCTACAAAACACCTTCATTTATTCATTCATTCATTCATTTATTCATTCATACCAATAAGTGCCATAAATAAATCACATAAGATAACATAAAAGTTGGTCTCTGAAAGTTTGACTGCAAATTCCAGCTCCGAATTGCACCAAGCAATGGATCCAGATGTCCTCTGTGAGGTTTGGGAGTTCCCCTTATACGTTTTGATAACATGGTGCCAAACATGGTGTGAGAAGCTGGCCTGGTATATGATGTACACTTATGTAAGTGGACACCCTGCATCAGTCCAGACAACCCTTACGGTGATTTAAGAGGTCTTAGGCAACCTTAGAAAGCTCTCTAAGTGGTAGCTGTGGAGAGCAGCCTTCAGGCTTAGTCCAGAAGGAGTGTAAAGCAGTTTGTTTTACCAGAATGCAATCTTATAGTATAGATTAAGTGAAAAGAACCACACAAACTATTTATAAAAATATGTATTTATAATATAATACTCTCTAGAATGTTCAAGTATCTCCAACATGGAAATAAACACAATGCACACAATACTTTAGCAAAGACACACAGTAAATAGCATGACATACACAGTGGAACCCAGGGGGGGACCAAACCATATACTAAGAAAGTGGTATAAGAACCATGACTCGGATCTAGACAAGGTCGAGAGGACATAGAAGTGCTGGGGACCCAAGGAACTACCCAAGGTGAGTAAGTAGGGACCCCACGGAGAGCGTGTGCAGTGTGAGAACATGACTGCATGCTCCGTACAACTCTACGTGTAGGTCGCGGTTGGATTTTTAAAGATTAGGGACCCTTCCCAGTGGACCCCGAAGAAACCCAGTGGAAGACAGTAGGTTGGAGAGCCACCCCACCCGTGGATACCCTAGTACCCACTTTACCTACACCAGGGAAGCCGAGTGCATACGTATGAAGTGGTGTCAGAAACCGCAGTCGTTTCCAATGGAGGACTTCAGGAAAGTGCTGCTGCTGGAAGAGGAGAAAGTGTCCAGTGGAATCCGAAGGTGGATTCTTGATGAGAGGTACCTGCAAGCAGAGGGGACAGAGTCTATGTCACTCAGGAGTGACCAGGAGACTTGGAAGATGAATGCCCTCCAATGTCGGGTTTTGCAGGATGGATGACGAGGACCTTGACTCTGCAGCTGTGAGGACCAGGTGACACTGAGGAGGTCCAGGAGCTGCCCCATGAAGGATGTTGAGTGCTGAGGGGTTGCTGTCCAGCGGGAGCACCAACAAGCCTTGGAAAAGGCAAGCAACACAGGAATCAACGAAGGAGCAACGTCGGGACCAGCAAGGTCCAGGGGACTCACCAAAGGCAGGGGATTCAGGGCAGGCGCCGAGCAATCAGGGGAGCCAAAAAGAAACAAGTATGATCCTCAAGTGGACCCACAGGTTGGAGGCACTGGAGTCGCGAGAAGACTTCAAGCAGCTCACCAAAAGATGCAGGCCACGATATACACGATGCAGTGTGGCTGAATATTCTGGTCACAGGAGGTGCTCAAGGCGGGGGCTACTTGGAGCCCAAAGATCTTCTTGGAAGGAAGCCAACAAGTCTTTGCAACTGGGTGCACAGGGGTTCGGTTATTGCAACCCCCATGAGGAATACTGGCCTCAAACTTGGTGAGAGGGCAGGGCCAGCCTCGGGAGCTGTGGAAAACCACCACCTGTGTTGCAGAGCCCACAGAGTCCGAAGGAGCTCAGGATCTGCAGACCGGTCGACTTAGTTGCGGTCCCTGCGAATGCAGGGGAGTGACTCCTTCACTCCAAGGGAGATTTCTTCAGGTTTCTTTGATGCTTCACAGGCCTTGGAAGGTTCCTGTATGATACACAGGCACAGACGATGCAGCAGACTGGAAGGGAGACAAAGTCATGCCCAAACGAAGTCCAGTGAAGTCCAGAGTTCCCAGACGGTAGAAGTAGAAGTAGTGTCTGATCTGAATCTTATCCCATGACGAATCTAGGGACCTACACCCAGGTAAGCCCTTAAGTACCCTAGGGAAAGGGTTGGGAAGATTCAGGGGACACTCCCAGGGAAGGGTCTGGACAGAGGGGAGGTTACTCCCATGTCCATTGTCCAGTTTTGCGCCAGAGCGGGAGCCAGCGACTCCCAGGACTGGTTTGAACTGGACTATGCACGGGGACACCAAATGTGCCCCACATACAGACTGAGTGGCGCTGGCAAGCGCACCCACCCTGCCCCAATACACTAAATCATGTCTGGGAGGTGGTCACACCTCCCTTTAACAGGATGCCTATTGTTCTGCCTTCCCCTGCTCGAGACTTGCTCAGCAGCAGGAGGGCAGAATCGTGTCTCTGGTCGGCAGCAACCATTTTGTTCTGTCCAGGTCTGGAAGACTGGTACCGGGGACATGGAGAGCCTAACGGAGGGCTCTTCCAGTGCTTGGAATCAGACCTCCCACACTGTTTACGGTGTGGGCATATGATTCCGACATGTTTGATACCAAACATGATAGGATTCGTTGCAGCCACTTTTGAGATGGTCATTGCGTAAATACACGGTGCCCCTCTATATTGTATATGTCTGCTTCACTGACAACCCGGTAGAATGGACTCCGCAGGCTGCAGGGGTGTCCTGCTCATGCAGGGACACCCTCTCACTTAGAACCAAGCACCCTGCCTTCAGGATTGCAAAGGCCTGCTCTAGGGGTGACTTATAGATTTTAAGTGTGATTACCCTAGATATAGGAAAGCTATATCTTTTGTAAGTGGTGCTAGCACCAGCTTACACAGGCTGCAATGGCAGGCGTGTAGTTCCATTTTGAATGGTCTCTCATGGGTGGCATAGTACATGCTGCAGCCCATGGGAGACCTCTAGGGTACCCATGCCCTGGGTACCTTAGTACCATATACTAGGGACTTATAAGGGTACCCCTGTATCCAATCTGGGATGCAACTAAGTACTGAACACAACAATTTAGGGAGCAAGCAGATAGACTGGGGTCCTGATTAGCAGGATCCCAGTCAGACTAGTCAAAATACAGCTTAGCACCAGTCAAAAAGTGGGGATGACCATAGAAATAGATCTACTTTCCTACACAGGGCAATTCACACCACTATTTTCACATAAATTTCAGAAAAAGCCATAGGTTTTAAAAGGGCATTTTGTGAAATATTCCATTAGTTTCACTGTCTGCCAAATAAGCCTGGCCATGATGATTCCCAGTCCCAGGCAATTTGTGAAAAAAGGTGGTAATAATAGAAGGCTAAAACAGTTTGACAATCTGATATTTGTAATTCTTAAAAGAAAAATGCAATTTTATTACATTTGTAGTAAAAGCTTCATAAACATGGGGGATCTGCTGGTCTCAAGTTCAAATACCAGGAAGGTCAGCTCAGTCTTCCATCCTTTCGAGGTTGGTAAACAAAGCACCATTACATTGGGTAACTGGAGGCTGGTAAACAAAGCACCATTACATTGGGTAACTGGAGGCTGGTAAACAAAGCACCATTACATTGGGTAACTGGAGGCTGGTAAACAAAGCACCATTACATTGGGTAACTGGAGGTTGGTAAACAAAGCACCATTACATTGGGTAACTGGAGGCTGGTAAACAAAGCACCATTACATACGGTAACTGGAGGTTGGTAAACAAAGCACCATTACATTGGGTAACTGGAGGCTGGTAAACAAAGCACCATTACATTGGGTAACTGGAGGTTGGTAAACAAAGCACCATTACATTGGGTAACTGGAGGTTGGTAAACAAAGCACCATTGCATTCGGTAACTGGAGGCTGGTAAACAAAGCACCATTACATTGGGTAACTGGAGGCTGGTAAACAAAGCACCATTACATTCGGTAACTGGAGGTTGGTAAACAAAGCACCATTACATTGGGTAACTGGAGGCTGGTAAACAAAGCACCATTACATTCGGTAACTGGAGGTTGGTAAACAAAGCACCATTACATTCGGTAACTGGAGGTTGGTAAACAAAGCACCATTACATTCGGTAACTGGAGGTTGGTAAACAAAGCACCATTACATTGGGTAACTGGAGGCTGGTAAACAAAGCACCATTACATTCGGTAACTGGAGGCTGGTAAACAAAGCACCATTACATTCGGTAACTGGAGGTTGGTAAACAAAGCACCATTACATTGGGTAACTGGAGGTTGGTAAACAAAGCACCATTACATTCGGTAACTGGAATACCTGTTCATTTGGTGCTTAGAAGCTACAGTTTGTGGAGTGACTTTTTTTTAGAAAGTTTGATCCACCATCTTCTGGAATCTGACCACTGGAGATCGGTGTAGGAAGCTGATATTGCTTCAATATGAAATAATACTTTTTTCTTGGATAACGTATACTGGAAACTAATTGCTTTTAGGTGCACAATCTTGTGGCAGATAGGTGACCTGAGAAAAATACAGACAATAACTTGTCCAAGATCACAATATTTGTCCAGATTTGAACATAGTTCTTCTTGCTCCGAGGTTACAGTGTAGATGCTTGATGTGATGTCCATCCCACCACCATCCGAAGATACGCCATCCTTGACCCTTACATGCTGAACCTTTTGAAAGACACAAAAAGGGCTACAATACGTGAATTGTACGTTTTTATATGCTTTCCTCTTGATATCAAAGTTTAGTAATTCACAACAATTGTAAAATATGATATTTCAACATTGCTCACCAATGCCAGTATGTTCTTGAAGCTAAGAGTAGCTATAACGTATTTGGTAAAACACACACATGTAGAAGTGCACCATATTTTTCAAGTGCACTTAGTATTTTCATTTTTTCTTGATGGGCATAATCTCTACAAGCGCAGATCAATCGTGCAATCATGGAAGAATGTCTGGCAGACCAGCCCCGCAAACCCTTCTGAGGGTTTCCTGGCTTTTATGATCTGTACCCTTGTTCACCAAGCAGGTGTGTGTGTGTGTCTGTGTGTGTATGTGTGTGTGTGCGTGTGTATGTGTGTATGTGTGTGTGTCTGTGTCTGTGTGTGTGTGTGTGTGTGTGTGTCTGTGTGTGTATGTGTGTGTGTGCGTGTGTATGTGTGTGTGTGTGTGCGTGTGTGTGCGTGTATGTGTGTGTGTATGTGTGTGTGTGCGTGTGTGTGTGTGTGTGTCTGTGTGTGTGTGTGCGTGTGCGTGTATGTGTGTGTGCGTGTGTATGTGTGTGTGTGTGTATGTGTGTGTGTGTGTGTGTGCGTGTGTATGTGTGTATGTGTGTGTGTGTGTCTGTGTCTCTGTGTGTGTGTGTGTGTGTATGCAATCGATAGACATTTGGAGACAAGAATAGCACACACACATGCACTCGAACATACATATGGACCTATTGCACTGAAGTTGAGTATGAACCCAGGGCCGCTTTTTATGGGCTTTACAGACACCACTATGAAACCTGGTACCAGTTTACAGTGGAGAAAATTAGAGACTACAGAATATTAATCCTGTTCACACTAAAAAAACACAGTAAAAGAAGAAACGATAGATACATGCTGTGATGTCGGCACACACCAACTGGAATGCTTCGGCTGGTGAGGTAAACACGCTTTTTAAACACTGTCCCATGTTTTCAAATTCAACATAAAGGAGACAAGTTAGGAGACTTGTTGCATGGGCTGCTTTGGGGAAAACAGACCTAGTGCATGTAAACAACCCACCTCATGTTCATGGCAGAAGGAAGCCGGGGTTCACCTTTGCTGCAGCTCAAGCTTCTGGGGTTTTTTTGAAGGTGAGATATAGTGCATCACGTAGTTCAATACAGTCTCCCACCAGACATCTTCAGATCCCAATATTATCTATTCACATTTGTAAATACATTTTGTTTTTTTCAGCACCTTGGAGAGAAACTGAGTTCCTTTAGGGGATGAGACATAATTAAAAAACACACACATCGCTTGAAAAGGCAGAACACACAGGATTGCCGGCAGTGGACTACAGTTATATGATGTTGAATGGTAGGGGCAGGCAGGAAATGCTATGTGAAAGAGACCTGCACAATAGACGTCATATATGCACTTTTCATTTTACAAGGAAATAGTTTAAAGATTTGATGTGGTGAACCTCTAATACGATGGGCTGTATACGCATTTCCAAGGTCTATATGCAGATGTATGCCATATACATTACTGAGTGGGTGGGTTTTATAGCACAGCCAGGCAACTTGCATCATATGAAACATTCTTCACCGAATCCATTTTTAAAATGGACCTCTTCTTCCTTGTTATTGACAGCTGGGGGCTCAGCTGGACTGTAAGACTATTCCACTCAGGCGACTGATGGTGCATATTGCAAAAGGAAGAAATACCTCCTTTAGATCACTCTAAAGTGGAACAATTCGGGTAAACTGTATTTGGAAACTCAGCAGGAGAGGTGGTCGACGTGTTTGCCTTTCCATGTACTATTGTTTTAACAAGAGGATTATATTAATGGCAACATTCTAAATGCCACAGAAATGAATGATTTAAATAGGCATTAAATAGCGATAAATAGGAAACGTGTATTTTAAAGAGAAGCTTGTGTTGTGCAGACCTTCATATCTCAAAATGTAATGGATCCTTCGTCTCGAATGTGTTTAGGAGCAAATATACAGCAGGGTCATGAAAGCTGCAGCCTGTACAAAATGTGTTCTGTCTTCGAGCCCAACACTCGTCTGCAGGAGTGTCTTTACCCTTCTCTGTATGTAGCACCTCCACTCAAGGACCCGACATGCGAATCCAGTTAAATAGTAATTAATATAAAAACGTGTGAAGTTTTTTAATATATACACAGCAGTGCTACCCATATATCAAGTTTACAGGAAGCGTGGTTGACACACTGGAAATGCTAAATATGCACAATAGCTACATTAAGCGCTATTATGTGCTTTCAGAAAGATAACTTTAATGCCAGCTAATTGTGTACATATATTAACGAGCAGATAGGGCCCAGATGGGTACAAACCTGTAAACTGTGCGCCAAATGGAACTCTGTACCAGTGGCGGCTGCTACTTAACAGCGTGGGGGGTACCGGTCACGGGGGAAGGGAATGAAAAAATGTTTTTTAAAATCACTTACCTGCCCACCAGCTGCCGCCACTCGGTCCTCTTCGCCCGCTTCCAGGACTCCAGTGGCAGGAACAGGAAGCACCCAGGCTTCCAGCCTCCCCTAGTCAATCACGATGCTGCTGAAGCAGCGATGTGATTGGTCTGAGCCCTGTGGTTCGGCGCTCAGAGAGGGACTGGGAGGCTGGGCATGCTCTCCACCCAGGCTGTGCAATACAGCCTGGTGGAGAACACGCAAAGTGCGCATGACTGTTTGGCCGGCCCAAGATGGCCGGGCAAACCATCATGCGCACTTAAGAGAGTGCTCCCCACTCCTCTCCCGGCTCCTCTGTGACAGCCCAGCCCCGCCCCACCCCACCCCTAACCAGCTGAGAAACGATGGAAAAATAAAATGATAATAACTATGTGTTATTATCATTTTATTTTTTCCTTTTTGACCTGCTCACAGAGCAGTGGCGCGATGCTCCTCCGCCTTAGCGGAGGAGCTGCCCCTGCTCAGTACATGTATTAATCAGTTTGAAGTCGTAAGAGAGCCAGAGGGTGCTATGGGGAGATGAAGAGTCAGTGTTGTTATTCAAACGAAAAAGTAAATGGCGACAGAGGGACACCGAAGGAACCGGCCAGGTATAAAAAAATAAAACCAGCACTCATCCTGCAAGTGATGCCGTCTCACATACAGACTTTCAATGCCAGAGGAAGGCAGCCACATGGAGAAAGCAACATTTCCGACCTCCTGCTTGCATGCATGCTTTCACTCGACTTGCTTTTTAAAAGTGAAAGCACTTTGCGTCTGCTGCTTACGGGCAACACGAGAAGATGAGGATGTGGATGCCTGCTTGTGCCTCGGGGGACGGTGGAGTGCACACAATGACGAACACACTCAAGTGGGCCCTTGCTTGTGCCTCGAGATAACTAGGTAGTGTCTGCTTCGTCCGGAGCGTGGAAAAGGAATAAAAGGCACATCTGAGGATCTCTACGGAGATAATAACAGTGCGCTAAGCCCACGTCACTTGTGCAGTGCTGTAACTTTAAAGCAAGGGTGTAGCTCTTGTGGAGACATCTGGGGTGCTGAAACACTTGAAAGAAGTTCCAGCAAAGTGGATTGAAACAGTACTTGGGCCACGGGAGACTGATAAGAGAAGCACATGAGAACGTACAGGAAACAGTATGCTGCAGCCAATAGAAACGGAGAAAAAGTAAGTGGTAAGCACAGGAATCAATCAAAAGCAAGGGGGCAGGATGTTAGCCCCTTTAAAGATTTATATTGAATATTTTATTTTTATTTATTTACCGAATTTGTACAGCGCATAGCTGCCCCAGCAACGGGGCGTCCCAGCGCTACCCAGGTAAACTTTCATGAAACAGAGAAAGAAAAAAATACCCTGAGGCTACCCCGGAAAGAGCCAGGTCTTTATGGCTCTCCGGAACTCTAAAAGGTTCTGTAGTCCTCTAATCCTAGAGGGAAGGGCGTTCCAAAGCCTAGCTGCCAATACCTTAAATGAGCGTCCGCCTGCTCTGGCTCTACAAACTCGAGGGATGCAGACTAGCCTTTTATCTGCAGAGCGAAGAGAACGCCTCAGGATATATGGCACTAGCCAATTCGCTAAGACCTTGGGGGCTTGATGAATCAGGATTTTATGAGCGACACACAAAGTCTTGAACTGAATCATTTTCTCCACCGGCAGCCAGTGAAGCCTGGACAGAGAACTAGACACAGAACAGGATCTTGGGAGGGCCAGCAAAGTACGAGCTGCCGCATTTTGAATTCTTTGGAGTCGCTGAATGCAGGATTTACTAGCACCTAAATATAGGGCATTTCCATAGTCCAGTCTGGACAAGATCGTGGCCTGTAAAATGGTCTGTCGAATAGAGGGATTGAAAAAACCCAACAAAGGTTTGAGACCTCTCAAGAGCCCGGAGCAGGTCCCTGCGACTGACTTAGATTGGGTGTCGAAGGACAGATTACTATCTATCCAGAAACCCAGATTTTTAACCACCTCCTTTGGCGTGGGGGCTGGTTTGAGTTCCTCCGGCCACCACTGCTCAGACCACAGGTCACTGTCTTTGCCCAGCAAAAGAATTTCGGATTTGCTCGCATTAAGCTGCAGGCAGTTAGCTGACATCCAATTAGATACTGCCAGCATATCATCCTTAAATTTCACTAGGTTAAGATCACACTTCTTAGAGAAGGCGATCACTAGTTGGGTGTCGTCCACATAAGACACCAAGGACAGCCCTCTACTCCTAGCTACCACTGCCAGAGGTTGTACATAGATGTTAAAAAGCATGGGGCTTAGGATCGAACCCTGGGGCACCCCATGCTTAATAGTATACTCCTGGGAGTGGAACGGGGGCACAGTGACCTGGAAGGTTCTGCCTTCCAAGAAGGAGCGGAACCAGGCCAACGCCAGACCCCCAATCCCAATCTCCTCCAGCCTACGCAGCAGTATTCCGTGTGACACCGTATCAACTGCTGCACTTAAGTCAAGAAGAATCAAGGCCACTGAGCTTCCTTCATCCAGCCTGAATATAATAGATTTCACTAGCACAGCGCTAGCGCTGTGCAGGCGTAGCCTAAAAAGGTTCTGTATGAGCCTTGTTTTTTAGGTCTCGCCTACGCAGCGCGCATGCGCTGCATAGGAAAAAGACCTTTAGAAATCGCTTCGCCTTTTCAGCCAAAAACGTGCACGCATTGCATTGCTTTCAATGGCAATGCGTGCACGTTTGGCGATTCCCTTGCGGGAGCGAGCTTTGACACCATATGTTTGTAATTAACTTGCAAACATATGGTGCCCCTGCTCGCTCCGGCAAGGGAAACAGGCGCAGGCCCCCTCCTCTCTCCCCTCCCCCTGCTGCCTCCTCCTCTTTTTTTTTCCTTCAGCGCGCGCGCGCTTGTTTGCAATACTATGCTCCTTTCTCGTCACCCTGACCCCACCGCCCTTCGAGGCGTCCGCTTCCTTCCCCTCTCTCACCTTCATCTCCACCTTGGTGCTAACTGTCCCTTTTCTTTCTATCCTTCTCTCATCCACTTGCAGTCTCCGCCTCTCTCCTTCTACGTTACTCCTCAGTCTCTCAACCCTATTTTGCTTCTAGCAGTCTCATTCCTGTCATCTCTCTCCGGCAGAACTTTCCATGTCTCCCAACCCCCTTGCTCCCTCTCACGCCGCTTCAGGAACTTTCTCTCAGTACTCACCCAGCCCAGAGACGTGTCCCGCCTTCACGCACTTCTTGATCCGGCTCAGCACAGTTTGCTCGCTCTCCAGACTCTGCAAGAGAAGCACAGGGCGGGCAGGCTTCTCTCATAACACAAGCACTACTGAGAACCACCACGCTGCGAGCGCGAAGTGTGTGAGGGGGCTGGGGTGCTGTGCTGCTCGGTGAGTGCAGGTGCACTCTCTCATTACCCCACAGCTGGTCATCCGCAATTCTGTGGCCTACAGTGCTTTTCACGACCACTAATGTCTACATTTTACATTTCCTACGAGTCCGGGCGCAAATTTGCTTAAAAAAAACCCTGCAAAGCTCGCATGAAGTTCCCTATCCTCGCTCCCCCCAATCAATTGGCTCACGTGGTCCATTCGCGTCATGCAGAGTTGCTGGAGCATCTCTCGCACTCCTTTTATTTTCGTTTTTGTTCAGAACCAACATGCTGCCAGTGCGATGTGTGTGAGGGGGCGGGTGCTCTGCTGCTCGGTGATCCCACAGCTGGTCATCGGCACTTCTGTGGCCAACAGTGTTTTTCTCAAGCACTACTGTTTACAATTTATGTTTCCTCCCAGCGTAGATTTTAAAAAAACGTAGAGCTCGTGTGAGGTTGCCCAGCCTCCCTCCCCCTCCGGCATCTATCTGCTCACGTGATCCATTCCTGAGACAGAGCTGCTGGATCGTCTGTTAAGATTTGAACACAGCCTTTAAATGTTTGTTGGAACTCTTTTACAAGCCGACGGGCAGGCTTCTTTCAACACAAGCACTGCTGATAACTACCATGCTGCAAGTGCGATGTGTGTGAGGGGGCGGGGGTGCTCTGCTGCCCTCGTAATGGCTGCTTCAGACAGAGCTGCTGGAGATGCTACTTTAAGTTTGTTATGTTGCAGAAGCAGCGATGCTCTGTATACCAAGGGAGCCGTGCTTTTCATGTTTGCATGCATTACAAAATTGGATGTACTTCCTTAAATAACTAATCATACACTCATAAGTGTTTTTTAAGCTCACAGAATGTCTTCAATTTCTATAGCCCTTAGTCCCGTCACTTTGTCCAGTTGTCCTTCTTCATCGGTACTGCTCTTTATGTTGGTTGACCCAATCAGAAGCCACTATTTGCTGCGTGCTAATGCTGTAAACAATGGAAATATTGTAAGGCAGCAGTCCAGCCAAATCATGAGCAGGAGTGATGGGCGATGCATAATCCCAGGGGGTCGCCAGCCATTCCAAAGAGCAACTGTGAGTACCACATGGTGGGTGTCATTTTGTTGTGCTATAACCGCTATATAACAGCAAACTGGCATTATTAGTAGCAGTATACATCGCTGAGGCGTGTTAGCATATTGCAGTGTCTCTGTGCTGAAGTCTACTAATTCAACATTTCGCTATGATTTGCTTGTAAAACTAGGCAGAATGGCAGCACACTTTTATTCGAAATATCGAATATATTGCAGTTACAGAGAGGGACTTTATTTGTACTGTCTACCTCAGACTGGAAATGTTGGAATCTGCTTGTGAGACCGCAGATTATTGATACCATATACAGAACATCTTTCTCGCTCTTTAATAAGGATTGTGGGTCATGCTGTTTTTTTTAGCACTTCAGAGTGTGCTTCCTGCGTTAGGACACGTACCGTAACAGGGATTTCTGCTTCTGTTTTCAGTTCTGACAGCGAATGTACATTTTTATCAATATTTATCTCCTCAAGGTGGGTGTTTATTTTTGGTTTAAAAGCTACATTTTATGTTTTGTTGCCCTGATTTTTGCTGTTGTTCAGAGTGGCATTCCACTTGGACGGCTTCACTGGATGACAGCATTGGCTGCGCCTCCTGTGTGCACTTCATGGGCATGTTTTTATAGATGTAATTTTCCATTGGAATAAATTGTTCCAGCAATTTAACCATCGGTTTCCTGCAGCTTGTTTACCTGACGATTCAACACCCCCCTGTACACTTGCAAGTGGCTAAAAAATCATTCATACATACATCCAACGTCGTACCCCCTATCCATCCATCCATCACCTTGTCTCTCCTCTCATCCATCCAACTTCCATCTTAGTGTCAAAGCTTCTTTATTAAAGAAATACAGGCAACATAATTCCACTACACACCACATACATCCACACTACTCCAAACACCAAGCATTGGCATAGCCAATAGGTCTCGCCTTTGGGACCTTATAAGTGTTTAGCCATGCAACAGTTAATGTTGTTGCAGTAAGGATAATGTGCTGCATAACTAAATACTTATACGGTCCCAAAGGCGAGACCTATTGGCTATGCCAATGCTTGTTTCCATTGTGCCAGACCCTTGCCTCTTAATGTGTTCACTTTCGTTTAGCAGGTGAATTTCATTTTTCATTTTGAAAGTGACAACATGTGATATACTCTCAAAATACAAAAAGAAACACATTTGCAATATTAATGTGAACAGTGACAGAGGTAAGAGGGTCTTTAGCAATCCCACTAGACAGTGAAATAAGGCATTTTAACGATTAATTTTTCAAACTTCTAGGTGAAAGTTGTCAGCACATTTCGTACAGCTATTTGGGTATGAACGACCCAGCAACAGATCTCCTCTGCAGATCTCAGTATTGTTCATGCAAAACAAAAAATGGTTGCAATTATGTTTATTTGGAGGATTTTGCAAATAGTTTTTCATTTCGCTTTGCGGTAAAGGGGCATACAGTGAATAGAAAAAATGCCTCTCTGTTATCCAATCCTACATCACTAACATTAACAAACCATGGGCATTCTAGAATGTTGTTTTGTTTGATGACATCTGTTTTGAGATCGGTTGTGACATCATTCACAGGAAGCCCCCTTTAATGTTTATATGGGTCATTGTGCTGATTACTGTACAACAAAAAGTGCACTGCAGTGACAACGAAGATGCGTCATGTACAGTAATGTCCCCAAGGTTAAAGGTTGGATGATCTCATTTCCTGTGATGCCGTTGAGGTCTAAGATAATGCAAGTTCATTTCCTGTAATGTGATCTGTGGTCATGTGATCTGTGATGTCACTTCTGCTGCCGCTGGCATTTTGGTGAACTGATGTGCATGTGGAAGTGACCAGTAAGGGATTTGCATGGCAAGAAAGTGCCTTTGCCACAAACTTTTAAAAAAGTGTTTGTTTTTTTGCAGTTTCAGAAGTGCTCTAAAGACGACAATGAAAGCACTGAATGTGTCGTTCATTTTGATCAAGTCTTGTTCAGTGTCACGTGCAGGGACCTGATTCCCAGTCAGAGTTTTCCGAGACTTCGGCCAACCCCTATTTGCGCAAGGGCCAGAATACCAAGTTTGGTGGTACTTACCGCACTCAGTGAGTACTAAATACCTCAAGCCCTCATTACATTTCGGCAGATCAAACCTACACACTTGCGCCGTCCCCTCCTCCCGCAGGTGACCTTTCCGCGAGCCGTGTCAAATGCAGAACAGGAAGGGTGGGAGCACAACTTCAGAAGTCAGCACTGCTTGAAGGATGTCATACCTGAGCTTCCGGTTTGTTTGTTCAACGAATGATGCCACAAGTGTTTGAAAGAGGCGTGGTCAAACCTCATAGTCTGTCTGTAGGAGGATGTCTGAGGTTTCCCTTCAAAGATGTAGTCGCCTTCTACTATGACGTCAGATGCTGTTTGAAGCATATACAGGTGAGATAGAGAGAGGTGTTGCAACGCTTCAACTCTTTGATTTGTCACAATCATTACTCTTTGGACTTAAAACTTTGGTTAAAATTGTGGTTTTGTTGAGTGGTTCCCACGATTGCACCTGAAAACAGAGACTTATCAGAGTCCCGCCCAGGACTGTGAAAGTCGCACCCTTGAGAAATCATAGGATAACGTTACACAAAGGGTTTGGGCATCATCACTAATTCCACGAGGACAGGACGAATTAAAAGAGTCATTCCTAGGATTATGCGATTAACTGATTACCGCAATTCTATTTCCACTCTTAAGTCTCCACTGTCATGTATGAGATATCAGTGTCTCTCTTTCACTGAAGGGCCTCGCCTGGAACAGACCCTCAGGGACCCTTTGATTGGACAGTCTGCCACAAGGCCATGCTCGTCCCACTGACACAGGATCCCCTGGAGTTTTATATGGGCATCGCCTTAAAGTGGCACCGAGTGGTCGTTCCAAACGACTTCCACGGACGCATACAATGGACGTATTACTATGCAAGGGAGGACGCTACTGCAAAGACAATTCAAGTCTGCTAGGAGCACTGAACATCTTCACCAAGCATGCCATCCGGCTTGCAATCCATCTTCAGAAGATGTGAGATGCAGAATTGTGGACCAGATGAGTTTGGTTTACGCAGGAAGTGGGTGATGTACGAGAGGTGACCGATGATAGGAGAAACAACCCTGTCGGGTGCGCTAGGATAGGTAGGATCTCAGTACTTAAGGACTGGAGACCTCGCCCTCCGCTAGGCACAGGGTAAATTCCCAGCTTGGGACTCCAAGCACATCTGGGCTGAAGGTGGACCCAGAGGGGACTTAGGAAGAATAGAACTCAAAGCAGCTCACAGATTCCAGAGTGGCTGCTCATTTACCAAGTTTGCAAACAGCTTACAAACATTAGGCCAGCCTGAGTAAGAAAGGCTCTGGTCACTGTGTTGTAGTTCAGCAGGACAAGCTGGTAATGCTTCTGTGGTCTAGAGCTCCCTCAAATGTTAGATGATACAGAAAACTCTCCCACACTCAGCAGCAAAACCTAAAAAGGACAGGGTGCTCCCAATGTACTTTCTAAAGTCCAGCAGATGCAACCAGTGTAGCCAAGAGTCTTTAAAAACTTGGGATGGCCTTTAGGCCATAGTATCCTGACAACCCTGGGGTCATCTGCATGTGGGGGAAAGGAGGCAACCCTCACATGGAAAGAGGGAGGAGTGCAGATGTAAGCCTCTGCTATGGCCCCTTCTCCTTGGGGCAGACAGAGCCCATTAAGAGAAGAGGCTCACACCCCAGAGCCAGGAAGATACCACACGAAAGGTGTAACTGAGGTGGCAACCAAAGCCTTACCATTAACCTGAAGTCCCCAAGCATTCCCTCCTCCGCAGCACCAGCAGGGAGCTCACTTACGGCTATCTTAGAAAACAGGGTTTCACATGGGGGTGGGGGGCAACAGTGGTGTAACAATAGCCCCACGGTGCAGGGGGGCAGTTCCTAGGGACCCCCTTTGGCACTGTTCAAGGGCGGGCCTGAGAGCCCTTGACTGGGTGGGGGCTTCATACACTTTGCAGGGGGCCCCATCAAGTTTCGTTACTCGATTGGGGGCCAGTGCACACACCGACTGCCGGGTCACAACTGTGGTGCTTGGGTCGTGTTACACTGGTTTACTGTGCTCCACAGGCACTGGAAGTAGAGGTGCTGGGGTGCTGCAGCACCACAGAAATAATCATGCTGGAGTTCAGAAGGTGAATGAGCACCAGAGATGCCTTTACATTTTGTGTTTGTCTCGTCACATTTGCTGGGCCTACAAAGACAAAGGTCAAATGTCAACCTATACCTTCTCACAAATAGCTGCTCATTGGGAAACTGGAGTGTACTTTTATTATTCTGACTGCAAAGTGAGAGGATTTTGTAAAAGTGACCTCGGTGACAATCCTGCTGTGGGACAAAAAATGAAAGGAAAGGCTGGAGGATGCCAGGTTTTTTTTCTAACACATAATAACATTTAAATACCAAATGAACTATATGCATATTTCAAATTATATCGGCAATTAGTACCGCACAAGTGAAGAACATTTTTTGTCATTCCGAAGTGTGATGGAAGCTAAGATTTTAATAGGATCAAAACAACAAGAAATTTTACTTGCTGATGCTCAAATGATAAATATACGCAGAAACCCATTATTCAAGCATTATCGTTTTTGCGTTCTATTGTTTTACCAGTAAAACGGCATGTCGATGCAAATTTGGTGGTCATTTCAACGGAAAAAGTGCTGTCTGTAAATGACAGTGCAATACAAAATGTTCTGAGCACTCAGAGTTCACAAGTAAGTCAAACGTCCAACCCAAGGAGTCGTAAAGTGTCTGTCAGCTTTGATCCGATCCACTATTCCACATCAAGGCAGAGTGTTTCTGTACATCCAGTCAATACAATTGTGATGCACTATAAGATGGGCATTTGTAAAATGCACGATCACCCCAGGGTATCTTGGCGCTGAATAAAAGACGTTTATTGTTACCCAACTCAATGGCACTCATTTTATCGACCTCAGATGGATGAAAGGCTGAGTGGACCCACAGGGATTTGAACCTGTGACCATGAGGTAAAACACAGGCCTCTACAGTGGGCGCATTAGTTCTCTAAGCCACCAGACCTGACTATAAGAACAGCCAGCCAACATGTGTTTCGTCGTCCGGCTAGTTAACCTACACCTTCCTCAGGGCTGTAAACAATAAATAAATCAAAAAGTTACAATAACCAAAATGCTCTACTCAGACTCACTATCACCCACCAATTGGTGCCAAGTCCTTGATTTGATTGAGTGAAGTGACAAAAATATTCAAACATGACATCCCTAATCCCAGAGAAGCAGTATACATAATAAATATAGTATCATACATTTGTTAGAGACGTTCTATTCTGGGGTTGTGTGGTAGCCAATCCTTGCTCTGTTCGCAAAGCGTTACTCCCTCTAGATTACCCTCCTCAATGAACTACGATGTCCCCCAAAGTCTACGGTGACTCCCCCACAAGTTGAGTTTAGGCAAATGTGCTAGTTTCACTAAGATGTTGGCACCTGTGCAACTTCTAGGTCAGTTTGAACAGTTCTTTGGCCAGAGTGTCATCGATAAGAACAACTTCCTATCGGGGCGCACCTTTGGTTGCGTTACAGCGAGTTTCTCCATCGCTACAAGGCCAGGCGTCATGTTTAAATACTCAACGGAGGTGCGGCTTGGCTGGTGCTGGACGGTGAGTATGTCATTTAACAGAGTCAGCATCATCTGTGGCGTCGCTCAACCACAGCAGCAGTCCAGCTCCTCTCTCAGACTCAGTGCTTAATTTGTAAAATATTAACTGCCAGGGCTCTGACCAGGAGGCCACTGCAGCTTGTACCACCTATCCCCCTTGTCATCGCTGCCAAAACAACTACTAACCATTTCTCTCGCATGTAAATGCGACAGTTCGGATTATTCCAGGTCCCCAAAGCTAAAGGAATGGCGGGGGAGGCAGGTATTAGCACTATTTTAATGTATATCTCTAAATTAGATGAGCAGCGCCACCATGTGGCAGACTTTTCTAAGTATGCTGTTGACAATTAGGTACCGGTGCCGAGCACCGGAAACCAATTAAGTGCCGGTGCTTAGCACCGGAAAGCCCCGGCTCAAATTAAGCACTGCTCAGACAGCCGCTTGTATCAGCATGGCAGGCCAGACTGGCGAATGCTCCTCTTCAGCAGTTGTAGCCCACAGCACAGCCTAGCAGGTACTTGTCTCAGCAGATGAAGCCTTCGGCTCAGACTGACCGGTACTCGTCTTCGGGAGTTGTGGCCCACAGCACAGCCTAGCAGGTACTTGTCTCAGCAGATGAAGCCTTCGGCTCAGACTGACCGGTACTCGTCTTCGGGAGTCGTGGCCTGGTCCAGGGGAGATCTCCTGATTTTGTGTCGACTGCTCCTCTGAGGTTGCACCACACATGACGTCATGATGCAGGGATGCAGAAGACATGCTCTTGTTTGGCTCCAAGCTTCTTCATGTAGTTTACCTTAAAAAACATGCTCAGGGAGAGCAGATGATAGCTCATGACACAGGTCCGTTCTGGCAGTGCTCGCACTGAGCAGTCAGTCCCTTATGAATGCTCCACACCCCAGGTACATGGATGGGTTTCTCCTGGACTTTGTCTCCTCCTCCGGGGCCAGGTATTCTACTTTCTTCTGTGAGCAGGCAGGCTTCTAGGTATTAGGCAGGCTCATAACTTCTCCAGCAACTTGTGCAGACTCCACATGATGTCCCCTCATCTCCGGGAGACTGGCTGTCATGCGGCTCTTTGAGGATTCTGCAGAGCAGCCCCTTCCTCAGTCAACACAAATGTGGAAGTGGACCAAAGTGGGGTGGTTTGGGTTCTCCTTTTATACTCATTTTCCACGCAGGAGATGGTGATCCACTGTATAGGGTTCTGGAACCGGATTAGGGTGGTTCCTTTTCAAGTGTCATTTTCTTGCTGTAGTGCAGACACAGTATTTGTGCAAAGTGGTGGCTCTCTCCGCAGTAGTGAGGATGTTGGCTCTAAGCATGAGCATCGAAAGTATGGGCACAAGGATGTGTGGAGACACTGCACCTGGACACTGCACCTGGACACTGCACCTGGACACTGCAGCTGGACACTGCACCTGGACACTGCACCTGGACACTGCACCTGGACACTGCACCTGGACGCTGTACCTGGACACTGCAGCTGGACACTGCACCTGGACACTGCACCTGTACACTGCACCTGGACACTGCACCTGTACACTGTACCTGGACACTGCACCTGGATGCCATCGGTTGTCCTGAAGCAGTAATCACAGGCAGTCAAAAGGGACCTGGCTACAAACTTCCTCACCTTGAAAAACAGAATCTTCTGACTCCCCACCTCGCCTTTCTATCCATCAAATGACAAATCTAATCAGCAATCCATGACTAAAAGGTCCTCATAGAATGTCCAAGGGTATCCCTGTCTCCATCCTCCCTCAGAGTCTCCGTTTCCACTCTCTGGCTTCAAAAATACAATAATACACGTCCACTGTTTGGGGGAAGCTGTATCCATTCTCCATCTTGATCAATGCTAAATCATGAAAATGAGTCCCCCATCCCAAAGGTCCCAACAAACACACTTACATTACATAAATCACTCTGCGACAAACTCAGCTCCTTATTCCACCTGAAGATCAAGACCCTCTACGACAACTTCAAGGAGCCAGCAGAAAACAGCACCACACCACCCACCACCGCCGAGAAGCCGACCATCACCTCCTGGGCACCCGCATCCGTCGAACTCATCTCCTCAACCATGAAGAAGACGCACTCAGGAGCCCCAACAGACCCCTGCCCCCCTCACATCTTCCACAGGGCCACCACGGTCATCGCACCTGAACTAGGACTAACAATCAACTCCTCCCTCATATCCGGCATCTGCCCAGACGACTGGAAGCGTGCAGAGGTGAAACCCCTCCTCAAGAAACCAACGGTCGACCCAACTGACCTGAAGAACTACCGGCCCATCTCTCTCCTCCCCTTCGCAGCCAAAGTCGCTGAAAGACTCGTGAACGCCCAGTTGACCGCCTTCATCGAAGAAAACTCCATCCTAGACGCATCCCAGTCTGGCTTCCGCAGCAACCACAGCACCGAGACTGCCCTCCTCGCCGCCACTGACGACATCCGCATGCTGCTAGACCAGGGACACACCGCAGCCCTCATCCTCCTAGACCTCTCCGCAGCTTTCGACACCGTCTCACATCGCACGCTAGCTGCCAGACTCCACAACGCAGGAATACAGGGGTCCGCCATCGACTGGATCCAATCCTTCCTCTCCTGCAGAACCCAGAGGATCAGACTCCCCCCCTTCCTCTCCAACCCCACTGACATCATCTGCGGAGTACCCCAGGGATCTTCCCTAAGTCCGACTCTCTTCAACATCTACATGGCCCCCATCGCCGCCATCGTCAGAGAGCACGGGCTCAGCATCGTATCCTACACCGACGACACACAACTAATCCTCTCCCTCACCAAGAACCCAGAAATCACCAGACTCAGCTGCCAGGAAGGAATGAGTAACGTAGCAGCCTGGATGAAGGACAGCTGCCTAAAGCTCAACTCCGAGAAGACCGAGGTCCTCATCCTCGGACCCTGCACCTCCGCCTGGGACAACACCTGGTGGCCCGCCGCCCTCGGGAGCCCACCCACCCCGACAGACCACGCTCGGAACCTCGGCATAATCCTCGACTCCTCCCTCTCCATGAACCGCCAGATCAACGCCGTCGCGTCCACCAGTTTCAACTGCCTCCGCATCCTCCGTAAGACCTTCAAATGGATCCCCCCCGACTGCAGAAAGACGGTCACCCAAGCACTCATAACCAGCAGACTAGACTACGGTAACGCCCTCTACGCGGGAATCAACAAAACTCTTCTACACAAGCTCCAAACCATCCAGAACGCCGCAGCCAGGCTCGTTCTAGGGACACCACGCCACGAACATATGACCCAACACCTACGAAGCCTCCACTGGCTCCCCGTTGAGAAGAGGGTCACCTTCAAACTCCTCACCCACGCCTACAAATCCCTCAACAACATCGGACCCAAATACCTCAACGACCGAGTATGTTTCCACGTACCCAAGAGGAACCTCCGCTCTGCTGACCTCGCCCTGGCAGAGGTCCCCCGCATCCGCAGAAACAGAACCGGCGGGAGAGCTTTCTCCTACATCGCAGCCAAAATCTGGAACGAGCTCCCGGTCAACATCAGCCGCTCCCCAACCCTCCACACGTTCAGGAAGGACCTCAAGACCTGGCTCTTCGACTGACCCGGAGCTGCTTACCATCCCCCCCCAGTGCCTTGAGACCCTCACGGGTGAGTAGCGCGCTCTATAAACCACTGATTGATTGATTGATATCATGTATGTGCCACACATACACAAAGTCACACGCACTCAACCTGCACAGTGGATGTCAGTGCAAGAGTATGGGTTTCAGATTGAAGCTGTATTTTTTTCCATACTGGGGCTGGTAGACTACGCTCCTGTGATTTGGAAAAAATAGGGACCCCTACATACAACAATTGCACTTGCTAGCTGTAGGGAAAGCAACATGAAAAGGAGAAAAACAAGCTAGAACCAAGTATACAATATTCAAAAAACCATTAGTCTATCAGGACAACAGATAATTAAGCAAATAACATTGTGCGTGTATATTATCAAAAATCTTTTTATTTTCATGAGATTTATCGTTTTTAACAGGTTGTCCATGAACCATCTGGACCCTGTTTCAAACACGTGTGACAAAGTGTTGTACCACATATACAATCCTACTGAAATGTATGACCTTTTTAACAATATGATCATGTTTCATACGTCATAATCTGTTTGATGCATTGATGGTTTTAATGAAATGGAAATGTTTTGATACTTAAAAAACGATAAACATCATGAAAATAAAAAGATTTTTGATAATATACACGCAAAACGTTATTTGATTAATTATCTGTTGTCCTGATAGACTAACAGCAGCAGTGCAGAGTCTGTTGGACAAGTTGAAAGGGGCTTGATCAGCAGCAGTGCACCCGGTCTGTCGGACATGTTGATAGGGGCTCGACAAGCAGCAGTCCATCCTGCAGGTTGGACATGTTGAAGGGGCTCCACCATAACAGTGGGCCCAGTCTGTCGGGCATGTTGAAAGGAGCTCAATCACTAGCAGTGCAACCAGTCTGTTCGACATGTTAAGAGCGCTGGACCACTAGCCAGGTACTCGGTCTGACAAACATGTTTAAATAGGTAGTGCTACTAGCAGAACTGGTGAGTTGGAGTGCCACCTTCACATTTTAAAGGAAAGCACCAGATTCTTCACACTCTTTTTACTACTCCTGACAGTTCATGGCTACAACTAGCTGGTCAGAAGGCAACCTCTGGGTAATGTGCCACTCTACCCTGTAGGAAAGTGCCTCTTTTTGACATGGTTGCCCCCACTTTTTGCCTGGCATCTGATGCAACTTTGACTGAAAGTGTAATGGGTTCCTGCCAACGAGGTCCCCAGTACCAGTGTTCTTTCCCTAAACTGTACCATTGTCCACAATTGGCAGTACTTTAGACCCCATGTAAGTCCCTAGTAAATGGTGCCACTGGTACCTAGGGTATTGGGACTAAAGAGGGTCCCTAGGGGCTGCAGCACGAATTGTGCCACCCTAAGGGGCCCCTCACCAAGCTCATGCAAAACTGCCATTGCAGCCTGCGTGCCTTGGTGCAGAGAAAAGTGAAGAGTTGACCTGGCACACGTGCCTGGAGCCGTGACTGTAAAACACTACATGTGGTATAGGTAAGTGTAGGAGAGTAGGATCTGCCTCTTATGTTGCCCCCACTTTTTTTCTGATGTTTACACTGGTTTCTGGCTATAGTCTGGCTGGGACCCTGCCAATCAGGGCCCCAGCCTCTCTGTTCTCTCTAAACGATTTGGAGTGCACTCTAGGTGCACTAGTGATTGGATACTGTGGTACCTTATGAGTCCCTAGTATATGGTACCTTAGGTACCAAGGGCATAGGTACTTCACAGGCCTACCAGGGGCTGAAGCATGTATTATGCCACCCCTGGGAAGCAGACTAAATCTGACACCACAGGCCTGCTACTGCAGCCTGGGTGAGGAAGTGCTAGCACCCCTCACTGAGATATAGGTCCCCTATATCTCTCCTGCACACACATTGAGGCTTATCAGTCACCCCTAAAGCAGGCCCTATCAATCCTGAGGGCAGGGTGCTTAGTTTCCATGTGAGGGGGTGCCTCTGCCTGAGCAGGGCCCCTCTGCAGCTCTCAGAGTCCATTCTCTGGGGCTGTTTGTGGATGCGGTTAAACCATATACTTTTAAGTGCATTATATCCTCGCGGTAGAATGCTAACTTTGGAATGGCTGCATCGAAACATGTCGTGTTTGGTGTCAAACATCTTGGAATACTACCCCCCGCCAGTCCTGGCTGCGGGGGTAGCATTCCACCCTTCTAGAGGGATAGACATGTACCTACTGTGGAAACGCGGTAGAATCCTGCAGAGCCCTGGCATCACAAAATGGATGCCACCAGTCACAGACACTGGGCTGCCCTCCTGCTGATGACCAACACTCGCAGTGGAGGAAGCCCAACAATAGATATCCTGTCCCAAGGGGGTGTGACCACCTTCCAGACAGGGTTTAGTGTATTGGGGCTGGGTGGGTGCACTCTTAGAGTGCTTTGAAGTCCTGCACTGGGGGAGCAGAAGGCTCCTCTGTGCATACCCCAGTTCAAACCGGCTCAGGGGCTACCTGCCCCTGCTCTGGCGCGAAACTGGACAAAGGGAAGTGGGTCTAGCCACCCACTCCCACTGACCCTCCCATAGGTAGGGTCATAGAGCTAGTCCCTCCCTTTCTTTTAGTATAAGAGGGGGAACCTGTGCATTGCACCCTAGATTTCCCTGGACGACGCTCTGAAGAAGAATCCCGGACCTTCGACGTTCCACTACCTTTGGAAGACTGAAGAATCTCCCTTGGAGTCAAGGAGTGACTCCCCTGCTTGGCAGGCACCAAAAACTACAAACGACGGTCGCAAACTACGCCACTCCTGCCAGAGTCCGAAGTCCCTGCAGCCCCAGAAGTGGATTTCCTGACTTCACAAAGGCCATCGTGAGTCTCCAGCGAAGCTGAGGCCAGTGGACCCCAAGAGTGACGAGGAACCGCGACCCCTGGGTACCATGCACTATTGTCGAGTGCAACCCCTTCACAACGTTCCACGAACTTGTGCTTTGGACCACGTGTGGTCCTAGCATCCAGCAGAAATCTCTCTGAAGATCAGAGGCCTACCACGTCTCGAGTGACCGTGGGCCCCTGTTGAGCGAATCCTCCCGAGGCGTCTTTGCGATCCTTTGCCAGCCGGCTTGTGGGTCCCCAGAAGACTTTCTAAAGAAACCAAAGGGCTCCCCTGGTTGCTCCAGGCCTGCCCTGACTTACCCTCGCTGGGTGAGTCCCACAGACCTTGCTGGTCTGCGCCATTGCCTCTTCACACTTTCCCCGAGACTTGCTGTTACCAAGGTTTGTTGGCTCCAATCGAGTCGCCGACACCGCAGTAAGCTGCAGACATCGTGGGACATGGTCATCGTCGTCGCCTCCTGGACCTCGTGGCTGAAGAGTCAAGGCCCCTGCGAATGACCTGAATCTTGCGACGACGGTGGGCATCCATCTTCCTTGCCCGAGTCACTACCAAGTGACTTTGAACACGGTCCCCTCTGCTTTCAGGTCTTCCATCTTCTGAATCCAGGCTTGGATTCCTCCGGACACTTCTCCTGTCGCCGCAAGCAGCAAGTCTTCACTGGCTCCCATTGAAAACGACGCCGCGACCCGACACCAAAGAACACCTATGCACCCGGCTCCCCTGGGTGAGGTAACTTCAGCACTACGGTGCTCCTGTGGGTGTGGGCCCTAGAACTACTTACCCTGTAAGTGACTTGCTTGTAGCTTCCTAGAAGTGTCCTAAAACTCTTATTTTCTAAGTGCGACAATTGCGCTGACTCGTACAGGGTTCGCGTCTGTGTTAGACACACCGCGTCCATCTCCTTTGTAACACTATCTAGAACTGTGTCCTTCGACTCGTACTGAGTCCGATCGGTGTTCGCCTCGAACACACAAGGGGCCTGTAACATTGAGATCTCCATTGCACAGACTTGCACAAGGTTCGCGTCTGTGTTAGACACAGCGCGTCCATCTCCCTTGCAATTCTATCTGTAACCGCGTCCTTCGACTCGTACAAGGACCGATCGGTGTGTTCGCCTCGAACACGCAAGGGACCTTTAACATTGAAATCTCAATCGCGTCTGAGCGCATAGACTCGCACAGGACTCGCACCGGTGCCAGGACACCGCGTCCGTCCCCTGTGGGTCTCCTACAACTACCTGGGGTGGTTCTTGGGGGTCCCTCGATTCTAGATGCCCTAGACCTAGGTCTAGCCAAACTAAGATTGTGATATTCGATTGTGCTAAACTTATTTTGATAACATTTGATTTGTACATATGTTCCTGACTTCTAATCTCATAAAGAGATTAGTAGAGAGTGTTTATTAATAAATACATATATATTTGATATATATACCTGTGTGGTGTCTTTTCATTTGGTTACAAAAATTGCCTTGAAAAAGTCGTATAAACGACGAAACACGTGTCGGCTGTCTTCATCTGCGATATGCACTTCGTGTCAACGAAATCAAGACTCTTCAAAGATTACTTGCCTTTTGTATTAATTTCTATGAACATTTTGTTTTGTATTATAAACTTTATATTAATTTGGGCTTATTAAAAAATAAACTGACTACAAGGTCAGTTATAATACTATACAGGGGCTGTGCTCTGTTAATTTTTTGTAATTGTATTGTGTATGGGAAAGGATTTCATTTTTTTCCATATAGTTTAACACTGATTAATGGCACAGTGTCTTACATTGAGCACGCTTAGAATACTATTAGTCTCTTAATAACACTGGGGGAAGACATAACGGAGGTGCTGGCTAGGTCTTTCTTTACCACTGCCATTTGTTCTAGAACCTTTCTTTTCATTTGGTGATTCAGGAGATTGTGTGGTAAAACAAGCTGCTTTACATTCCTTCAAGACTTAGCCTGAAGGCTGCTCTCCACAGCTACCACTAGGATAGCTTTCTATAAAGGTTGTCTTAAACCTATCTACCATAAGAGTCGAATTGTTCTGGTGCAAGGTGTCCACTTTAATTAGTGAACAGCATATACCAGGCAAACTTCTCACATTGGTGGGCAGCGTGTGGGATTCCAGCTTGCTATTGTTTTACCAGAAAATCTCTATTTGAATTACTAACTGAAAACCACTATAGGTACTCAAGGTACATATAAAGTCAAGGTTAGTATCAATAAGTTCTACTGAACTTAGAGCTGTGTGCCAAGGGATAGCACACCCTTTCTACAGCTCAAGCTAGTATCAGTAGGCCACAAACTAGTGTAGGTAGTACAACACTGCACAACACTAGAATGTCCTTAAAGGGTGGAACCAGTGGATCCACTCAGCCTCAGTATAAGGACATGGCTTTCTCTGACTTGAGAGCCATGTGTGTTGAAAGACACCTGAGGCTAGGACAGAGTCCCTCCACACTACACCTGATAGATCTGCTGACAGCAGATGATCTTAGATTGGCTCTAGGAGCTAATGGGTCTGAATCAGGGAGTGGGTCAATTACAGTATCTGGGTCAGATGATGAAAATCAGAATGACCAAGACTCTGTGATTGAAGGGCCAGGCTCAAGGGGCCTGAAAAGGACAGAGGAATTCTCCCTAAGAGAGCTGACAGAGTGGAGGAGAGGCATAGGTCCCCTTCCAGGGAATCTGACCACTCTTATCACTCTGGCAGAGAATTTGTCCACCAGAGGAACTCATACTTTCCCATAAGAGAGACCTCCTCTGAAAGAATGTGCAAACTGCTGCAGTATGAGGAAGCAAGAGTTGCCCTCAGAACCAAGCAGTTGGCACTGGATAGAGAAGCCTTGGAGATCCAGAGAGCTTCTAGAAGAGAGGGGTTAGAACCCCTTGGTGGCAGCAACAGTGTCCCTAGAGGCAGAGAATCTATTCCAGACCATAGGAACCTGAGCAAGGTTGTTCCTCCCTACCAGAGTGGGGATGATATCCACAAGTGGATAACTGCTATGGCGAGGGCCTGTAGAGTACAGCAGGTCCCCCAAAAGCAGTGGGCAGCAATCTTGTGGCTCTCCTTTTCAGACAAAGGTAGAGACAAGCTCCTCACTGTTAGAGAAGAGGATGCTGATAATTATGAACTCCTGAAGAGTGCACTGATAGATGGGTTTGGCTTAACCACTGAGCAGTACAGGTTGAAGTTCAGAGACACCCAGAAGGCACAGACTCAGGACTGGACTGACTTTGTAGATTGTGCAACCAAGGCTCTGGAGGGTTGGCTGGTTGGCAGTAGGGTTACTGATTTCAAGGGATTGTATAATCTGATGATGAGAGAACAGATCCTTAATAATTGCCAGAACCAGTTGTTGCATCAATACCTGGTGGACTCAGATCTGACCTCTCCCCAAGAATTGGGAAAGAAGGCAGACAAATGGGTCAGAACCAGGGTAAGGCAGAAACCCCAGAACCAAGGGGTGACACCAAGAAGCAAGATCCTAAGGGCTCTGAGAAAGGTGGGGATAAGTCAAAAGACCAGAAGTCTTCACAAGGGCCCCAAAAATCTGCATCTGGTGGGGAGTCACAATCCAACAAGGGGAAAGGCCAAAAGAAGCCCTGGTGCAAATTCTGTAAACAGAAAGGGCACTGGACTTCTGATTGTAACAAGTCCAAAGACCAAACCACCACCACTCCTGCCCCTAAGGCAACTGTTCCCCCTAGCTCAGCTACAGGTGGAGGTGGTACTCAGAATAAGGGTGTAGTAGGGTTGACCCTGGGTTCTGAAGTGGACTCTGACCTAGTCAGAGTGCCCACTCAGGCAATGCTGATTTGTGAGGGAGACCTTAATATGTCCTTCCTAGTAAGTCCCAGTAATCTGGGCAAATACAAACAGCAGCCTGTAATAAATGGCAAACAGGCTTTGGCATTTAGGGACACAGGTGCTAGTGTCACCATGGTGGCAGAGGATCTTGTGGACCCTGGACAGATCATCCTGGGCGAAATGTACCAGGTGACCAATGCAAGCAATGTCAGGACCAACCATAGTCTGGCAGTTGTGAATTTCTCCTGGGGAGGGGTAACTGGCCTCAAGAAGGTTGTAGTCAGTGCAGACCTCCCTGTCGAATGTCTATTGGGCAATGATCTAGAGACTTCAGCCTGGTCTGAAGTAGAGTTATGGACTCATGCTGAGATGTTGGGCATCCCTGCAGAGGTATTTGCTGTGACCAGGTCACAAGCAAGAATGCATAACACTGAACCAGCTCTGGATCCTGGAACAATGGACCAGATGCTACCCAAGAGGAGGAGCAGTAGGGTAAAGGCAGTGCCTTCCCCTCTGTCTCAGATCACAGATTCACCCCCAGAGGGAGGTGAAGCAGATCCTGAAGAAGGAACTGCCCCAGAGGGACTTGAGCCTGATCAGGTTGAGTTCTTGGGGGCAGGGGGCCCTTCTAGGGAAGATCTGAGTAAGGAGCAACAGTGCTGCCCCTCTCTTGAACCCCTCAGACAGCAGGCTGCTGCTGAGGCTGCTGGGAGTGCTAGTGGGTCCCATAAAGTTTATTGGGATGAGGGACTCCTATATTCTGAGGGTAGAGACCCAGCCCCTGGAGCCACCAGGAGGTTGGTAATACCTCAGACGTTTAGGGGTTCCTCTTGACCCTAGCACATGACATCCCTTTAGCAGGTCACTTGGGCCAAAACAAGACCTGGGACAGGCTTGTCCCCCATTTTCATTGGCCACATATGTCAGAGGACACAAAGGAGTTTTGTCGCTCCTGTGTCACATGCCAAGCCAGTGGTAAGGCAGGTGGCACAACAAAGGCCCCCTGATACCACTACCTGTGGTGGGGGTACCCTTTGAAAGGGTAGGGATTGACATTGTTGGTCCCCTTGACCCTCAAACTGCATCTGGGCACAGGTTTATCCTGGTGGTAGTGGATCATGCCACCAGGTACCCAGAAGCAATTCCCCTGAGGACCACCACAGCCCCTGTGGTGGCAAGAGCCCTCATTGGAGTCTTCTCCAGAGTGGGTTTCCCAAAGGAGGTCATTTCTGACAGAGGTACCAACTTCATGTCAGGATATCTGAAAGCAATGTGGAAGGAGTGTGGTGTAACTTATAAGTTCACCACCCCTATCACCCACAATGCAATGGTTTAGTTGAACGCTTCAACAAAACCTTGAAAGGAATGATTAAAGGACTCCCAGAGAAGCTTAGGCGGAAATGGGACCTTCTTCTTCCTTGCCTGTTGTTTGCATACAGAGAGGTTCCACAGAAGGGGGTTGGTTACAGCCCATTTGAGCTTCTGTTTGGGCATCCTGTGAGAGGTCCATTGTGTTTGGTAAAAGAGGGCTGGGAGTTACCTCTCAAGCCCCCAAACAAGATGTGATGGACTATGTACTTAGTCTCCGCTCCCGGATGGCTGAGTACATGAAAAAGGCAACCAAAAACCTGGAGGCCAGCCAAGAATTACAAAAAGCTTGGCATGACCAAAGGCTGTACTGACTGTATACCAGCCAGGACAGAAGGTGTGGGTATTGGAGCCTGTGGCCCCAGCAGCCCTCCAGGACAAGTGGAGTGGCCCCCATACAATAGTTGAACAGAAGGGAGAAGTCACCTACCTGGTGAATCTTGGAACTCCCAGGAGCCCCCTGAGGGTGCTCCATGTCAACAGATTAAAGCCATATGTTGACAGGGCTGACATGGGCTTGCTCATGGCAACTGATGAGGAACAGGAGGAGGAGAGTGACCCTCTCCCTGACCTGCTCTCTCAGAACCCTGATGATGGGTCAGTAGATGGTGTTGCTTTGGCAAGCAGCCTCACTGACCATCAGCAAACTGAGTGCAGACAAGTTCTGCAACAGTATAGACATATGTTTAGCCTGACCCCTAGTCAGACTTCCTGGTGCACCCATGAGGTGGACACTGGAGACAGTCTGCCTGTCAAGAATAAAATCTACAGGCAACCTGACCATGTCAGGGACTGTATCAGGACTGAAGTCCAGAAAATGTTGGAGCTAGGTGTAATTGAGCCTTCAGATAGCCCTTGGGCTAGCCCAGTAGTCCTGGTACCCAAGCCTCATACCCAGGGTGGTGAAGAAAGAAATGAGGTTTTGTGTAGACTACAGAGGCCTCAATGCAGTCACTAGGACTGATGCCTATCCCATACCAAGGGCAGATGAGCTGATTGATACTTTGGCCTCAGCCAAGTATCTAAGCACGTTTGACCTGACAGCTGGCTACTGGCAGATCAGGTTAGCTGATGATGCAAAAGCCAAAACAGCATTTTCGACCCCTGGTGGGCACTACCACTTCGTGGTGATGCCCTTTGGATTGAAAAATGCACCTGCCACTTTTCAGAGGTTGGTGAATAAAGTTCTGACAGGGATGGAAACTTATTGCTCAGCTTATCTAGATAATATTGTTGTCTTTAGTTCCTCCTGGCAGGATCACCTGGTCCACCTCAGGAATGTTTTGGAGGCCCTGCAGAAAGCAGGCCTCACTATCAAGGCCACTAAGTGCCAGATAGGGCAGAGTCAGGTTGTATACCTGGGCCACCTTGTAGGTGGAGGCCAGGTTCAGCCTTTACAGAGCAAAATCCAAACCATAATGGAATGGGTTGCTCCAACCACCCAGACACAGGTGAGAGCCTTCTTAGGCCTGACTGGGTACTATAGGAGGTTTGTCAAGGGATATGGATCTATAGTGACCCCCTTGAATGATCTGACCTCAAAGAAAATGCCAAAAAAGGTTCAGTGGACAGCTAGCTGTCAGAAGGCATTTGAAGACCTAAAGCAGGCCATGTGCACTGCCCCCATCTTACAGAGTCCAGACTACACCAAAAGTTCATCGTCCAAACAGATGCTTCTGAGCTGGGTGTGGGAGCTGTACTGTCTCAACTGAATGATGAAGGTCAAGACCAGCCAGTAGCTTTTATTAGCAGAAGGCTGACCCCTAGAGAGAAACGTTGGTCAGCTATAGAGAGGGAGGCCTTTGCTGTGGTGTGGGCCCTGAAGAAGCTGAGGCCATACTTGTTTGGCACTCACTTCATAGTTCAGACTGACCACAAGCCCCTCCTATGGCTTAAACAGATGAAAGGTGAAAACCCAAAACTTTTGAGGTGGTCCATTTCCCTACAGGGGATGGACTATACAGTGGAACATAGACCTGGGACCCAACATGCCAATGCAGATGGACTCTCAAGGTATTTCCACTTTGAACACGAAGACTCAACTGGTCAAGGTTAGTTTAGTGTCCCTGCGTTTGGGGGGTTTGTGTAGGAGAGTAGGATCTGCCTCTTATGTTGCCCCCACTTTTTTTCTGATGTTTACACTGGTTTCTGGCTATAGTCTGGCTGGGACCCTGCCAATCAGGGCCCCAGCCTCTCTGTTCTCTCTAAACGATTTGGAGTGCACTCTAGGTGCACTAGTGATTGGATACTGTGGTACCTTATGAGTCCCTAGTATATGGTACCTTAGGTACCAAGGGCATAGGTACTTCACAGGCCTACCAGGGGCTGAAGCATGTATTATGCCACCCCTGGGAAGCAGACTAAATCTGACACCACAGGCCTGCTACTGCAGCCTGGGTGAGGAAGTGCTAGCACCCCTCACTGAGATATAGGTCCCCTATATCTCTCCTGCACACACATTGAGGCTTATCAGTCACCCCTAAAGCAGGCCCTATCAATCCTGAGGGCAGGGTGCTTAGAGCCCTGGCATCACAAAATGGATGCCACCAGTCACAGACACTGGGCTGCCCTCCTGCTGATGACCAACACTCGCAGTGGAGGAAGCCCAACAATAGATATCCTGTCCCAAGGGGTGTGACCACCTTCCAGACAGGGTTTAGTGTATTGGGGCTGGGTGGGTGCACTCTTAGAGTGCTTTGAAGTCCTGCACTGGGGGAGCAGAAGGCTCCTCTGTGCATACCCCAGTTCAAACCGGCTCAGGGGCTACCTGCCCCTGCTCTGGCGCAAAACTGGACAAAGGGAAGTGGGTGTAGCCACCCACTCCCCTGACCCTCCCATAGGTAGGGTCATAGAGCTAGTCCCTCCCTTTCTTTTAGTATAAGAGAGGGAACCTGTGCATTGCACCCTAGATTTCCCTGGACGACGCTCTGAAGAAGAATCCCGAACCTTCGACGTTCCACTACCTTTGGAAGACTGAAGAATCTCCCTTGGAGTCAAGGAGTGACTCCCCTGCTTGGCAGGCACCAAAAACTACAAACGACGGTCGCAAACTACGCCGCTCCCACCGGAGTCCGAAGTCCCTGCAGCCCAAAAAGTAGATTTCCTGACTTAGCAAAGGCCATCGTGAGTCCCCAGCGAAGCTGAGGCCAGTGGACCCCAAGAGTGATGAGGAACCGCGACCCCTGAGTACCGTGCACTATTGTCAAGTGCAACCCCTTCTCAACGTTCCACGAACTTGTGCTTTGGACCACGTGTGGTCCTAGCCTCCAGCAGGAATCCCTCTGAAGATCAGAGGCCTACCACGTCCCGAGTGACCGTGGGCCCCTGTTGAGCGAATCCTCCCGAGGCATCTTTGCGATCCCTTGCCAGCCGGCTTGTGGGTCCCCAGAAGACTTTCTAAAGAAACCAAAGGGCTCCCCTGGTTGCTCCAGGCCTGCCCTGACTTACCCTCGCTGGGTGAGTCCCACAGACCTTGCTGGTCTGCGCCATTGCCTCTTCACACTTTCCCCAAGACTTGCTGTTACCAAGGCTTGTTGGCTCCAATCGAGTTGCTGACACCGCAGTAAGCTGCAGACATCGTGAAAGACACCGAATCCAGCTCCTGGTCATCGTCGACGCCTCCTGGACCTTGTGGCTGAAGAGTCAAGGCCCCTGCGAACGACCTGAATCTTGCAACGACGGTGGGCATCCATCTTCCTTGCCCCGAGTCACTGCCAAGTGACTTTGAACACTGTCCCCTCTGCTTTCAGGTCTTCCATCTTCTGAATCCAGGCTTGGATTCCTCCGGACACTTCTCCTGTCGCCGCAAGCAGCAAGTCTTCACTGGCTCCCATTGAAAACGACGCCGCGACCCGACACCAAAGAACACCTATGCACCCGGCTCCCCTAGGTGAGGTAACTTCAGCACTACGGTGCTCCTGTGGGTGTGGGCCCTAGAACTACTTACCCTGTAAGTGACTTGCTTGTAGCTTCCCTAGAAGTGTCCTAAAACTCTTATTTTCTAAGTGCGACAATTGCGCTGACTCGTACAGGGTTCGCGTCTGTGTTAGACACACCGCGTCCATCTCCTTTGTAACACTATCTAGAACTGTGTCCTTCGACTCGTACTGAGTCCGATCGGTGTTCGCCTCGAACACACAAGGGGCCTGTAACATTGAGATCTCCATTGCACTGACTCGCACAAGGTTCGCGTCTGTGTTAGACACAGCGCGTCCATCTCCCTTGCAATTCTATCTGTAACCGCGTCCTTCGACTCGTACAAGGACCGATCGGTGTGTACGCCTCGAACACGCAAGGGACCTTTAACATTGAAATCTCAATCGCGTCTGAGCGCATAGACTCGCACAGGACTCGCACCGGTGCCAGGACACCGCGTCCGTCCCCTGTGGGTCTCCTACAACTACCTGGGGTGGTTCTTGGGGGTCCTCGATTCTAGATGCCCTAGACCTAGGTCTAGCCAAACTAAGATTGTGATATTCGATTGTGCTAAACTTATTTTGATAACATTTGATTTGTACATATGTTCCTGACTTCTAATCTCATAAAGAGATTAGTGAGAGTGTTTATTAATAAATACATATATATTTGATATATATACCTGTGTGGTGTCTTTTCATTTGGTGATTCAGGAGATTGTGTGGTAAAACAAGCTGCTTTACATTCCTTCAAGACTTAGCCTGAAGGCTGCTCTCCACAGCTACCACTAGGATAGCTTTCTATAAAGGTTGTCTTAAACCTATCTACCATAAGAGTCGAATTGTTCTGGTGCAAGGTGTCCACTTTAATTAGTGAACAGCATATACCAGGCCAACTTCTCACAGTAAGTCACCCCTACAGCTGGACTTACAGCCCTAAGGCACACTGCACTATACCCTATGTGTGGGCATGCCTGCGTGAGCTTATGAGTCCCAGTGATATCTTGGTCCACTCTTAGATATCACAAGTGCACAGGGAAGTCATAACGAATACATGGGTTGGACACTCGTGATTATGAGTTCCCCAGCTATGGCTTCACTGTACCCCCAGATGATTGGTACCAAACATCTCGAATTAATAAACCCACAGTGAGTCCAATGTTGTATTTATAAATACATGCACCCAGAAGTCACCTTACAGGTGCCCCCTGAAAACACACCGACTACCAGTGTGTTGACTGAATGGCCTCGACCAGCCAGCCACCATAGACACATTCAGGGCAAGAAGCTTCAGAGGCCCTGCCGCCTTTGTTACGCAACCCCGGCCTCTCCAGATAGTAGAGATGCCCGCCCCCCTCTCCAGGACCCTCTTTTGGTGGCAAAACAGGCAGGAAAGTTAGTAAGATTAGGAGGTGTGTCCCACATCAAGCCATCACCACCCCTACAGTGGAGAGGTGTGGTGCAGCGGCCAGGGCAGCTGACTTTCGGAGCACAGGGTTCACGGTTCGATCTCCGGCGGCAGCTCAGCTCAGCACCATGTTACTCTGGGCAATAGCTCACTTAATTTCCACTACGGCCCCCAGCGCCTTGAGACCCGTAAGGGTGAGTAGCTGCGCTATATAAAACGGACTTACAGTGGACTAGCTGATGTGGACACCACCATTTCAGTTTCCTTCATCTTTTTTGGGCGGAATTAGCCTTCAAGGGTCAGGGTCATGCCCACTTCCCACATGAAGTGGTCATAGAGGGTGTAGACACCAAAAGCAGTTGTCTTCAAAGTTTTTAATGCCAGGCCCCCCTAGTGGGAAAATAAATCACCGGGCCCCCTCAACATTTTTTACAATTATTCTATTAAACTGCCCATGTTTAAATATGTCTAGACTTATTTAAACATTGCAGTTAAATTCTGATTTTGAATTTATTTGGAATCTAAAGATAGGCAGCGCATTGGCTACTCACTACCTGTCACTCCCATTAATGCCCCTAAATTGAGTATTTAGGTGACACCCCTGAACCCAAGAACTCAGATTCGACGGATCAAGAGAGAGAAGGATGAAGAAGAGTCACTGCCTGGCGAGAACTGCAGAAGAAATGTGAACCTTTGGCGCAAAAACCCTGCCTGCTCACAACTCTCTCGACAGTTGCGACAGAGCGACTCGTCCTGCAAGCTGAAGATTAACACAGCCTTGAGTAGTCTGACAGCACTTCGAAAATCGCCTACAATCTCCCTTGGAGTAGAGGAGCTACTCCCGGCAACCCGCAAGCACCAAAAAGCAGACTCAGGTCCACTGCCTTGCAGCTACCCTGGCCGACCAAGGCCGCAGACGACCAGGAAGAGGTGCTTGTGATCTGGAGGGTCAGATCTGTCTCCCCACCCAGTGTGGAGACACCAGGACCAACCGGAGATGTGCAGCACCAACACCGGGGTTGCCGTATGCCGTGCACCAAATACGGACAGCGAGAGTACAGTCCGGATTCTCACTGCACCACGACCAAGCAGCCATCGAGGGACGTCAGCATCACTAAGACCCACTTCGTGAGTAGCTCAACTGTCCTGATTTTGCCCCTGCAGGCTGCTTGTCCCTAACCGTGAGGAGCACCTTTGCGCATCCAGCCCAGCCGACCCTAACCACCCGAGCCGCCTGACCTGGGTACCGAAGAACAGGCTGTGCCTCCTTGCTCCAAGACCCCTTGCCACCCAAGCCCTTGTTTGGAAGCTCTCGGACTTGTCCCCAAGCCCCTCTGTGCCGCCTGTTTCCAGGTGGCCCCCCTTCTCCGTAGCGCGCACAGCTACAACCTCACAAGCACCCTGCTCCCGGCTAAACCCGGGCAGTTCCCGAAGAACTGCTGCTAGTACCTTGGACCTTTACCCACTACAACCCGCAACCCAGAAAGTGAACCCTTGAAACCGACTGTCCTTACCGTAATGCATCCATGATTTTTCCTCCCATAGGATTGCATTGTGCATAAAGGCACACGACTTTGAAAAGTTTACTTACCTGCGAAAATTGCTAACGAAGAGTACTTACTTTTGAATTAAGTTCTTGGTTTTACAAAATATATAAAAATCGATGTTATGTGTCTCAATTATTGCCTGTGAGTACAACAAATGCTTAGCACTACCCTCTGATAAGCAAAACTTCTCGCCCGCTCTACCACAAATAGAGAGTTAGTATTATCTACTTTTGCCTCTGTATGCCAATCTGGGTCTTTCTGCACAGTGTACTCCATTTTAGCGCACTATATAGTGAGCATGCTTCCTACATACCCCACCGAGCTCATGCATGCAATGGCCCTGGAAAGAAAGAAACATTTTACAGGATAATTCTGCCTTCCTGTGTGCCATTTAATTTCTGTTCATAGAGCACACCACCCAAAAAATCGAAATCCATTTTACATTTCTGTATTTCTGGAAAACAGAATTGCAGCCAGTGCTTAATTTGAGCCGGTGGTTTCCGGTGCTCGGAACCGGCACTTAATTGTAAACACCAGCACTTGTGACAGTCTCCCACAAGGTGGCGCTGTCTCAGATTACCACAACAGTCAATTATTAATTCAATATACATTAAAAATGACTATTACTCGCGCGCCAAGCCATTCTTACAGCTTTCGGGCCTGAAATAGTCTGAATTGTCACACTTGTAGGAGGGTTATGGTTAGTAGTTTTGTTGTTATTATCACTGGCAGCATGGCAGGGGCAATGTGTGGTGCAAGCTGCAGTGGTCTCCTGACTAGAGCCCTGGCACTTATTCATTTACAAATTAAGCACTGATTGCAGCCGGTTCCATTCTATTGTATTCATTCTTCCCTGGGATCTGGCATCACTTCACAGACTCCCTTAGTCAAGGGAAGGCTGATGCAAGTAGTTCCAGTGCTGAGTGAATGACAATAGAATGGAACCGGCTGCGTCAGTGCTAACTGTGAGCGCAAGTGCCAGGCTCGTCAGGGTCACTGCAGCTAGCACCACCATGCCCTGCCATGCGCCAGCTAATGACACAACAAAACTACTAACCATAACCCTTAGTCTTGACTAAGGGGAGTCTGTGAAGTGATGCCAGAGCCCAGGGAAGAATGAATACAATAGAATGGAACCGGCTGCAATCAGTGCTTAATTTGTAAATGAATAAGTGCCAGGGCTCTCGTCAGGAGACCACTGCAGCTTGCACCACACATTGCCCCTGCCATGCTGCCAGTGATAATAACAACAAAACTACTAACCATAACCCTCCTACAAGTGTGACAATTCAGACTATTTCAGGCCCGAAAGCTGTAAGAATGGCTTGGGCGGCGAGTAATAGTCATTTTTAATGTATATTGAATTAATAATTGACTGTTGTGGTAATCTGAGACAGCGCCACCTTGTGGGAGACTGTCACAAGTGCTGGTGTTTACAATTAAGTGCCGGTTCCGAGCACCGGAAACCACCGGCTCAAATTAAGCACTGGCTGCAATTCTGTTTTCCAGAAATACAGAAATGTAAAAAGGATTTCGATTTTTTGGGTGGTGTGCTCTATGAACAGAAATTAAATGGCACACAGGAAGGCAGAATTATCCTGTAAAATGTTTCCTTTCTTTCCAGGGCCATTGCATGCATGAGCTCGGTGGGGTATGTAGGAAGCATGCTCACTATATAGTGCGCTAAAATGGAGTACACTGTGCAGAAAGACCCAGATTGGCATACAGAGGCAAAAGTAGATAATACTAACTCTCTATTTGTGGTAGAGCGGGCGAGAAGTTTTGCTTATCAGAGGGTAGTGCTAAGCATTTGTTGTACTCACAGGCAATAATTGAGACACATAACATCGATTTTTATATATTTTGTAAAACCAAGAACTTAATTCAAAAGTAAGTACTCTTTGTTAGCAATTTTCGCAGGTAAGTAAACTTTTCAAAGTCGTGTGCCTTTATGCACAATGCAATCCTATGGGAGGAAAAATCATGGATGGATTACGGTAAGGACAGTCGGTTTCAAGGGTTCACTTTCTGGGTTGCGGGTTGTAGTGGGTAAAGGTCCAAGGTACTAGCAGCAGTTCTTCGGGAACTGCCCGGGTTTAGCCCGGGAGCAGGGTGCTTGTGAGGTTGTAGCTGTGCGCGCTACGGAGAAGGGGGCCACCTGGAAACAGGCGGCACAGAGGGGCTTGGGGACAAGTCCGAGAGCTTCCAAACAAGTGCTTGGGTGGCAAGGGGTCTTGGAGCAAGGAGGCACAGCCTGTTCTTCGGTACCCAGGTCAGGCGGCTCGGGTGGTTAGGTCGGCTGGGCTGGATGCGCAAAGGTGCTCCTCACGGTTAGGGACAAGCAGCCTGCAGGGGCAAAATCAGGACAGTTGAGCTACTCACGAAGTGGGTCTTAGTGATGCTGACGTCCCTCGATGGCTGCTTGGTCGTGGTGCAGTGAGAATCCGGACTGTACTCTCGCTGTCTGTATTTGGTGCACGGCATACGGCAACCCCGGTGTTGGTGCTGCACATCTCCGGTTGGTCCTGGTGTCTCCACACTGGGTGGGGAGACAGATCTGACCCTCCAGATCACAAGCACCTCTTCCTGGTCGTCTGCGGCCTTGGTCGGCCAGGGTAGCTGCAAGGCAGTGGACCTGAGTCTGCTTTTTGGTGCTTGCGGGTTGCCGGGAGTAGCTCCTCTACTCCAAGGGAGATTGTAGGCGATTTTCGAAGTGCTGTCAGACTACTCAAGGCTGTGTTAATCTTCAGCTTGCAGGACGAGTCGCTCTGTCGCAACTGTCGAGAGAGTTGTGAGCAGGCATGGTTTTGCGCCAAAGGTTCACATTTCTTCTGCAATTCTCGCCAGGCAGTGACTCTTCTTCATCCTTCTTCTCTTGATCCGTCGAATCTGAGTTCTTGGGTTCAGGGGTGTCACCTAAATACTCAATTTAGGGGCATTAATGGGAGTGACAGGTAGTGAGTAGCCAATGCGCTGCCTATCTTTAGATTCCAAATAAATTCAAAATCAGAATTTAACTGCAATGTTTAAATAAGTCTAGACATATTTAAACATGGGCAGTTTAATAGAATAATTGTAAAAAATGTTCAGGGGGCCCGGTGATTTATTTTCCCACTAGGGGGGCCTGTCATTAAAAACTTTGAAGACAACTGCTTTTGGTGTCTACACCCTCTATGACCACTTCATGTGGGAAGTGGGCATGACCCTGACCCTTGAAGGCTAATTCCGCCCAAAATAGATGAAGGAAACTGAAATGGTGGTGTCCACATCAGCTAGTCCACTGTAAGTCCGTTTTATATAGCGCAGCTACTCACCCTTACGGGTCTCAAGGCGCTGGGGGCCGTAGTGGAAATTAAGTGAGCTATTGCCCAGAGTCACATGGTGCTGAGCTGAGCTGCCGCCGGGCCGGGGATCGAACCATGAACCCTGTGCTCCGAAGTCAGCTGCCCTGGCCACTGCACCACACCTCTCCACTGTAGGGGTGGTGATGGCTTGATGTGGGACACACCTCCTAATCTTACTAACTTTCCTGCCTGTTTTGCCACCAAAGAGGGTCCTGGAGAGGGGCGGGCATCTCTACTATCTGGAGAGGCAGGGGTTGCGTAACAAAGGCGGCAGGGCCTCTGAAGCTTCTTGCCCTGAATGTGTCTATGGTGGCTGGCTGGTCGAGGCCATTCAGTCAACACACTGGTAGTCGGTGTGTTTTCAGGGGGCACCTGTAAGGTGACTTCTGGGTGCATGTATTTATAAATACAACATTGGACTCACTGTGGGTTTATTAATTCGAGATGTTTGGTACCAATCATCTGGGGGTACAGTGAAGCCATCATGTAGCTGGGGAACTCATAATCACGAGTGTCCAACCCATGTATTCGTTATGACTTCCCTGTGCACTTGTGATATCTAAGAGTGGACCAAGATATCACTGGGACTCATAAGCTCACGCAGGCATGCCCACACATAGGGTATAGTGCAGTGTGCCTTAGGGCTGTAAGTCCAGCTGTAGGGGTGACTTACTGTGAGAAGTTGGCCTGGTATATGCTGTTCACTAATTAAAGTGGACACCTTGCACCAGAACAATTCGACTCTTATGGTAGATAGGTTTAAGACAACCTTTATAGAAAGCTATCCTAGTGGTAGCTGTGGAGAGCAGCCTTCAGGCTAAGTCTTGAAGGAATGTAAAGCAGCTTGTTTTACCACACAATCTCCTGAATCACCAAATGAAAAGACACCACACAGGTATATATATCAAATATATATGTATTTATTAATAAACACTCTCTACTAATCTCTTTATGAGATTAGAAGTCAGGAGACATATGTACAAATCAAATGTTATCAAAATAAGTTTAGCACAATCGAATATCACAATCTTAGTTTGGCTAGACCTAGGTCTAGGGCATCTAGAATCGAGGACCCCCAAGAACCACCCCAGGTAGTTGTAGGAGACCCACAGGGGACGGACGCGGTGTCCTGGCACCGGTGCGAGTCCTGTGCGAGTCTATGCGCTCAGACGCGATTGAGATTTCAATGTTAAAGGTCCCTTGCGTGTTCGAGGCGTACACACCGATCGGTCCTTGTACGAGTCGAAGGACGCGGTTACAGATAGAATTGCAAGGGAGATGGACGCGCTGTGTCTAACACAGACGCGAACTCTTGTGCGAGTCAGTGCAATGGAGATCTCAATGTTACAGGCCCCTTGTGTGTTCGAGGCGAACACCGATCGGACTCAGTACGAGTCGAAGGACACAGTTCTAGATAGTGTTACAAAGGAGATGGACGCGGTGTGTCTAACACAGACGCGAACCCTGTACGAGTCAGCGCAATTGTCGCACTTAGAAAATAAGAGTTTTAGGACACTTCTAGGGAAGCTACAAGCAAGTCACTTACAGGGTAAGTAGTTCTAGGGCCCACACCCACAGGAGCACCGTAGTGCTGAAGTTACCTCACCTAGGGGAGCCGGGTGCATAGGTGTTCTTTGGTGTCGGGTCGCGGCGTCGTTTTCAATGGGAGCCAGTGAAGACTTGCTGCTTGCGGCGACAGGAGAAGTGTCCGGAGGAATCCAAGCCTGGATTCAGAAGATGGAAGACCTGAAAGCAGAGGGGACAGTGTTCAAAGTCACTTGGCAGTGACTCGGGGCAAGGAAGATGGATGCCCACCGTCGTTGCAAGATTCAGGTCGTTCGTGGGGGCCTTGACTCTTCAGCCACGAGGTCCAGGAGGCGTCGACGATGACCAGGAGCAGGATTCGGCGTGTACCACAATGTCTGCAGCTTACTGCGGTGTCAGCGACTCGATTGGAGCCAACAAGCCTTGGTAACAGCAAGTCTCGGGGAAAGTGTGAAGAGGCAATGGCGCAGACCAGCAAGGTCTGTGGGACTCACCCAGCGAAGGTAAGTCAGGGCAGGCCTGGAGCAACCAGGGGAGCCCTTTGGTTTCTTTAGAAAGTCTTCTGGGAACCCACAAGCCGGCTGGCAAGGGATCGCAAAGACGCCTCGGGAGGATTCGCTCAACAGGGGCCCACGGTCACTCAGGACACGGTAGGCCTCTGATCTTCGGAGGGATTCCTGCTGGAGGCTAGGACCACACGTGGTCCAAAGCACAAGTTCGTGGAACGTTGAGAAGGGGTTGCACTTGACAATAGTGCACGGTACCCAGGGGTCGCGGTTCCTCATCACTCTTGGGGTCCACTGGCCTCAGCTTCGCTGGGGACTCACGATGGCCTTTGCTAAGTCAGGAAATCTACTTTTTGGGCTGCAGGGACTTCGGACTCCGGTGGGAGCGGCGTAGTTTGCGACCGTCGTTTGTAGTTTTTGGTGCCTGCCAAGCAGGGGAGTCACTCCTTGACTCCAAGGGAGATTCTTCAGTCTTCCAAAGGTAGTGGAACGTCGAAGGTTCGGGATTCTTCTTCAGAGCGTCGTCCAGGGAAATCTAGGGTGCAATGCACAGGTTCCCTCTCTTATACTAAAAGAAAGGGAGGGACTAGCTCTATGACCCTACCTATGGGAGGGTCAGGGGAGTGGGTGGCTACACCCACTTCCCTTTGTCCAGTTTTGCGCCAGAGCAGGGGCAGGTAGCCCCTGAGCCGGTTTGAACTGGGGTATGCACAGAGGAGCCTTCTGCTCCCCCAGTGCAGGACTTCAAAGCACTCTAAGAGTGCACCCACCCAGCCCCAATACACTAAACCCTGTCTGGAAGGTGGTCACACCCCTTGGGACAGGATATCTATTGTTGGGCTTCCTCCACTGCGAGTGTTGGTCATCAGCAGGAGGGCAGCCCAGTGTCTGTGACTGGTGGCATCCATTTTGTGATGCCAGGGCTCTAAGCACCCTGCCCTCAGGATTGATAGGGCCTGCTTTAGGGGTGACTGATAAGCCTCAATGTGTGTGCAGGAGAGATATAGGGGACCTATATCTCAGTGAGGGGTGCTAGCACTTCCTCACCCAGGCTGCAGTAGCAGGCCTGTGGTGTCAGATTTAGTCTGCTTCCCAGGGGTGGCATAATACATGCTTCAGCCCCTGGTAGGCCTGTGAAGTACCTATGCCCTTGGTACCTAAGGTACCATATACTAGGGACTCATAAGGTACCACAGTATCCAATCACTAGTGCACCTAGAGTGCACTCCAAATCGTTTAGAGAGAACAGAGAGGCTGGGGCCCTGATTGGCAGGGTCCCAGCCAGACTATAGCCAGAAACCAGTGTAAACATCAGAAAAAAAGTGGGGGCAACATAAGAGGCAGATCCTACTCTCCTACACAACCCCCCCAAACGCAGGGACACTAAACTAACCTTGACCAGTTGAGTCTTCGTGTTCAAAGTGGAAATACCTTGAGAGTCCATCTGCATTGGCATGTTGGGTCCCAGGTCTATGTTCCACTGTATAGTCCATCCCCTGTAGGGAAATGGACCACCTCAAAAGTTTTGGGTTTTCACCTTTCATCTGTTTAAGCCATAGGAGGGGCTTGTGGTCAGTCTGAACTATGAAGTGAGTGCCAAACAAGTATGGCCTCAGCTTCTTCAGGGCCCACACCACAGCAAAGGCCTCCCTCTCTATAGCTGACCAACGTTTCTCTCTAGGGGTCAGCCTTCTGCTAATAAAAGCTACTGGCTGGTCTTGACCTTCATCATTCAGTTGAGACAGTACAGCTCCCACACCCAGCTCAGAAGCATCTGTTTGGACAATGAACTTTTGGTGTAGTCTGGACTCTGTAAGATGGGGGCAGTGCACATGGCCTGCTTTAGGTCTTCAAATGCCTTCTGACAGCTAGCTGTCCACTGAACCTTTTTTGGCATTTTCTTTGAGGTCAGATCATTCAAGGGGGTCACTATAGATCCATATCCCTTGACAAACCTCCTATAGTACCCAGTCAGGCCTAAGAAGGCTCTCACCTGTGTCTGGGTGGTTGGAGCAACCCATTCCATTATGGTTTGGATTTTGCTCTGTAAAGGCTGAACCTGGCCTCCACCTACAAGGTGGCCCAGGTATACAACCTGACTCTGCCCTATCTGGCACTTAGTGGCCTTGATAGTGAGGCCTGCTTTCTGCAGGGCCTCCAAAACATTCCTGAGGTGGACCAGGTGATCCTGCCAGGAGGAACTAAAGACAGCAATATCATCTAGATAAGCTGAGCAATAAGTTTCCATCCCTGTCAGAACTTTATTCACCAACCTCTGAAAAGTGGCAGGTGCATTTTTCAATCCAAAGGGCATCACCACGAAGTGGTAGTATGCCCACCAGGGGTCGAAAATGCTGTTTTGGCTTTTGCATCATCAGCTAACCTGATCTGCCAGTAGCCAGCTGTCAGGTCAAACGTGCTTAGATACTTGGCTGAGGCCAAAGTATCAATCAGCTCATCTGCCCTTGGTATGGGATAGGCATCAGTCCTAGTGACTGCATTGAGGCCTCTGTAGTCTACACAAAACCTCATTTCTTTCTTACCACCCTGGGTATGAGGCTTGGGTACCAGGACTACTGGGCTAGCCCAAGGGCTATCTGAAGGCTCAATTACACCTAGCTCCAACATTTTCTGGACTTCAGTCCTGATACAGTCCCTGACATGGTCAGGTTGCCTGTAGATTTTATTCTTGACAGGCAGACTGTCTCCAGTGTCCACCTCATGGGTGCACCAGGAAGTCTGACTAGGGGTCAGGCTAAACATATGTCTATACTGTTGCAGAACTTGTCTGCACTCAGTTTGCTGATGGTCAGTGAGGCTGCTTGCCAAAGCAACACCATCTACTGACCCATCATCAGGGTTCTGAGAGAGCAGGTCAGGGAGAGGGTCACTCTCCTCCTCCTGTTCCTCATCAGTTGCCATGAGCAAGCCCATGTCAGCCCTGTCAACATATGGCTTTAATCTGTTGACATGGAGCACCCTCAGGGGGCTCCTGGGAGTTCCAAGATTCACCAGGTAGGTGACTTCTCCCTTCTGTTCAACTATTGTATGGGGGCCACTCCACTTGTCCTGGAGGGCTGCTGGGGCCACAGGCTCCAATACCCACACCTTCTGTCCTGGCTGGTATACAGTCAGTACAGCCTTTTGGTCATGCCAAGCTTTTTGTAATTCTTGGCTGGCCTCCAGGTTTTTGGTTGCCTTTTTCATGTACTCAGCCATCCGGGAGCGGAGACCAAGTACATAGTCCATCACATCTTGTTTGGGGGCTTGAGAGGTAACTCCCAGCCCTCTTTTACCAAACACAATGGACCTCTCACAGGATGCCCAAACAGAAGCTCAAATGGGCTGTAACCAACCCCCTTCTGTGGAACCTCTCTGTATGCAAACAACAGGCAAGGAAGAAGAAGGTCCCATTTCCGCCTAAGCTTCTCTGGGAGTCCTTTAATCATTCCTTTCAAGGTTTTGTTGAAGCGTTCAACTAAACCATTGCATTGTGGGTGATAGGGGGTGGTGAACTTATAAGTTACACCACACTCCTTCCACATTGCTTTCAGATATCCTGACATGAAGTTGGTACCTCTGTCAGAAATGACCTCCTTTGGGAAACCCACTCTGGAGAAGACTCCAATGAGGGCTCTTGCCACCACAGGGGCTGTGGTGGTCCTCAGAGGAATTGCTTCTGGGTACCTGGTGGCATGATCCACTACCACCAGGATAAACCTGTGCCCAGATGCAGTTTGAGGGTCAAGGGGACCAACAATGTCAATCCCTACCCTTTCAAAGGGTACCCCCACCACAGGTAGTGGTATCAGGGGGCCTTTGTTGTGCCACCTGCCTTACCACTGGCTTGGCATGTGACACAGGAGCGACAAAACTCCTTTGTGTCCTCTGACATATGTGGCCAATGAAAATGGGGGACAAGCCTGTCCCAGGTCTTGTTTTGGCCCAAGTGACCTGCTAAAGGGATGTCATGTGCTAGGGTCAAGAGGAACCCCTAAACTTCTGAGGTATTACCAACCTCCTGGTGGCTCCAGGGGCTGGGTCTCTACCCTCAGAATATAGGAGTCCCTCATCCCAATAAACTTTATGGGACCCACTAGCACTCCCAGCAGCCTCAGCAGCAGCCTGCTGTCTGAGGGGTTCAAGAGAGGGGCAGCACTGTTGCTCCTTACTCAGATCTTCCCTAGAAGGGCCCCCTGCCCCCAAGAACTCAACCTGATCAGGCTCAAGTCCCTCTGGGGCAGTTCCTTCTTCAGGATCTGCTTCACCTCCCTCTGGGGGTGAATCTGTGATCTGAGACAGAGGGGAAGGCACTGCCTTTACCCTACTGCTCCTCCTCTTGGGAAGCATCTGGTCCATTGTTCCAGGATCCAGAGCTGGTTCAGTGTTATGCATTCTTGCTTGTGACCTGGTCACAGCAAATACCTCTGCAGGGATGCCCAACATCTCAGCATGAGTCCATAACTCTACTTCAGACCAGGCTGAAGTCTCTAGATCATTGCCCAATAGACATTCGACAGGGAGGTCTGCACTGACTACAACCTTCTTGAGGCCAGTTACCCCTCCCCAGGAGAAATTCACAACTGCCAGACTATGGTTGGTCCTGACATTGCTTGCATTGGTCACCTGGTACATTTCGCCCAGGATGATCTGTCCAGGGTCCACAAGATCCTCTGCCACCATGGTGACACTAGCACCTGTGTCCCTAAATGCCAAAGCCTGTTTGCCATTTATTACAGGCTGCTGTTTGTATTTGCCCAGATTACTGGGACTTACTAGGAAGGACATATTAAGGTCTCCCTCACAAATCAGCATTGCCTGAGTGGGCACTCTGACTAGGTCAGAGTCCACTTCAGAACCCAGGGTCAACCCTACTACACCCTTATTCTGAGTACCACCTCCACCTGTAGCTGAGCTAGGGGGAACAGTTGCCTTAGGGGCAGGAGTGGTGGTGGTTTGGTCTTTGGACTTGTTACAATCAGAAGTCCAGTGCCCTTTCTGTTTACAGAATTTGCACCAGGGCTTCTTTTGGCCTTTCCCCTTGTTGGATTGTGACTCCCCACCAGATGCAGATTTTTGGGGCCCTTGTGAAGACTTCTGGTCTTTTGACTTATCCCCACCTTTCTCAGAGCCCTTAGGATCTTGCTTCTTGGTGTCACCCCCTTGGTTCTGGGGTTTCTGCCTTACCCTGGTTCTGACCCATTTGTCTGCCTTCTTTCCCAATTCTTGGGGAGAGGTCAGATCTGAGTCCACCAGGTATTGATGCAACAACTGGTTCTGGCAATTATTAAGGATCTGTTCTCTCATCATCAGATTATACAATCCCTTGAAATCAGTAACCCTACTGCCAACCAGCCAACCCTCCAGAGCCTTGGTTGCACAATCTACAAAGTCAGTCCAGTCCTGAGTCTGTGCCTTCTGGGTGTCTCTGAACTTCAACCTGTACTGCTCAGTGGTTAAGCCAAACCCATCTATCAGTGCACTCTTCAGGACTTCATAATTATCAGCATCCTCTTCTCTAACAGTGAGGAGCTTGTCTCTACCTTTGTCTGAAAAGGAGAGCCACAAGATTGCTGCCCACTGCTTTTGGGGGACCTGCTGTACTCTACAGGCCCTCTCCATAGCAGTTATCCACTTGTGGATATCATCCCCACTCTGGTAGGGAGGAACAACCTTGCTCAGGTTCCTATGGTCTGGAATAGATTCTCTGCCTCTAGGGACACTGTTGCTGCCACCAAGGGGTTCTAACCCCTCTCTTCTAGAAGCTCTCTGGATCTCCAGGGCTTCTCTATCCAGTGCCAACTGCTTGGTTCTGAGGGCAACTCTTGCTTCCTCATACTGCAGCAGTTTGCACATTCTTTCAGAGGAGGTCTCTCTTATGGGAAAGTATGAGTTCCTCTGGTGGACAAATTCTCTGCCAGAGTGATAAGAGTGGTCAGATTCCCTGGAAGGGGACCTATGCCTCTCCTCCACTCTGTCAGCTCTCTTAGGGAGAATTCCTCTGTCCTTTTCAGGCCCCTTGGAGCCTGGCCCTTCAATCACAGAGTCTTGGTCATTCTGATTTTCATCATCTGACCCAGATACTGTAATTGACCCACTCCCTGATTCAGACCCATTAGCTCCTAGAGCCAATCTAAGATCATCTGCTGTCAGCAGATCTATCAGGTGTAGTGTGGAGGGACTCTGTCCTAGCCTCAGGTGTCTTTCAACACACATGGCTCTCAAGTCAGAGAAAGCCATGTCCTTATACTGAGGCTGAGTGGATCCACTGGTTCCACCCTTTAAGGACATTCTAGTGTTGTGCAGTGTTGTACTACCTACACTAGTTTGTGGCCTACTGATACTAGCTTGAGCTGTAGAAAGGGTGTGCTATCCCTTGGCACACAGCTCTAAGTTCAGTAGAACTTATTGATACTAACCTTGACTTTATATGTACCTTGAGTACCTATAGTGGTTTTCAGTTAGTAATTCAAATAGAGATTTTCTGGTAAAACAATAGCAAGCTGGAATCCCACACGCTGCCCACCAATGTGAGAAGTTGGCCTGGTATATGCTGTTCACTAATTAAAGTGGACACCTTGCACCAGAACAATTCGACTCTTATGGTAGATAGGTTTAAGACAACCTTTATAGAAAGCTATCCTAGTGGTAGCTGTGGAGAGCAGCCTTCAGGCTAAGTCTTGAAGGAATGTAAAGCAGCTTGTTTTACCACACAATCTCCTGAATCACCAAATGAAAAGACACCACACAGGTATATATATCAAATATATATGTATTTATTAATAAACACTCTCTACTAATCTCTTTATGAGATTAGAAGTCAGGAACATATGTACAAATCAAATGTTATCAAAATAAGTTTAGCACAATCGAATATCACAATCTTAGTTTGGCTAGACCTAGGTCTAGGGCATCTAGAATCGAGGGACCCCAAGAACCACCCCAGGTAGTTGTAGGAGACCCACAGGGGACGGACGCGGTGTCCTGGCACCGGTGCGAGTCCTGTGCGAGTCTATGCGCTCAGACGCGATTGAGATTTCAATGTTAAAGGTCCCTTGCGTGTTCGAGGCGAACACACCGATCGGTCCTTGTACGAGTCGAAGGACGCGGTTACAGATAGAATTGCAAGGGAGATGGACGCGCTGTGTCTAACACAGACGCGAACCTTGTGCGAGTCAGTGCAATGGAGATCTCAATGTTACAGGCCCCTTGTGTGTTCGAGGCGAACACCGATCGGACTCAGTACGAGTCGAAGGACACAGTTCTAGATAGTGTTACAAAGGAGATGGACGCGGTGTGTCTAACACAGACGCGAACCCTGTACGAGTCAGCGCAATTGTCGCACTTAGAAAATAAGAGTTTTAGGACACTTCTAGGAAGCTACAAGCAAGTCACTTACAGGGTAAGTAGTTCTAGGGCCCACACCCACAGGAGCACTGTAGTTCTGAAGTTACCTCACCCAGGGGAGCCGGGTGCATAGGTGTTCTTTGGTGTCGGGTCGCGGCGTCGTTTTCAATGGGAACCAGTGAAGACTTGCTGCTTGCGGCGACAGGAGAAGTGTCCGGAGGAATCCAAGCTTGGATTCAGAAGATGGAAGACCTGAAAGCAGAGGGGACAGTGTTCAAAGTCACTTGGCAGTGACTCGGGGCAAGGAAGATGGATGCCCACCGTCGTTGCAAGATTCAGGTCATTCGCGGGGGCCTTGACTCTTCAGCCACGAGGTCCAGGAGGTGTCGACGATCACCAGGAGCTGGATTCGGCATGTCCCACAATGTTTGCAGCTTACTGCGGTGTCGGCGACTCGATTGGAGCCAACAAGCCTTGGTAACAGCAAGTCTTGGGGAAAGTGTGAAGAGGCAATGGCGCAGACCAGCAAGGTCTGTGGGACTCACCCAGCGAGGGTAAGTCAGGGCAGGCCTGGAGCAACCAGGGGAGCCCTTTGGTTTCTTTAGAAAGTCTTCTGGGGACCCACAAGCTGGCTGGCAAGGGATCGCAAAGACGCCTCGGGAGGATTCGCTCAACAGGGGCCCACGGTCACTCGGGACGTGGTAGGCCTCTGATCTTCGGAGGGATTCCTGCTGGAGGCTAGTACCACACGTGGTCCAAAGCATAAGTTCGTGGAACGTTGTAAAGGGGTTGCACTTGACAATAGTGCACGGTACCCAGGGGTCGCGGTTCCTCGTCACTCTTGGGGTCCACTGGCCTCAGCTTCGCTGGGGACTCACGATGGCCTTTGAGAAGTTAGGAAATCCACTTCTTGGGCTGCAGGGATTTCGGACTCTGGCAGGAGCGGCGTAGTTTGCGACCATTGTTTGTAGTTTTTTGTGCCTGCCAAGCAGGGGAGTCACTCCTTGACTCCAAGGGAGATTCTTCAGTCTTCCAAAGGTAGTGGAACGTCGAAGGTCCGGGATTCTTCTTCAGAGCGTCATCCAGGGAAATCTAGGGTGCAATGCACAGGTTCCCCTCTTATACTAAAAGAAAGGGAGGGACTAGCTCTATGACCCTACCTATGGGAGGGTCAGGGGAGTGGGTGGCTACACCCACTTCCCTTTGTCCAGTTTCGCGCCAGAGCAGGGGCAGGTAGCCCCTGAGCCGGTTTGAACTGGGGTATGCACAGAGGAGCCTTCTGCTCCCCCAGTGCAGGACTTCAAAGCACTCTAAGAGTGCACCCACCCAGCCCCAATACACTAAACCCTGTCTGGAAGGTGGTCACACCCCTTGGGACAGGATATCTATTGTTGGGCTTCCTCCACTGCGAGTGTTGGTCATCAGCAGGAGGGCAGCCCAGTGTCTGTGACTGGTGGCATCCATTTTGTGATGCCAGGGCTCTGCAGGATTCTACCGCGTTTCCACAGTAGGTACATGTCTATCCCTCTAGAAGGGTGGAATGCTACCCCCGCAGCCAGGACTGGCGGGGGGTAGTATTCCAAGATGTTTGACACCAAACACGACATGTTTCGATGCAGCCATTCCAAAGTTAGCATTCTACCGCGAGGATATAATGCACTTAAAAGTATATGGTTTAACCGCATCCACAAACAGCCCCAGAGAATGGACTCTGAGAGCTGCAGAGGGGCCCTGCTCAGGCAGAGGCACCCCCTCACATGGAAACTAAGCACCCTGCCCTCAGGATTGATAGGGCCTGCTTTAGGGGTGACTGATAAGCCTCAATGTGTGTGCAGGAGAGATATAGGGGACCTATATCTCAGTGAGGGGTGCTAGCACTTCCTCACCCAGGCTGCAGTAGCAGGCCTGTGGTGTCAGATTTAGTCTGCTTCCCAGGGGTGGCATAATACATGCTTCAGCCCCTGGTAGGCCTGTGAAGTACCTATGCCCTTGGTACCTAAGGTACCATATACTAGGAACTCATAAGGTACCACAGTATCCAATCACTAGTGCACCTAGAGTGCACTCCAAATCGTTTAGAGAGAACAAAGAGGCTGTGGCCCTGATTGGCAGGGTCCCAGCCAGACTATAGCCAGAAACCAGTGTAAACATCAGAAAAAAAGTGGGGGCAACATAAGAGGCAGATCCTACTCTCCTACACTTACCTATACCACATGTAGTGTTTTACAGACACAGCTCCAGGCACGTGTGCCAGGTCAACTCTACACTTTTCTCTGCACCAAGGCACGCAGGCTGCAATGGCAGTTTTGCATGAGCTTGGTGAGGGGCCCCTTAGGGTGGCACAATTCGTGCTGCAGCCCCTAGGGACCCTCTTTAGTCCCAATACCCTAGGTACCAGTGGCACCATTTACTAGGGACTTACATGGGGTCTAAAGTACTGCCAATTGTGGACAATGGTACAGTTTAGGGAAAGAACACTGGTACTGGGGACCTCGTTGGCAGGAACCCATTACACTTTCAGTCAAAGTTGCATCAGATGCCAGGCAAAAAGTGGGGGCAACCATGTCAAAAAGAGGCACTTTCCTACAGGGTAGAGTGGCACATTACCCAGAGGTTGCCTTCTGACCAGCTAGTTGTAGCCATGAACTGTCAGGAGTAGTAAAAAGAGTGTGAAGAATCTGGTGCTTTCCTTTAAAATGTGAAGGTGGCACTCCAACTCACCAGTTCTGCTAGTAGCACTACCTATTTAAACATGTTTGTCAGACCGAGTACCTGGCTAGTGGTCCAGCGCTCTTAACATGTCGAACAGACTGGTTGCACTGCTAGTGATTGAGCTCCTTTCAACATGCCCGACAGACTGGGCCCACTGTTATGGTGGAGCCCCTTCAACATGTCCAACCTGCAGGATGGACTGCTGCTTGTCGAGCCCCTATCAACATGTCCGACAGACCGGGTGCACTGCTGCTGATCAAGCCCCTTTCAACTTGTCCAACAGACTCTGCACTGCTGCTGTTAGTCTATCAGGACAACAGATAATTAATCAAATAACGTTTTGCGTGTATATTATCAAAAATCTTTTTATTTTCATGATGTTTATCGTTTTTTAAGTATCAAAACATTTCCATTTCATTAAAACCATCAATGCATCAAACAGATTATGACGTATGAAACATGATCATATTGTTAAAAAGGTCATACATTTCAGTAGGATTGTATATGTGGTACAACACTTTGTCACACGTGTTTGAAACAGGGTCCAGATGGTTCATGGACAACCTGTTAAAAACGATAAATCTCATGAAAATAAAAAGATTTTTGATAATATACACGCACAATGTTATTTGCTTAATTATCTGTTGTCCTGATAGACTAATGGTTTTTTGAATATTGTATACTTGGTTCTAGCTTGTTTTTCTCCTTTTCATGTTGCTTTCCCTACAGCTAGCAAGTGCAATTGTTGTATGTAGGGGTCCCTATTTTTTCCAAATCACAGGAGCGTAGTCTACCAGCCCCAGTATGGAAAAAAATACAGCTTCAATCTGAAACCCATACTCTTGCACTGACATCCACTGTGCAGGTTGAGTGCGTGTGACTTTGTGTATGTGTGGCACATACATGATATCAATCAATCAATCAGTGGTTTATAGAGCGCGCTACTCACCCGTGAGGGTCTCAAGGCACTGGGGGGGGATGGTAAGCAGCTCCGGGTCAGTCGAAGAGCCAGGTCTTGAGGTCCTTCCTGAACGTGTGGAGGGTTGGGGAGCGGCTGATGTTGACCGGGAGCTCGTTCCAGATTTTGGCTGCGATGTAGGAGAAAGCTCTCCCGCCGGTTCTGTTTCTGCGGATGCGGGGGACCTCTGCCAGGGCGAGGTCAGCAGAGCGGAGGTTCCTCTTGGGTACGTGGAAACATACTCGGTCGTTGAGGTATTTGGGTCCGATGTTGTTGAGGGATTTGTAGGCGTGGGTGAGGAGTTTGAAGGTGACCCTCTTCTCAACGGGGAGCCAGTGGAGGCTTCGTAGGTGTTGGGTCATATGTTCGTGGCGTGGTGTCCCTAGAACGAGCCTGGCTGCGGCGTTCTGGATGGTTTGGAGCTTGTGTAGAAGAGTTTTGTTGATTCCCGCGTAGAGGGCGTTACCGTAGTCTAGTCTGCTGGTTATGAGTGCGTGGGTGACCGTCTTTCTGCAGTCGGGGGGGATCCATTTGAAGGTCTTACGGAGGATGCGGAGGCAGTTGAAACTGGTGGACGTCACGGCGTTGATCTGGCGGTTCATGGAGAGGGAGGAGTTGAGGATTATGCCGAGGTTTCGAGCGTGGTCTGTCGGGGTGGGTGGGCTCCCGAGGGCGGAGGGCCACCAGGTGTTGTCCCAGGCGGAGCTGCAGGGTCCGAGGATGAGGACCTCGGTCTTCTCGGAGTTGAGCTTTAGGCAGCTGTCCTTCATCCAGGCTGCTACGTTACTCATTCCTTCCTGGCAGCTGAGTCTGGTGATTTCTGGGTTCTTGGTGAGGGAGAGGATTAGTTGTGTGTCGTCGGTGTAGGATACGATGCTGAGCCCGTGCTCTCTGACGATGGCGGCGATGGGGGCCATGTAGATGTTGAAGAGAGTCGGACTTAGGGAAGATCCCTGGGGTACTCCGCAGATGATGTCAGTGGGGTTGGAGAGGAAGGGGGAGTCTGATCCTCTGGGTTCTGCAGGAGAGGAAGGATTGGATCCAGTCGATGGCGGACCCCTGTATTCCTGCGTTGTGGAGTCTGGCAGCTAGCGTGCGATGTGAGACGGTGTCGAAAGCTGCGGAGAGGTCTAGGAGGATGAGGGCTGCGGTGTGTCCCTGGTCTAGCAGCATGCGGATGTCGTCGGTGGCGGCGAGGAGGGCGGTCTCGGTGCTGTGGTTGCTGCGGAAGCCAGACTGGGATGCGTCTAGGGTGGAGTTTTCTTTGATGAAGGCGGTCAGCTGGGCGTTCACGAGTCTTTCAGCGACTTTGGCTGCGAAGGGGAGGAGAGAGATGGGCCGGTAGTTCTTCAGGTCAGTTGGGTCGACCGTTGGTTTCTTGAGGAGGGGTTTCACCTCTGCACGCTTCCAGTCGTCTGGGCAGATGCCGGATATGAGGGAGGAGTTGATTGTTAGTCCTAGTTCAGGTGCGATGACCGTGGTGGCCCTGTGGAAGATGTGAGGGGGGCAGGGGTCTGTTGGGGCTCCTGAGTGCGTCTTCTTCATGGTTGAGGAGATGAGTTCGACGGATGCGGGTGCCCAGGAGGTGATGGTCGGCTTCTCGGCGGTGGTGGGTGGTGTGGTGCTGTTTTCTGCTCGCTCCTTGAAGTTGTCGTAGACGGTCTTGATCTTCAGGTGGAATAAGGAGCTGAGTTTGTCGCAGAGTGATTTATGTAATGTAAGTGTGTTTGCTGGGACCTTTGGGATGGGGACTCATTTTCATGATTTAGCATGGATCAAGATGGAGAATGGATACAGCTTCCCCCAAACAGTGGACGTGTATTATTGTATTTTTGAAGCCAGAGAGTGGAAACGGAGACTCTGAGGGAGGATGGAGACAGGGATACCCTTGGACATTCTATGAGGACCTTTTAGTCAGGGATTGCTGATTAGATTTGTCATTTGATGGATAGAAAGGCGAGGTGGGGAGTCAGAAGATTCTGTTTTTCAAGGTGAGGAAGTTTGTAGCCAGGTCCCTTTTGACTGCCTGTGATTACTGCTTCAGGACAACCGATGGCATCCAGGTGCAGTGTCCAGGTACAGTGTACAGGTGCAGTGTCCAGGTGCAGTGTACAGGTGCAGTGTCCAGGTGCAGTGTCCAGCTGCAGTGTCCAGGTACAGCGTCCAGGTGCAGTGTCCAGGTGCAGTGTCCAGGTGCAGTGTCCAGGTGCAGTGTCCAGATGCAGTGTCCAGCTGCAGTGTCCAGGTGCAGTGTCCAGGTGCAGTGTCCAGGTGCAGTGTCTCCACACATCCTTGTGCCCATACTTTCGATGCTCATGCTTAGAGCCAACATCCTCACTACTGCGGAGAGAGCCATCACTTTGCACAAATACTGTGTTTGCACTACAGCAAGAAAATGACACTTGAAAAGGAACCACCCTAATCCGGTTCCAGAACCCTATACAGTGGATCACCATCTCCTGTGTGGAAAATGAGTATAAAAGGAGAACCCAAACCACCCCACTTTGGTCCACTTCCACATTTGTGTTGACTGAGGAAGGGGCTGCTCTGCAGAATCCTCAAAGAGCCGCATGACAGCCAGTCTCCCGGAGATGAGGGGACATCATGTGGAGTCTGCACAAGTTGCTGGAGAAGTTATGAGCCTGCTAATACCTAGAAGCCTGCCTGCTCACAGAAGAAAGCAGAATACCTGGCCCCGGAGGAGGAGACAAAGTCCAGGAGAAACCCATCCATGTACCTGGGGTGTGGAGCATTCATAAGGGACTGACTGCTCAGTGCGAGCACTTCCAGAACGGACCTGTGTCATGAGCTATCATCTGCTCTCCTTGAGCATGTTTTTTAAGGTAAACTACATGAAGAAGCTTGGAGCCAAACAAGAGCATGTCTTCTGCATCCCTGCATCATGACGTCATGTGTGGTGCAACCTCAGAGGAGCAGTCGACACAAAATCAGGAGATCTCCCCTGGACCAGGCCACGACTCCCGAAGACGAGTACCGGTCAGTCTGAGCCGAAGGCTTCATCTGCTGAGACAAGTACCTGCTAGGCTGTGCTGTGGGCCACAACTCCCGAAGACGAGTACCGGTCAGTCTGAGCCGAAGGCTTCATCTGCTGAGACAAGTACCTGCTAGGCTGTGCTGTGGGCTACAACTGCTGAAGAGGAGCATTCGCCAGTCTGGCCTGCCATGCTGATACAAGCGGCTGTCTGAGCAGTGCTTAATTTGAGCCGGGGCTTTCCGGTGCTAAGCACCGGCACTTAATTGGTTTCCGGTGCTCGGCACCGGTACCTAATTGTCAACAGCATACTTAGAAAAGTCTGCCACATGGTGGCGCTGCTCATCTAATTTAGAGATATACATTAAAATAGTGCTAATACCTGCCTCCCCCGCCATTCCTTTAGCTTTGGGGACCTGGAATAATCCGAACTGTCGCATTTACATGCGAGAGAAATGGTTAGTAGTTGTTTTGGCAGCGATGACAAGGGGGATAGGTGGTACAAGCTGCAGTGGCCTCCTGGTCAGAGCCCTGGCAGTTAATATTTTACAAATTAAGCACTGAGTCTGAGAGAGGAGCTGGACTGCTGCTGTGGTTGAGCGACGCCACAGATGATGCTGACTCTGTTAAATGACATACTCACCGTCCAGCACCAGCCAAGCCGCACCTCCGTTGAGTATTTAAACATGACGCCTGGCCTTGTAGCGATGGAGAAACTCGCTGTAACGCAACCAAAGGTGCGCCCCGATAGGAAGTTGTTCTTATCGATGACACTCTGGCCAAAGAACTGTTCAAACTGACCTAGAAGTTGCACAGGTGCCAACATCTTTGTGAAACTAGCACATTTGCCTAAACTCAACTTGTGGGGGAGTCACCGTAGACTTTGGGGGACATCGTAGTTCATTGAGGAGGGTAATCTAGAGGGAGTAACGCTTTGCGAACAGAGCAAGGATTGGCTACCACACAACCCCAGAATAGAACGTCTCTAACAAATGTATGATACTATATTTATTATGTATACTGCTTCTCTGGGATTAGGGATGTCATGTTTGAATATTTTTGTCACTTCACTCAATCAAATCAAGGACTTGGCACCAATTGGTGGGTGATAGTGAGTCTGAGTAGAGCATTTTGGTTATTGTAACTTTTTGATTTATTTATTGTTTACAGCCCTGAGGAAGGTGTAGGTTAACTAGCCGGACGACGAAACACATGTTGGCTGGCTGTTCTTATAGTCAGGTCTGGTGGCTTAGAGAACTAATGCGCCCACTGTAGAGGCCTGTGTTTTACCTCATGGTCACAGGTTCAAATCCCTGTGGGTCCACTCAGCCTTTCATCCATCTGAGGTCGATAAAATGAGTGCCATTGAGTTGGGTAACAATAAACGTCTTTTATTCAGCGCCAAGATACCCTGGGGTGATCGTGCATTTTACAAATGCCCATCTTATAGTGCATCACAATTGTATTGACTGGATGTACAGAAACACTCTGCCTTGATGTGGAATAGTGGATCGGATCAAAGCTGACAGACACTTTACGACTCCTTGGGTTGGACGTTTGACTTACTTGTGAACTCTGAGTGCTCAGAACATTTTGTATTGCACTGTCATTTACAGACAGCACTTTTTCCGTTGAAATGACCACCAAATTTGCATCGACATGCCGTTTTACTGGTAAAACAATAGAACGCAAAAACGATAATGCTTGAATAATGGGTTTCTGCGTATATTTATCATTTGAGCATCAGCAAGTAAAATTTCTTGTTTTGATCCTATTAAAATCTTAGCTTCCATCACACTTCGGAATTACAAAAAATGTTCTTCACTTGTGCGGTACTAATTGCCGATATAATTTGAAATATGCATATAGTTCATTTGGTATTTAAATGTTATTATGTGTTAGAAAAAAAACCTGGCATCCTCCAGCCTTTCCTTTCATTTTTTGTCCCACAGCAGGATTGTCACCGAGGTCACTTTTACAAAATCCTCTCACTTTGCAGTCAGAATAATAAAAGTACACTCCAGTTTCCCAATGAGCAGCTATTTGTGAGAAGGTATAGGTTGACATTTGACCTTTGTCTTTGTAGGCCCAGCAAATGTGACGAGACAAACACAAAATGTAAAGGCATCTCTGGTGCTCATTCACCTTCTGAACTCCAGCATGATTATTTCTGGGGTGCTGCAGCACCCCAGCACCTCTACTTCCAGTGCCTGTGGAGCACAGTAAACCAGTGTAACACGACCCAAGCACCACAGTTGTGACCCGGCAGTCGGTGTGTGCACTGGCCCCCAATCGAGTAACGAAACTTGATGGGGCCCCCCTGCAAAGTGTATGAAGCCCCCCCACCCAGTCAAGGGCTCTCAGGCCCGCCCTTGAACAGTGCCAAAGGGGGTCCCTAGGAACTGCCCCCCCCCTGCACCGTGGGGCTATTGTTACACCACTGTTGCCCCCCCACCCCCATGTGAAACCCTGTTTTCTAAGATAGCCGTAAGTGAGCTCCCTGCTGGTGCTGCGGAGGAGGGAATGCTTGGGGACTTCAGGTTAATGGTAAGGCTTTGGTTGCCACCTCAGTTACACCTTTCGTGTGGTATCTTCCTGGCTCTGGGGTGTGAGCCTCTTCTCTTAATGGGCTCTGTCTGCCCCAAGGAGAAGGGGCCATAGCAGAGGCTTACATCTGCACTCCTCCCTCTTTCCATGTGAGGGTTGCCTCCTTTCCCCCACATGCAGATGACCCCAGGGTTGTCAGGATACTATGGCCTAAAGGCCATCCCAAGTTTTTAAAGACTCTTGGCTACACTGGTTGCATCTGCTGGACTTTAGAAAGTACATTGGGAGCACCCTGTCCTTTTTAGGTTTTGCTGCTGAGTGTGGGAGAGTTTTCTGTATCATCTAACATTTGAGGGAGCTCTAGACCACAGAAGCATTACCAGCTTGTCCTGCTGAACTACAACACAGTGACCAGAGCCTTTCTTACTCAGGCTGGCCTAATGTTTGTAAGCTGTTTGCAAACTTGGTAAATGAGCAGCCACTCTGGAATCTGTGAGCTGCTTTGAGTTCTATTCTTCCTAAGTCCCCTCTGGGTCCACCTTCAGCCCAGATGTGCTTGGAGTCCCAAGCTGGGAATTTACCCTGTGCCTAGCGGAGGGCGAGGTCTCCAGTCCTTAAGTACTGAGATCCTACCTATCCTAGCGCACCCGACAGGGTTGTTTCTCCTATCATCGGTCACCTCTCGTACATCACCCACTTCCTGCGTAAACCAAACTCATCTGGTCCACAATTCTGCATCTCACATCTTCTGAAGATGGATTGCAAGCCGGATGGCATGCTTGGTGAAGATGTTCAGTGCTCCTAGCAGACTTGAATTGTCTTTGCAGTAGCGTCCTCCCTTGCATAGTAATACGTCCATTGTATGCGTCCGTGGAAGTCGTTTGGAACGACCACTCGGTGCCACTTTAAGGCGATGCCCATATAAAACTCCAGGGGATCCTGTGTCAGTGGGACGAGCATGGCCTTGTGGCAGACTGTCCAATCAAAGGGTCCCTGAGGGTCTGTTCCAGGCGAGGCCCTTCAGTGAAAGAGAGACACTGATATCTCATACATGACAGTGGAGACTTAAGAGTGGAAATAGAATTGCGGTAATCAGTTAATCGCATAATCCTAGGAATGACTCTTTTAATTCGTCCTGTCCTCGTGGAATTAGTGATGATGCCCAAACCCTTTGTGTAACGTTATCCTATGATTTCTCAAGGGTGCGACTTTCACAGTCCTGGGCGGGACTCTGATAAGTCTCTGTTTTCAGGTGCAATCGTGGGAACCACTCAACAAAACCACAATTTTAACCAAAGTTTTAAGTCCAAAGAGTAATGATTGTGACAAATCAAAGAGTTGAAGCGTTGCAACACCTCTCTCTATCTCACCTGTATATGCTTCAAACAGCATCTGACGTCATAGTAGAAGGCGACTACATCTTTGAAGGGAAACCTCAGACATCCTCCTACAGACAGACTATGAGGTTTGACCACGCCTCTTTCAAACACTTGTGGCATCATTCGTTGAACAAACAAACCGGAAGCTCAGGTATGACATCCTTCAAGCAGTGCTGACTTCTGAAGTTGTGCTCCCACCCTTCCTGTTCTGCATTTGACACGGCTCGCGGAAAGGTCACCTGCGGGAGGAGGGGACGGCGCAAGTGTGTAGGTTTGATCTGCCGAAATGTAATGAGGGCTTGAGGTATTTAGTACTCACTGAGTGCGGTAAGTACCACCAAACTTGGTATTCTGGCCCTTGCGCAAATAGGGGTTGGCCGAAGTCTCGGAAAACTCTGACTGGGAATCAGGTCCCTGCACGTGACACTGAACAAGACTTGATCAAAATGAACGACACATTCAGTGCTTTCATTGTCGTCTTTAGAGCACTTCTGAAACTGCAAAAAAACAAACACTTTTTTAAAAGTTTGTGGCAAAGGCACTTTCTTGCCATGCAAATCCCTTACTGGTCACTTCCACATGCACATCAGTTCACCAAAATGCCAGCGGCAGCAGAAGTGACATCACAGATCACATGACCACAGATCACATTACAGGAAATGAACTTGCATTATCTTAGACCTCAACGGCATCACAGGAAATGAGATCATCCAACCTTTAACCTTGGGGACATTACTGTACATGACGCATCTTCGTTGTCACTGCAGTGCACTTTTTGTTGTACAGTAATCAGCACAATGACCCATATAAACATTAAAGGGGGCTTCCTGTGAATGATGTCACAACCGATCTCAAAACAGATGTCATCAAACAAAACAACATTCTAGAATGCCCATGGTTTGTTAATGTTAGTGATGTAGGATTGGATAACAGAGAGGCATTTTTTCTATTCACTGTATGCCCCTTTACCGCAAAGCGAAATGAAAAACTATTTGCAAAATCCTCCAAATAAACATAATTGCAACCATTTTTTGTTTTGCATGAACAATACTGAGATCTGCAGAGGAGATCTGTTGCTGGGTCGTTAATACCCAAATAGCTGTACGAAATGTGCTGACAACTTTCACCTAGAAGTTTGAAAAATTAATCGTTAAAATGCCTTATTTCACTGTCTAATGGGATTGCTAAAGACCCTCTTACCTCTGTCACTGTTCACATTAATATTGCAAATGTGTTTCTTTTTGTATTTTGAGAGTATATCACATGTTGTCACTTTCAAAATGAAAAATGAAATTCACCTGCTAAACGAAAGTGAACACATTAAGAGGCAAGGGTCTGGCACAATGGAAACAAGCATTGGCATAGCCAATAGGTCTCGCCTTTGGGACCGTATAAGTATTTAGTTATGCAGCACATTATCCTTACTGCAACAACATTAACTGTTGCATGGCTAAACACTTATAAGGTCTCAAAGGCGAGACCTATTGGCTATGCCAATGCTTGGTGTTTGGAGTAGTGTGGATGTATGTGGTGTGTAGTGGAATTATGTTGCCTGTATTTCTTTAATAAAGAAGCTTTGACACTAAGATGGAAGTTGGATGGATGAGAGGAGAGACAAGGTGATGGATGGATAGGGGGGACGACGTTGGATGTATGTATGAATGATTTTTAGCCACTTGCAAGTGTACAGGGGGGTGTTGAATCGTCAGGTAAACAAGCTGCAGGAAACCGATGGTTAAATTGCTGGAACAATTTATTCCAATGGAAAATTACATCTATAAAAACATGCCCATGAAGTGCACACAGGAGGCGCAGCCAATGCTGTCATCCAGTGAAGCCGTCCAAGTGGAATGCCACTCTGAACAACAGCAAAAATCAGGGCAACAAAACATAAAATGTAGTTTTTAAACCAAAAATAAACACCCACCTTGAGGAGATAAATATTGATAAAAATGTACATTCGCTGTCAGAACTGAAAACAGAAGCAGAAATCCCTGTTACGGTACGTGTCCTAACGCAGGAAGCACACTCTGAAGTGCTAAAAAAAAAACAGCATGACCCACAATCCTTATTAAAGAGCGAGAAAGATGTTCTGTATATGGTATCAGACTACAATAATCTGCGGTATCACAAGCAGATTCCAACATTTCCAGTCTGAGGTAGACAGTACAAATAAAGTCCCTCTCTGTAACTGCAAAATATTCGATATTTCGAATAAAAGTGTGCTGCCATTCTGCCTAGTTTTACAAGCAAATCATAGCGAAATGTTGAATTAGTAGACTTCAGCACAGAGACACTGCAATATGCTAACACGCCTCAGCGATGTATACTGCTACTAATAATGCCAGTTTGCTGTTATATAGCGGTTATAGCACAACAAAATGACACCCACCACGTGGTACTCACAGTTGCTCTTTGGAATGGCTGGCGACCCCCTGGGATTATGCATCGCCCATCACTCCTGCTCATGATTTGGCTGGACTGCTGCCTTACAATATTTCCATTGTTTACAGCATTAGCACGCAGCAAATAGTGGCTTCTGATTGGGTCAACCAACATAAAGAGCAGTACCGATGAAGAAGGACAACTGGACAAAGTGACGGGACTAAGGGCTATAGAAATTGAAGACATTCTGTGAGCTTAAAAAAACACTTATGAGTGTATGATTAGTTATTTAAGGAAGTACATCCAATTTTGTAATGCATGCAAACATGAAAAGCACGGCTCCCTTGGTATACAGAGCATCGCTGCTTCTGCAACATAACAAACTTAAAGTAGCATCTCCAGCAGCTCTGTCTGAAGCAGCCATTACGAGGGCAGCAGAGCACCCCCGCCCCCTCACACACATCGCACTTGCAGCATGGTAGTTTTCAGCAGTGCTTGTGTTGAAAGAAGCCTGCCCGTCGGCTTGTAAAAGAGTTCCAACAAACATTTAAAGGCTGTGTTCAAATCTTAACAGACGATCCAGCAGCTCTGTCTCAGGAATGGATCACGTGAGCAGATAGATGCCGGAGGGGGAGGGAGGCTGGGCAACCTCACACGAGCTCTACGTTTTTTTAAAATCTACGCTGGGAGGAAACATAAATTGTAAACAGTAGTGCTTGAGAAAAACACTGTTGGCCACAGAAGTGCCGATGACCAGCTGTGGGATCACCGAGCAGCAGAGCACCCGCCCCCTCACACACATCGCACTGGCAGCATGTTGGTTCTGAACCAAAACGAAAATAAAAGGAGTGCGAGAGATGCTCCAGCAACTCTGCATGACGCAAATGGACCACATGAGCCAATTGATTGGGGGGAGCGAGGATAGGGAACTTCATGCGAGCTTTGCAGGGTTTTTTTTAAGCAAATTTGCGCCCGGACTCGTAGGAAATGTGAAATGTAGACATTAGTGGTCGTGAAAAGCACTGTAGGCCACAGAATTGCGGATGACCAGCTGTGGGGTAATGAGAGAGTGCACCTGCACTCACCGAGCAGCACAGCACCCCAGCCCCCTCACACACTTCGCGCTCGCAGCGTGGTGGTTCTCAGTAGTGCTTGTGTTATGAGAGAAGCCTGCCCGCCCTGTGCTTCTCTTGCAGAGTCTGGAGAGCGAGCAAACTGTGCTGAGCCGGATCAAGAGGTGCGTGAAGGCGGGACACGTCTCTGGGCTGGGTGAGTACTGAGAGAAAGTTCCTGAAGCGGCGTGAGAGGGAGCAAGGGGGTGGGGAGACATGGAAAGTTCTGCCGGAGAGAGATGACAGGAATGAGACTACTAGAAGCAAAATAGGGTGGAGAGACTGAGGAGTAACGTAGAAGGAGAGAGGCGGAGACAGCAAGTGGATGAGAGAAGGATAGAAAGAAAAGGGACAGTTAGCACCAAGGTGGAGATGAAGGTGAGAGAGGGGAAGGAAGCGGACGCCTCGAAGGGCGGTGGGGTCAGGGTGACGAGAAAGGAGCATAGTATTGCAAACAAGCGCGCGCGCTGAAGGAAAAAAAAAGAGGAGGAGGCAGCAGGGGGAGGGGAGAGAGGAGGGGGCCTGCGCCTGTTTCCCTTGCCGGAGCGAGCAGGGGCACCATATGTTTGCAAGTTAATTACAAACATATGGTGTCAAAGCTCGCTCCCGCAAGGGAATCGCCAAACGTGCACGCATTGCCATTGAAAGCAATGCAATGCGTGCACGTTTTTGGCTGAAAAGGCGAGCGATTTCTAAAGGTCTTTTTCCTATGCAGCGCATGCGCGCTGCGTAGGCGAGACCTAAAAAACAAGGCTCATACAGAACCTTTTAGGCTACGCCTGCACAGCGCTAGCGCTGTGCTAGTGAAATCTATTATATTCAGGCTGGATGAAGGAAGCTCAGTGGCCTTGATTCTTCTTGACTTAAGTGCAGCAGTTGATACGGTGTCACACGGAATACTGCTGCGTAGGCTGGAGGAGATTGGGATTGGGGGTCTGGCGTTGGCCTGGTTCCGCTCCTTCTTGGAAGGCAGAACCTTCCAGGTCACTGTGCCCCCGTTCCACTCCCAGGAGTATACTATTAAGCATGGGGTGCCCCAGGGTTCGATCCTAAGCCCCATGCTTTTTAACATCTATGTACAACCTCTGGCAGTGGTAGCTAGGAGTAGAGGGCTGTCCTTGGTGTCTTATGTGGACGACACCCAACTAGTGATCGCCTTCTCTAAGAAGTGTGATCTTAACCTAGTGAAATTTAAGGATGATATGCTGGCAGTATCTAATTGGATGTCAGCTAACTGCCTGCAGCTTAATGCGAGCAAATCCGAAATTCTTTTGCTGGGCAAAGACAGTGACCTGTGGTCTGAGCAGTGGTGGCCGGAGGAACTCAAACCAGCCCCCACGCCAAAGGAGGTGGTTAAAAATCTGGGTTTCTGGATAGATAGTAATCTGTCCTTCGACACCCAATCTAAGTCAGTCGCAGGGACCTGCTCCGGGCTCTTGAGAGGTCTCAAACCTTTGTTGGGTTTTTTCAATCCCTCTATTCGACAGACCATTTTACAGGCCACGATCTTGTCCAGACTGGACTATGGAAATGCCCTATATTTAGGTGCTAGTAAATCCTGCATTCAGCGACTCCAAAGAATTCAAAATGCGGCAGCTCGTACTTTGCTGGCCCTCCCAAGATCCTGTTCTGTGTCTAGTTCTCTGTCCAGGCTTCACTGGCTGCCGGTGGAGAAAAGGATTCAGTTCAAGACTTTGTGTGTCGCTCATAAAATCCTGAATCATCAAGCCCCCAAGGTCTTAGCGAATTGGCTAGTGCCATATATCCCGAGGCGTTCTCTTCGCTCTGCAGATAAAAGGCTAGTCTGCATCCCTCGAGTTTGTAGAGCCAGAGCAGGCGGACGCTCATTTAAGGTATTGGCAGCTAGGCTTTGGAACGCCCTTCCCTCTAGGATTAGAGGACTACAGAACCTTTTAGAGTTCCGGAGAGCCATAAAGACCTGGCTCTTTCCGGGGTAGCCTCAGGGTATTTTTTCTTTCTCTGTTTCATGAAAGTTTACCTGGGTAGCGCTGGGACACCCCGTTGCTGGGGCAGCTATGCGCTGTACAAATTCGGTAAATAAATAAAAATAAAATATTCAATATAAATCTTTAAAGGGGCTAACATCCTGCCCCCTTGCTTTTGATTGATTCCTGTGCTTACCACTTACTTTTTCTCCGTTTCTATTGGCTGCAGCATACTGTTTCCTGTACGTTCTCATGTGCTTCTCTTATCAGTCTCCCATGGCCCAAGTACTGTTTCAATCCACTTTGCTGGAACTTCTTTCAAGTGTGTCAGCACCCCAGATGTCTCCACAAGAGCTACACCCTTGCTTTAAAGTTACAGCACTGCACAAGTGACGTGGGCTTAGCGCACTGTTATTATCTCCGTAGAGATCCTCAGATGTTCCTTTTATTCCTTTTCCACGCTCCGGACGAAGCAGACACTACCTAGTTATCTCGAGGCACAAGCAAGGGCCCACTTGAGTGTGTTCGTCATTGTGTGCACTCCACCGTCCCCCGAGGCACAAGCAGGCATCCACATCCTCATCTTCTCGTGTTGCCCGTAAGCAGCAGACGCAAAGTGCTTTCACTTTTAAAAAGCAAGTCGAGTGAAAGCATGCATGCAAGCAGGAGGTCGGAAATGTTGCTTTCTCCATGTGGCTGCCTTCCTCTGGCATTGAAAGTCTGTATGTGAGACGGCATCACTTGCAGGATGAGTGCTGGTTTTATTTTTTTTATACCTGGCCGGTTCCTTCGGTGTCCCTCTGTCGCCATTTACTTTTTCGTTTGAATAACAACACTGACTCTTCATCTCCCCATAGCACCCTCTGGCTCTCTTACGACTTCAAACTGATTAATACATGTACTGAGCAGGGGCAGCTCCTCCGCTAAGGCCGAGGAGCATCGCGCCACTGCTCTGTGAGCAGGTCAAAAAGGAAAAAATAAAATGATAATAACACATAGTTATTATCATTTTATTTTTCCATCGTTTCTCAGCTGGTTAGGGGTGGGGCGGGGCGGGGCTGGGCTGTCACAGAGGAGCCGGGAGAGGAGTGGGGAGCACTCTCTTAAGTGCGCATGATGGTTTGCCCGGCCATCTTGGGCCGGCCAAACAGTCATGCGCACTTTGCGTGTTCTCCACCAGGCTGTATTGCACAGCCTGGGTGGAGAGCATGCCCAGCCTCCCAGTCCCTCTCTGAGAGCCGAACCACAGGGCTCAGACCAATCACATCGCTGCTTCAGCAGCATCGTGATTGACTAGGGGAGGCTGGAAGCCTGGGTGCTTCCTGTTCCTGCCACTGGAGTCCTGGAAGCGGGCGAAGAGGACCGAGTGGCGGCAGCTGGTGGGCAGGTAAGTGATTTTAAAAAACATTTTTTCATTCCCTTCCCCGTGACCGGTACCCCCCACCGCTGTTAAGTAGCAGCCGCCACTGGTACAGAGTTCCATTTGGCGCACAGTTTACAGGTTTGTACCCATCTGGGCCCCATCTGCTCGTTAATATATGTACAAAATTAGCTGGCATTAAAGTTATCTTTCTGAAAGCACATAATAGCGCTTAATGTAGCTATTGTGCATATTTAGCATTTCCAGTGTGTCAACCACGCTTCCTGTAAACTTGATATATGGGTAGCACTGCTGTGTATATATTAAAAAACTTCACACGTTTTTATATTAATTACTATTTAACTGGATTCGCATGTCGGGTCCTTGAGTGGAGGTGCTACATACAGAGAAGGGTAAAGACACTCCTGCAGACGAGTGTTGGGCTCGAAGACAGAACACATTTTGTACAGGCTGCAGCTTTCATGACCCTGCTGTATATTTGCTCCTTAACACATCCGAGAAGAAGGATCCATTACATTTGAGAAATGAAGGTCTGCACAACACAAGCTTCTCTTTAAAATACACGTTTCCTATTTATCGCTATTTAATGCCTATTTAAATCATTAATTTCTGTGGCATTTAGAATGTTGCCATTAATATAATCCTCTTGTTAAAACAATAGTACATGGAAAGGCAAACACGTCGACCACCTCTCCTGCTGAGTTTCCAAATACAGTTTACCCGAATTGTTCCACTTTAGAGTGATCTAAAGGAGGTATTTCTTCCTTTTGCAATATGCACCATCAGTCGCCTGAGTGGAATAGTCTTACAGTCCAGCTGAGCCCCCAGCTGTCAATAACAAGGAAGAAGAGGTCCATTTTAAAAATGGATTCGGTGAAGAATGTTTCATATGATGCAAGTTGCCTGGCTGTGCTATAAAACCCACCCACTCAGTAATGTATATGGCATACATCTGCATATAGACCTTGGAAATGCGTATACAGCCCATCGTATTAGAGGTTCACCACATCAAATCTTTAAACTATTTCCTTGTAAAATGAAAAGTGCATATATGACGTCTATTGTGCAGGTCTCTTTCACATAGCATTTCCTGCCTGCCCCTACCATTCAACATCATATAACTGTAGTCCACTGCCGGCAATCCTGTGTGTTCTGCCTTTTCAAGCGATGTGTGTGTTTTTTAATTATGTCTCATCCCCTAAAGGAACTCAGTTTCTCTCCAAGGTGCTGAAAAAAACAAAATGTATTTACAAATGTGAATAGATAATATTGGGATCTGAAGATGTCTGGTGGGAGACTGTATTGAACTACGTGATGCACTATATCTCACCTTCAAAAAAACCCCAGAAGCTTGAGCTGCAGCAAAGGTGAACCCCGGCTTCCTTCTGCCATGAACATGAGGTGGGTTGTTTACATGCACTAGGTCTGTTTTCCCCAAAGCAGCCCATGCAACAAGTCTCCTAACTTGTCTCCTTTATGTTGAATTTGAAAACATGGGACAGTGTTTAAAAAGCGTGTTTACCTCACCAGCCGAAGCATTCCAGTTGGTGTGTGCCGACATCACAGCATGTATCTATCGTTTCTTCTTTTACTGTGTTTTTTAGTGTGAACAGGATTAATATTCTGTAGTCTCTAATTTTCTCCACTGTAAACTGGTACCAGGTTTCATAGTGGTGT